>JAQFVV010000297.1:1050390-1157498 GCA_028023455.1 Epiperipatus broadwayi
CTCCTGGCATCGTCGAAAACATTTGAAGACACTTGGACATTATACAATATGCCAAACTAACAAGGCAAAAGGGGGGGGGGGGGCTAACAATCAGATAACAAATATGTGAAAGATCTAATGTTCACACCATATTGGGCAACATAGACTCATCAGAACCCAAATGGAAATAACAAGATAGTTAGAACAACAATGTAAACCCCAATTGTATGATTACACATCACTGTATACATTAGAAATAATAAATTATTATTGAAACTATGATAGTTAATGCTTTCTATTTCATTATTTCTCTTTGGTGAAGTTTTTTTCTCCTGGCAATAAATTATTTTAAGGGTGTTGAGAATTAGTAATCATTTTACATTATAATCTTATCTAAAAAAAATCCAAGCTCTGGGGAAAATACAAAGTCAATTGTTTCATTTCAAAAGACATTTCAATCTTTAAACAGCCAACTTTACTTCTATTACCATTATTCAATGCAAATTTTAAATGTATATAATACAAATAATAATGTACTATTTTGATATATATGCACATATAAACAATACAACTAATTTTAAATTAGATTATGTTTAATAATTCAAAATCTAAGTTTAATATGAGAATTACTTTGACTGCAAACATTTTATATAATTCAAATGCTATAAAGTAAAAATTAATTTAATTTTTGTGCATGTCTCAAATAATTTTCTATCAGAAAAATTTTTCACTGTCTAAGTAAAATATATAAAATTGCACATTTCTTCCATAATAATTCATGAACTGATGATGCAAAAGTAATTAAAATTTTTAATTCCAAAGAAGTCTATAAGAGGGCATATTTGATTTTGCTGCAACAATTGTGGAAAATATATTTCTATGGATACTCAAAACTTCTGATGGTATTATTTTGCTTCATTTTCCATTTTGAACAATATATTTTTGCATCATTATTAAACATTCACCTAACAAAAAAAAAAGACAATCTATATATCTTATTTCAATATGAATCATTTTCAATTGCAATTATAAGAATATCTATATATCACATGGAATAGTACTATATTCAAGATGGTGCAATTCTTGGTCTTAATGATTCCTGGGTCTAATGATCATTATATTACAAAAAAAAAATTTAAAAAAAGTATAAAAAATGTTTCTAAAAAATAGGCATTGGAAATTTAGCAATAGCAAAACTTCTAATTTTCTGAAATCCTTTGTATTTACAATAAAAGGCTCTTATTAAATGAAACAATTTGCAATAGTTACAAAAAAAAAATACTGACTTTTTACCTGACAAATGAATCCATGATGGCTTTGCAAACATCAACCTTAACTGATTCCTTTTGAAACATATCAAGGAAGGGAAGAAATTTGTCCTGAAAATAAATGGAAATAGAAATACCCAATAAGTGAATAGTTAATCATTCCAATGATATAGTATAAAATTAAATCTATAAAATATACATGTATCTGGAAAATCTATCAACCATCAGCTATAACATAATATGCCTATATCAAACTACTTAGGCACTTCAGAATGCAACAATTTACTTATTTTACCCACTTAAAATATATAGTAAGATTTTATTTTATTTTAATGTCAAGGATTGGCATTCTTTTGTTTTATTATTTAGTTTACATATCATATTCTAATATGTGAATATTTAGATCTTATTCATTATATTTTGATTTAAAATATTATATGAATAACTTGCATCATCATTTTCATCCATTATCGATCCATTGCAGGATGAAGATCTCTCCAAGTTTAATCCAGTTATTGCTATCTCTGGCTTCTCTTCTCTCTTACACAGCAGCAAACTGTCTCACTTCATTCATCTGACATATGATCCCTTTCTAGTTCTAATATCTTGGAATCCATTTCAAAATTTCAACTTATCATCTCTTCTAGCAAATGTTCAGCCCAGTTCCATTTTAGTCTCTTAACTATTTTAATTATGTCAGTGATTTCTCACCCATATATTTCATTTTCAATCTCTATTTGTTAGTCCTAACATACATCTCTCCATAATTTATTGAGTAGTCTGAAGTCTCAGTATTGCTCTTCTAGTAAGTATCCAAGGCTCAGATCCATAACAAAGAACTGATAAAACTCATCTACTAAAAACTTCTGCTTTTCAAATACATAGGCAAATTTCCTTTTAATAATAAGTTATTTTTACAAAAGCATTCCATCAAGTTTAATTCCATGAACAATTTCATTTAGTGTTCAATCTGTATTAATAAATCTGACCAATATATATATATATATATATAATTCATGATTATCAATCTTTATTTTTTTCTTGTGAGAAAATGCACTGAGTATTATTTTAGGTCTTTAATCCTATTTTCTGATAACTTTTGCAACATTTTCTAAAGCTTTGAAGCATTATATGCAAAACCCAACCACAACATCCACAAAATCTAGATGATTTAAATAATCTCTATTTATTTTTATTCCCTTAACTTCACATTTTAATCCAAAATATATTTTTTATAAACCAGATGTAAAAGGTTCGGAGATATAGAGTCACTCTGATGTACACTTTCTTCAATGTTAATCGTAATTACACTTTGATAAATATTTTTAAAAATAGAATAATATTCTAAGTCTATAGCTTGGGGTCCAACGCTTTAATTGTTGTGGAAATATTTACAGAATCAAATATTTTTTCATAATCTATAAATTCAAAACATAATGGCAACTCATGTTCATTTGCCCTTTTTATAATTTCTGTAAATAATTAAATATGATTTTTACTATATTAAATATTTTAAAATTCAGCTTGTTCTTTTGATTGGTTTAAATCCTAAGTTCACTGTAAAAGACTTGTAATTGTCTTAGTAAAAATTTAACTTTTCTTCATAACATTTTATAAAATTCTAGATATTCAATTCTTCTTAATAATTAGTTTTTAAAAATTGTCATATTCATTCTTTTTTCATACATTGATTTTTTTGTATCAGTAAAAACTTACTGCTAAATTAGTGTTTTTTCTTTCAATTATCTTTGATATAGTTTATAATATTGATTTCAATCAAGTTTGAACCATTTTCAAAATGTGTTAATATTTTAAAATGATTTGCAAGTTCTAATTTATAATTTATTGGAGTATTTCTAAAGAACAGTAATATCAGTAGTTAATACCGATTTTTTAATAGTTCTTGTATCTCCAGTTTTGCATTAACAGATATTTTATATCTCACTAATCAATGATTACTTTTCGTGTTGAATCTATTAAAAACATTACAATCTTAAAATATATATTTTTTGTAATATAATGCAATTTTACCATATCTTCATTTATATGTTTCCATATCCATTTCTTTCTAGGAATTTTCTCAAAAAAAGAATCCACAATATAAAGTTTCCTTTTTCTGTGAATTTCACAAATCGAACTTTCTCATTTTTATCACCATAACAAATTTACCCAGAGTACTTTCAACTATCAATCATTTACCAATCAAAGTATTAAAGTCTCCCAGAACAATTTTAAAATATTGTTTGGACTAATCAAAAGATTTTTATATATTCATACAATAATCCTCTATTTTTTCATTGTAATGATAATTTTTTGAAACATAAACCTGAAATCTTGGCATTCCGATAGATATACAATCAATCTTCACAATGTCCTTCCACTTTTTATTATAATCAATTCCAACTCACTTTTGTTTCCAATATTTGTGTCTTTGTAGTAAAGTGTGTATCCATTTTTTAAAATCAATTATCCCTTCACATTTTTTTCTAAGGTTCACAAAGTTCAATAATGAGACAATTCTTCCAATACTTGAAATCTTCCTTCATTTAAAAATGATCTGCAATTGTAGTTAGCTAAATAAAAAATAGCCATCAAATGGTAATCTTGATCTGTACTCTAAGCATCCCATGCCTTCAGCCATCAACAATTATCCTGTGACTACAAATTTTAGAGCTATAATCTTCAATCTTTTTTCTTGTTATAGTGACTTTAAGTTACTATTTCTTCCTACTGTGATGTAGAAATTGTCGCTATTTAGTGGTATATCGGTTACATTTAATCTGTGAATTAATTTTAAAATTATATTAGAGATCAAACATTCTGAAAATTACTCAATGAAAATAGCTGTCTTTTACTAGAAAAGTGTGCCCAAAAAGCACTTTTACTGAGTTTTAATGTTTTTTCAGAATCCTTTTTTTCTCAGATTAATATATACTATTTCAGTTATATACTATCCACAAAAAAAAAAAAAAAAATTAAATAAACAACAAATAAAAAATTAAAATTCGTAAATTTAATCAATTTTATGATATGGTAGTTGCCATTTCTTCAACTCAGAGCATTGTATGTGATCACATTTATTTACAACATATTTTCAGTTATGAAAAAACCAAGTACATCTTATTCTTTGCTTTTAGTAATATTAATATTTTGCATAATAAAATGTTTTCCAAACACAAAGTTAAAATTTTTATAAAATTTAAAAAAATTTTATAAAATTTAAAAAAATGTTAAAGTAATTTTCTTAAGTGATGAAATGAAAGATATTGATTTAGTAGTGGCAGAAAATAACTAAAACATTCTTATATTGCATCAAAAAGCTTAAAACTTGAAGATTTTAAATAATAATCTGAAATGGGTAGCAGCATGACTATTTACATTCTGAAGTCGATTTGCATTTAAAAATATTAAAAAATTGGAAAAGCTGTAATCTTGATAGTGAGTTTATTATTATGTTTCCATTGGGAAAAAAATTAATGAAGAATATCATCAGAACATGATAAATCTGACATTTCATTATTCACTTTATTTATAACAATAAAGACAGGATACAGTAAGTCTTTTATTATTTTTATTTTTTGGATGAACGTGAATGAGTAAATACATATACAGTATATATTTAATTACATTCATATCGGCCTTTCAAGCCAATTGTGCAAACGCTTTGCGAGTGTTAAATAATAAATGAATGCTCTCCCAATTTATCATAAATAACTACATTAATATGTTTTTAAAATTTTTTATACATACTATAATCTTAATTCATGTATGCATACTATACACTTAAAAAATGATCTATATTATATATATGTGTGCTGAAAAGTTCTGTAAACATTCAGTTCAATAAATTATGCATATTATATTGTAATCAAATCTTATCACCAAGAACATGAGCTACTAAATGTGATACACATGACAAGGACTAGGAACAAAATATAACAGATATCATGGCTTCACTATATTTAAAATCCAATTAACCAAGTATGATTTACTGATCTTATTTAGTCTACTGATATACTTGTTAGCTTATAATAAGTTGGCTAATAATAAATATATATATTATTATAAATGCTTTTACTGTTACTGTAAACTAAAAGCTAAAAAATAATTGTTTTTTTCAATTACAATTGGAGTTTTTTAATGTAATTTAACTATTTTTTATACTTATTATTTTTAAGTTTTTAGCATTTGAAACTCTTTTTCAATTATTTCAAATGCCAGCCTAATAATATTTGAATGTAAAAATCATCCATATTAAATAAAGATCATTTACAATCTACATTTTTATATTTCAAAAACATATTTAAAAAGTCAACTTTTATAATCAAAAAAGTCTTTTTTTAAAAAATGAACTTTTACAATTAAAGATTTGTTTTTGTTTAAATTTTAAATTGTTACTAAAATACTTTATACTGTAACCTTTTATAAAACATATATATACTGCTCTCTTCATGCATTATTGAAAATATATCAATCTGCCTAATATTTGAAAGTTAACGCCATGCAGATTAAATTATTTAAAATATAATTTGTTTATTTGAAAAACATTTTTAAAAAATCAATTATCAAAATAAAAAATGTCATAAACTTTTAAAAAAAAGGAAACCTTTAAACTGAAGATTTGTTTGTTTCAATTTTCAAACATTGATAAGATATTTTTTAAAGTTTTTTTTAAAATAAAAATTTCTTCTGCTACAAATTATAAATTAATTAAAACCAACACTTCTGTCATTATTTAGCAGAGATAATATTATTAATATATACCATTAAAATTAAAATAATTGCCAAGCACTTTCAACACTAATGTGTCCTTATTAAGGCAAACATTGGAAAATACATAAAGAGTCCATGTTTACAGTGTTTGCCTTGATAAGGGCATGTTAGTGTTGAAAGCCCTTGGCAATTATTTTAATATATATATTAATGTTATCTCTGCTAAATAATAACAGAAGTGTTGGTTTTATTAATTTAAAGATTTTAAAAAATACATATATATCATCCTCTCATGTCATTACTAAAAACTTATTGATGTGATTTGAACAAATTTTAAATATGACATTGTAATATATGAAATTTCACCCACCCATTCCTTTGCATTTAACAAACTAGATAACTTACCTAAAAAATTTTAGCAGCATATTGCACCGCCAGTAATTTACATCAACTAAACCAAATTTCAATAAACTACATTAAATATAAATATATTAAACCTCAATTTTAAAATTGTATTCTGATTTCAATAAGTGTTTTCAAATCAACAAACATACAGAGATTATAACTTAAATAAAAGCATTTAAAAATATGCAGTGGGCAATAAGTTATATTAACATTTTCTTATACAAACAAATGTCAAATTCGGTATTTAAACATGGAGTTTCAAATATAGAAGATTTTATAAGTACAATTTTGAACTAATAAATAAACTTAAAATAAATATATACAAGACATGTTTATAAATCACAACACTTCCATCCTGTAAAATTAAGGTGAGATTTTCTTTGTCATAAGCCTATTCTTTATATTGCTTTTCAGTATAATATTGCTAAATCTAGTTTTAGGGTATCTGAGGATTTCTCTGTTGTGCTAGGTTTAATGGTTAATAAATATTTCAGATAAATGGTAATTTGTGTGAAATAAATACATTTAATCTAAATGAGTGATTTAACTATACATTTTTTATATACATATATATTTAAAAAACTAGAAATAATGAACATTCTATTTTAACAGACAATCCTCTTATAACTTTTTATTGCTACATTTTATCTTCTGAAAATATAATGATGTTAATAAAAAATTAGTACAATATCACATGACTATTTGTAATGATTTAAAATTATCAGCAATTATTAAAATTTTTTGAAAAAATTTCAAATATTATTATTTTATTACCATAGAAAATACGATACCAAAATCATGCATGTATGCTAAGATGCGATCAACTATGGCTTGCAGTTGGGGATAATGACCTTCAAAAGCTCTATCAGGAGTCATATGCTTGATAATATCCCCCAATATCTTATTTACTTCTCGTTCCTAAAAATGAAATAAAAAGAAAAATTAAATATTAAAAAATATAAAAAAATGGTCTTAAAATTTTCCAGATTTTTGCATTAAATTGATATTTTATTGATTGCTGATATAAAATAATTGTAATGTAAAACAATAACTATGGATGAGAATTACAAAATAAAGCAAGAGTATTATTAAATAATTAATGTGATCAATTCATTAAATTTAAAAATTAGAACAGAACAAACTATTGAATTATTATTGTTTCTAGCTAAGCTATTAAAGTAAATTGGATCATGAGAAATCAAGATAATTCCATCAGAATGTATAAAAATTTTAGCATTAATTGATTTTTTGTTATTAATTTGATAACTGCTAAAATATAATTCAATTAAATTACTTCTTTCCTTACTTTGAATATGAAAATTAATAGTGAAGGTATAATATTCTGGAAAGATTATAAAATTATTAAAAAAATTTACAGCTTAGCACTGCTTTTGACTAGATCAGATATATTCATAGAACTAATATAAGTTTACATAAATAAAATTTATAAGTTAAATAATTTATATATACCATTTACATGATAATGCAATGCAAGAGTTTTTCTTGTTTATGTTGATGTTATTTGCAATAAACCACGCCTCTTTATATTTTCTTTTTCGATCATTGTGCTTAGTGCAAACGACTTTAATATTAAAAGGATCGAAATTGAGGCCAGATTTGATTTCATGTTCTAAATATATAGATTTAATATTGGGGGTCTGTTCTAGCATGTTTGCAGACATATTTGGGTTGTGCTAAGATTGTAATGCAGTTGGCACGGGACTAACCATAATAAAATTAAACGTTAAAAAGATTATAAATTATTGGATGAATAGATTATGAATATTGATGGTCAGTAAAATGGATAATAATAAAAATATAAAAAATATATTAAATTAAAGTGGAGTATTTAAAAAGTAATGAGAATAAAATAAATAAAAATACAAATTTTTAAAAAAGTTTAGTTATAAAATAGGAAGAGATAGGTACTATTAATATATATATAAATTTAAAGAGGGGGATACTCAAAGTATAATGGTAAATTTTTGGAGTTTTTAAAAAATTTTAAGATTTTAAAATTTGAATTTAGCATTGAGGTTAGGAGATAACAAAGGTGCTTAGAATTATAAAGTAAAATAGATTATACGTTATTAAATAATTGTTAGTAAAGTGAATAATAATAATGTAAAATATGAAAGATATTAACTTAGAGTTACATATTATGAAAATAGGGCTAAAATAAAGAATAAAAGTAGAATATATATATATGAGAAATATATGTGTGTATATGTATGTGTGTGTGTATATATATGTGTGTGTGTAAGGGTAGGAAATATTTTGATTAATAAATATAGAATGTAAAAGGGTAAGAAATGAATAACATTAATGTAAAATAAAGATATAAGATGTATATAGATTGTAAATTATATATTCATGTATATTTATACTCATATGTTTTTATTATGTTGTAATTCTGAAGAAGATTGCTGGGGCAATCAAAACTGTAAACTGCAGGAAAGGGTGGATAATAAAGCATTGTAAAGTGTTTAGTCAATTGAATATTACATGATATAAATTGCATTACATGTTGGTTCATTACATTTAATTTTATAAACTATTTGGAAGTTTGGGGATAATTTATCTTTAGTATTGTTCATCATTTGATTAAAATAAGGAGGGGTTCTAAAACTAACATTGAATTCACTTGAGCAGATTGTTTTCATCTTTTTAGATATATGTAATACAAAAGGAAGGCTGATCCATGTATTAATATTGTTATTAATGTTTCTGGTATTTAAAGATGAATAGAATCTTTTAAGGGTCTTATTTAGTAGATTAATATTATACCTGAATTGACTAAGTCTTTTATATGGTTTTCAATTTTGTCTTTTCTGTCTCTTTCAAATTTGCATAATTTATAGTTTCTATTAAAAAACATTTGAAGCCAACCAATTTATGTGAAATTAGAGTAGATGAATGGGAATGAATTACACCTCCCACTTTAATAGATTTTACAATCATTTTAAAATTTATTTGTGCATGTGAATGTTAAATATACATTTCTAAAAACTTTACACCATTTGATGTATCTTCATTTTCTATATTCCAAACTAAAGAAGATAAATGACATAACTTATCCCATACATCAATAATTGTTTTTTCTTTGGTATAGATAAGATCGTCTACATAGTGCATATACAAAGGTGATATAGCGAACTTATTTGGAATGACTGTTAATTCAAATTGGTTCAATACTATATTCTACAAATTATTCCACTCTGGCCTCATAGGCCATCCGTGTTCCATTGTATAAAATTCTCCATTGAAAAAGGCTATAATGTCCCCATCCATTCATTTCAGAGCATTAACAATAAAATTTATTTTATTAAAATTTAAATTAATTAAAATGTTATGAATTATATTAATAGATAATGGTTGTGATATTGAACCATAAAGTTCCATTACATTTAATGAGACTAGCTTATTGTTAAGATTATACATTTGTGAATTTAATATTTGTGCACATTTACATGAAAATTTTATAGCAAATTTTCCAAAACCAACTTGATCAATTAACCACTCGGCTATTAATTTTGCTGTCTTATAAAAGTAAGCGCCTCCAAAATCAACAAAAGTCTAAGAGGTTAATTTTCTTTAAGCATTTTTGTGCTTGCAAAAATTCTTGGGGGGACAGCCACTGTTGGATAAATCCTTCTATACTCAAATTTATTAATTATTATAATTATAATTTATAATTATTAATTTTTTTATATCAACTGTTAAAATATTTTTAATTAAATCTAAGCTATTATATTAATCGATAATGGAAAATCAGTACAGTTTCTATGGAAGTGTTTATTTAAAAAAAAGGAACAAATAATCATATGATATGGCAAACAATTTTTAATTATATTTTGAAATCAGTGCAAATGTCAACAAATATAGCCACATACAAGAAACCAATAGTTACAGCATCAAAATTTAAAAAATGAGTTAGTGAATGTTTCTAATGCTGTATGAATCATAATAAATAATCAGCTGATTATTGATCAATTCAGGTCAAAGTTTCATCCAAGGAATATAACTTTCAACTCTATACCATTGTACTATAATATTTGACTTAAAAAGAAATGTTATTTTGATTTAAGAACATCTTGCTTCTTATTACACCACACCAAAGCAATGAAATCAATCATGTTATAGAATTGTATAATGACCGTATTCCAGAAGTAGTATATATTTAAAGTGCACATATTATGTAATTCCAGTTATAATCATACATTTGTTGAGATACTGAATATTCTTTAGGCATTCCTTATTTCTATTTAGAAGTCTAGAGATAAATCACAGTACTTTACCTCTTATAATAATATTACATAAAAACCTATAGTAACAATACCTGTTGAGTCACATTTTCATTATTTATGTAAGATAGGAGTATCTTAAGCTCTGAATGTATATACACAATGCAAAACTGTTCCTTAAAATGTAATCAAAATGGCTCACCAAAAAACATAAAGGAAAAAAATCCACTTTATTTTCTTAATTAACAAACTTACTGTGAAAATAGAATAATTACTCTCCTATCTAATTATTCCTGTAGCATAAAAGTACTGTGCTCAAGAATATGTCAGAAAATTTCTTTATATGAACCACAGTTCCCAAATAAATAGTATATATTATTCAAATGGGAATGCTACATATAGAAATTTAACCAAGACTTATAAAACTACAGTTCTAAAGCATTCTCTGTCATTTATAATGTAATCTTAGTAAAAAGGCCTAATTATTTAATCTTGATAAAATCATTATAATTAATATTGTTCAAGTTACACTTGTTAAATGAGTCTTCTAATCTCCATATTCTTTCATTCATATCAACAATTATTATATCTATAATCAATGAATAATCCAAATTATATTAGACTAGCACAGACAGTCTGAATTATATAAAACTATCTACTAGCATCTGAATACTTCAACTATGGCCATTAAACAAGGAAATTATATGTGAGCAATTACCCCACATGTATTTATTTTGGTCCTAAATACAAGTTGCTGATGGTGCCTGTTTAGATTAAATGCAGAGTATTCTCAATTCTCCTTCATACAAATGTTTATTCATTTTGACAATTTAATTCTTTATACATCAATGGGAATGCTTACATATTTTTTGAGCCATTGGTAAACCTTATCCCTAATAATTCAGCTGACATTTTTTTAATATTATTTCAACCAATGACAAAGATATTTCAGCCATTATGTTTTCTTATATCCATTTCTCAATATTGCATCAAAAAAAAATATAATCATCTGATAAAGATATTGTAACGGGCACATACGCCGTTACATTATTTATTTTAAAAATTAGACATTGAAAAGTTCGCATATAAAAACTTCTTTTTTAAGAATTAAAAATTGAAAATTAAAAATCATCTAAACTCTAATATATAAAATCGCACAGATGAAAAATTATTAAAATAAAACTTTATTAAAAAGAGAAAAAGTATTTTAAAAGCAAAAACTTAAAAAGATTTAAAGATAAAAATATATCTAAGTTTATACAAGAAATTAATTAATGTTATTGTAAAATGGAAATGATTATTTTAATTAGTAAAAGTAAACTAGCCCTTGGGCATTTCAAAATAAGCAAAGGTCAGATAGGAGAAAAAACAATAGAAAATAATAGCCAATAAAAGAAATCCCTCAGGAAACAGACCAGAACAAAAAGATCATCATCGTCATGACGTAATGTCCACTGGATCCAAAAGTTTGCAATAAAAGGAAAAGTTTGGAAATAAAAAAAAAAGAATTAAGATAAGACAGAGAGGAGAAGGGATTGAAAGACGCACTTTCAATTCCTTCAGTTGTTATAAAAAAAGAAATGAAACATCATTTTCCCCATATTGCGGACTGTAGGACATCTAGGCCAGGCAATAAAATACCAGCTACCATAAAAAACCAACGGCTAACTGGATACCAATATCTTCAGGACAGCATGGGAATTCACGTTCAAAATTACAAACAACTACAAAATATGGATCTTTTAAAACCGTAAGAACTTTAGATAATTCATGAACATTAAATATAAAACTTTCCCAGTATTTAAATGATAGCAATAGTATTGCTTATCTGACCAAACTAAATTATTTAATAATTATTTTTATGGAATGTATTATTAGTTTTGTTAAATCATTTCCATTAATTTATTTTCCGTTCTTTTAAGTTTTTGTTATGATTTTTTTTATTTTTATTAAAACAACTTGTAATAAATGCTAAATTTAAGTCGGGCATGAATGTCTGCATAGATTTGTAAAATTATATTTGTAGTTTAAGAGAGGGTAATCTTAGGTTATTTGTTTCGTAGTTAAATTGGGTCAATGGATTGGATATATTGGTGTAATTAGTAGATGTAGTATGAGATTCGCTACTTGCAGGATCGTATCATACGCCTCACACCCCCTTTTGCCTATGGAATGGGATCGTAAGTCAGCAAAAAGGATCGCAGCCTCTTCCTATGGAGTTTTTTTTTTATTGTTCTTCTTGCCAGACAGATGTAGCATTCCTGTCTAGATGAGAGTCAATGTCTTCTAACCATGCTGTTCAGATGTACATTCCTGACAGTATGGTATTTTGTGCTGTCGTATTCATACTGCACTGAATGCATCGATATATCAGATGAATTGATGTTGGTTTGGCTGCAAACCTTTGGCCTAAGGTTAAATCAGGGATAGAAGATTTTCTTTACCAAATGCAATCTATGCAGTCTATTCATACTCGACACTTAATAAAATATTAAATTCATCTGTGTGAACTTAGAAAATAAAAGAGTTTAAACGTAAATTAAATTCTAAAAACAAAGTTAAAATGTGAGTTAAATTTTAAAGTAAAGTTCTGATGTTTTATAAAAGGAAAATTTTAAAGTAAAAGTGATTCTAAAATGATTCAAAATTTATATGTGCGTAACTAAATGTTTGTGTGTTAATTACTGGCAGTGGCTTATTTTATTCTTTTTTTTTTTTAAATATTAATATATTTTGATAATATATATCATTATTATTAATCTCTACTAATCTGCTGAGCTAGTGACTGGGGCTAACGGTCTAAATATATAAAATAATTTTTTTTTTTAACTTACGTATCTGCCTACTATATAAATTTTCTAGGTTCAAGTAGCCTAGTGGCGCTCTGTCGGCAGATATGGTAAGGGTTCCATCGGACCGTTATAATGTATATAAAAACAATAATAGCCTTCATGACACAGTTGTAGTACATCTGCCTGCTATGCCCATAACTTGGGTTGAAATCTAGATCAAGTAAAACTTTTTTCACCTAATCAGATTGGGCTTTGAAATAATTAGCCTATAATCAATCCAGATAAGTAGTGAAGATTGGTCAGGGAATGTATTTAACAATTTTTTTAGCTAGAAGATAAAACAAGAATTACTGATCGCCAAATGTCTATATGTGTGCAGGGGGGAAAATATATAATTAATGACTTTTCTTACCGAAAAATGTCGTATTGGATACTCAATCCAGACTTCAGCACAGCTCATATAACTCTGAAAATATTAATAATTGTGATAAAAATGGGGGAATCAAAACTTTCACAAATGACTTGTTTGAAATAAAATATGCCAAAATAAAAATAATTTTAACTATACAAAAAACAATATTATGTAGAAAATAATCAAGGACTTACAGATGGTTCTTTTAACTTCATTACCACTTTCCAAACATCATTTAGAATTTGCAATTTTTGATTTTCAGGTGGCGCTGCGACTACTAAACATAGACCCAGAGTACGAAAAAGTAAATGCTAAGATAATAAAATAATTTTTATGTTAATTTGAAGCCTAAAACATCTTTTTAAAAAAAAGTTCTTAAAAAATTATTTAATGTATCATTGGTATTCAATTGGAGTAGCTCATAAATAACATGTGGGAAGTATTATATATTTATAGTATTTGTTGAAACACAATAAAACTTTTTTTTTTGTAATTACGATGCAATAATTTTCAAAATATTGTATATCAAAAATTCAAATAAATAAAAAAATTCTGTCATGATTATATAGAGATTTTAAAAAATATATAAAAACCACAACTAATTTATAAGTAACAATCAATTGATTCATAACTAAACATTTTTTTTACAGAAACAAAACTCTCCATACAGTAACACCACTCAGTGCAAACCAGAGTAATCAATGGATGCAGGAAGGTTTGTGCATAAAATCACTATCTATTGCATATTCATCCAATATCCCCAGACTAGTTTCTAGCTTGTGGCATTCATCAGTGAGGAGCCTTTGCACCTAGATCTTAGGATATAATGCAACCCTCCTCACTAATGAAACTAGTCTGGGGATATTGGATGAGGAGGCCCTAGATAGAGATTTTATGCACAAACCTTCCTGCATCCATTGATTCCTCTGGCTTGCACTGATTGGCACTACTGTATGGAGAGTTTTGCCTCTATGAAAAACAGCTTGTGTAAGCATAAAGAATGGTGATTATGTTGTTGTTTTTTTTTAATAGACTATACAAAATAATAAATTATCAAATTTTTTAAAATATAATAATAAAAAAGCAATTATTTTGCAAAATACTATTAATATTATGATAACATTAAACTACCTATACAAAGTATTAATATTTTGTTTTATAAGTTATTTATTTTTCAGGCAAAAAATGTTTAATTAAAAAAGAACAAATATAATTAAATCTTTTGCAAATGAAATTTTTTAATCAATGGCATAAGAATAGGAAATTGTGTTTGTTTTATCATGTACAGTGGACCCATGTACTACTCTATATCTAACTATGCAATTTCAATTATATATTACCCTGAAATAAAATGTAAACAAACAAACAAAAATGTAAATAAATCAACAAAAAAAAAAACATTAAAAATCGCAAATTGTAATATTCTGCAGCTATTTTTACTTCTCTGAGCCGAGCGCATACAAATTACATACATTAATAAAATATCTTAAGTTTAGATTGATAGCATATATATTTTAATCTTTTTTTATTATCTTCTAAATGAGATGTACAGTGTTTTGCTTAATAAAATATTTTATAAAAATTAAAATTTTAAAAGATTTCAGAATATTCATTAATTAAACATTAACATAATTATGGAGATGATAATTTCTTGAAAAAGAGATGAGTCTATTGTTCTATAACAGAAAAAAGTTAATGAATAAAAAAGAATATTACCCAGAGATATTTTGCTATTTAGTTTATGTTAAAGATAAAAATATAGTAGGAGTTAAATCTTTTTTTCTTATTCATATTGCATCAATAGATGTATGAATGAACAACAATCTCTGTAAAATAAAATATCTTCTCCCTTTATTATTATATAATTATATATATATTTTCTTAAATTTTATATTAAAATTTTAATTTATATATACATATGAAAATGTCTGTGTTATATAATGTGTATTTTGAAAAATACTATACAAGTTAAATAAACAATATGTATTCAATTCTAATCTTTATCAACAAATGTGAGCTATTAATGCTATTTATTTTAATGTAAGAAAAGTTTGGAACAAAATATTTAGTTCAAGGCTCTACTGTATTGTGTAAGCTAAAAAATTTAGTGATTTGTTACTAATATTCCTGGCCAAAAAAAAAAGTTATCTGATTAGAAAAGAATTGAGGTTTTTAAGATATACAGTTCTCAATCTATTGTTCAGATTAGTTTGGATTATTATAACTTTCAATTTGAATAGTAAAATGAAGCTAAAAGTCTTTAGTATGTATACCTACATTACTTCCAACTTTGCATCCAAAAACCCATTGATTAAAAACCTGTCTGGGAACTTAAATGCAACTGGAAATTATTCAAGTTTATTACAAATGGCAAAAGAATAAGAAACTGCACTTGTTTTATAAATATTTTATAAGCTAAAGAATTTGCTAATTTGTTAAGTTACATGCTATTGTTTATTCATTTAAAAATTAAATTGTCAATATTAAATATATATTAAAAGCCACAATATTCTAAACTACTGGTCTATATTTTTATGTTAATTATATACAAGATTTTTGTGATAAGCTCTCATACTGTAGTGGCAAAAAAATAGGTCTACCATGCCCATGTCATGATTTTCGAATTTGGAATTTGATTTTTTAAGGCTGATGAGGATTTATCACCTGAATACTACATCGAATCTCTAATGAAAAATAATGTGGTGCAAAAGAGGAAATGCACAGACAGTTCTTTCTCTGGCAAGTATCTCATCTCAGGCCACTAACTGCATTCCCACGGATGGACAAATCATCTGGTACAACATGCCAGCTCACGTCTTTCACATAAAAGATTATAACTATAATAATAAATAGGTAACTATTTTTGTATACAGAATAAAAATCCCATATAATCTTGTTAGGTGAATATTAATAAACTCATCAAAAAATAAAATAAATACAAGATTGTAATATAATATATCATTGACTGATGTTGAAAGAGATTTCATATAAATGCAGAGACAGAACCATAATTAAATTTTACTTTTTTTTACAAAAATCAAAAAAAGATATGATAAATTTTTCTTCTAATCATTAAATATAAATTTGCAATTTTTTTTTTAAAATTTTTTAGATAAACTGTTTTCTAAAAACAAAAATCAGATATTTCTATAAAACTATATCTACTTTTTTCTTTTTTTTTTTTCTTTTACATATTAGATCTCTCTTTATTTGGTTTTCTTTATTAATATTGAATCTTCAAAAAAAAATGTGGGACATCTAACTTTTCCACTTATTAATTATAACTATTTGGCAATGATAAGATACACTTGATTATCTCAGCCTGGTGCAGAAATTCATCTCTAGGCAGTAGCAGTAAAATAATGAGGTAAAAAAAAAAAAACACAAAAGTCTCCATACAGTAGCACCACTCAGTACAAACCAGAGTAATTAATGGATGCAAGAAGGTTTGTGTATAAAATCCCTATCTAGCGCCTACTCATCCAATATCCCCAGACTAGTTTCTAGGTTGTGGCTTTCATCTGGCTTGCACTGAGTAGCACTATTGTATGGAGAGTTTTGACTGTTTTAAGAGCTTGAACAAATATAAGAAATTGTGATCATGTGATGTTTAGTGGTTTCAAAAAAAAACACAATACTTTAGTTTAGGATATTGACATGACTTTTACTTTTATTATACATAGAATTTTTACTGTTATTCTAAAATCCTCAAGTTAAAAAATATCTAATATCTATATACTTTTAGATCGGTTATCATTGTGAAATAAAAATATACACAAAAACTTGGAATCCTAATAAATATTTATACATATATATTGTGTTATGTGGCAAAAGCAAAGTTTAAAATTCCATAATAAAAGTTTATCTTCAAATTAAATGATGACAAGAAAAGTATTGGCAACAAAAATTTCTAACATCTGAACTATTTTATGTCAACTATCCTGATGTAGTATATATGCAGAAAGATTATAGTTTCTGAAGTGCACTTCTTTATGAAAAAGATAAATTTGAATTTCAAAAATCTTACACACTTTCACTTTTCAGCAAAAAAATCAGTCCAATTTATCAAATGTTGAGTGAATTAATTCTTATCTGAATATAACATACAATAACAGAAAGTTTGCAATTCAATTCTAATCCTCAAAACAAATCATGATAGTGAAAATTTTTAATATTCGGATATGAATTGTTGTGTAATTTAATCAGAGTGAGAGACAAATATTCATAAAAAGAACTGATGGGCTTTAATTTAATGCAAAAAAAAAAATTGCATTCTCAACTTTGTCTTTAAGAAACATTTATCAAAATGCAGAAGAAAAAAAATATTTGAAATCAATATAAATAATAAATTTAAATTTTTTTTTTTTTTTCTTTAATTAATAAACTGGTAGTCTTACCCGACTTTTTTTAAACCAATATCTGCTAATAAATAATAATTAATTTTGTTCAGTTAATGAATATTTTCTAATAAATAACAATTAACTTTGTTCAGTTAATAACTACTCTGTATGAAATAATACTTCCTCAAGCAAATGCAAGCAATAAATGGAAATTTTCTTTAATTAATAATCTTTTTAAAGGAACAAGTAATTATTGTTAGGAATTATTAAAAAAAATGCTAACTGGAAAAGCCTAAAAACAAATGAACAGTTTCACAATAATTATACTTAAATTTTATAACTAAAGGTATGATTCTCAAAATAATATTTTTAATAAATAAAATAAACTTTATCTGGCATTGAATAATCTTGGTACTGAGATTTCTAGCTTAAAAAAGTTTTTGATTTAAGACATCCTTTTTCTGAAAATTTTATAACTAATCTTATAAAATATGCTAAAATTGATTAAAACATGGACACTGCAAGAAATAGTATTACATACTTTTCAAATGAAATAGCATTTGTAATACTAGGTTTTCTTCTTAAAAGCTAAGAATGGTGTTGTTTTTTTTACTTTCTATGAACTAAAAACAAAAAAAAAAAGAAAATATTCTGCTTACAGATATATTTTAAGAAATTCTAAACTGTTTTCTAAGTAAAAACACAAAACAGTATCTATATATGAGAAAGTAAGCTATATTCTTATCTATTAAAAATATCATTTGGAATAAAATTCCAAGTATATGTCTCTAACATAAAATATAACTTAATGTATTACCAATTTCCTAAATATTTCACATAATACAATTGTCTGTCAGGCCTGATATTTAAAATATAAGACTTGCTTTCATTCAATTTTATGTATCTAAAGAATTCCAGATTTTCAACAAATAAAAACTCTATTTGTTAATGAATTATTTAAACAGACACTGAATGTTTCAAAATGGCCTTTGTGCACATTATTTATTATTAGCATTGTCATTAAAGAATTTTTTCACTTTGGACAGACTTACTTTAGGAAATCCTGAATCTTCACATTCTTTGATCATGTCAACAAACTGCAAAGCTCGGCTTGCAATATATTCTGGTTTAAATGCAGCCATAATGGAATTTAACAATAACGCACTGAAAAAATATATTAAATACACTTACAAAACATGATTATAGATCACAGAAAAAGTTCAATTAAGGTAATCAAAATTAAAAACCTTATATAAATATTTAGACAAATATTTACATGCTTAAAAAAATGTTTGCAAATAAATTTTAAATGAGAAACTTCATATATATAATAGAATTATTTTAATTAGTAATAATGTCAACAAAAAAAAAACTTGTTCATCATTGTGAATTTTGAAGCCAATCCCAAATTTTTCAAACCAACTACATGATAAAATAATTTTTAGTCATATATATTGCTTCACATTTTAAAATGAAAACAGTATATATATGAAAACACTGGCACACATATATATTCATAAAGATTATAATGAAATTATAATTTAAAAGCTTCATAAATTTAGACATTATTTAATATCTAAAATAAATATAAAAAAAATTGAATGCAAAACCGAACTGTTAAATATTTCTAAAATCAATATATTTTCTAATAAAACAAAAATTTCAACAATAAACATTACTCCAACAGTATTATATAACTAAAATGTTAAATTACAATTGATGCTAAACATACCTATTACACTGTTTTTTGCACTTGTCTAGAAGTTCCATCAAAGTACTTTCAGGTGCTTGATGAGCAATGCACTGGAGAATCCAATCGAGAGCAGGTGAATAAAGAGTTAGATAGATGGGTATTTCTAATTTCTGGACTGCCAAAATATTTTGAACACTTTCACCTTGAAGCTAAATGAAAATTTTAAAAAAAAGTTCTACTTTTTAATAAATAGTATATATATATCTCATAAGAAAAAAGATTGCCATGATAACAAACAGATTGAGATTCTTGGTATGTTTAGGTCTAGATTGCTTTCTTTTTCCAGTTGTTTATCATCTCCTTAACATAATTTACTCTAGTAATTCAAACGTATTTATGTAACAGAAAAAAAAAAAAATTAAATGACCCAAAAAATTTTTTTTTACTTTATTTTGATTTTTTATGCATATTCTTCATTTATTTTTCTAATTTGTTTTTAAAAAGTAGTTTTCATTACAACAAACATAATATAACAATCAATCAACAGTAACGGGTTCAATCTATTATATCTTCAAATCTTTCTTGTTATTCATGAGGGCAAAGAGTTGTATCACCACCCTATCTAATCATTAACTCAAAGTCATTGCTCAACCTAATTGAATCATTGCATTATTCTGCTACTAACTGATTTCTCAATGATTATTTAATAATCATATTTCTCATTGATCAATCAATAATACCTCATTAACAATACTTTTCCAGAATATTCAATAGATTTCATTGCTAGAAGCCAATATTCTAAGCCGCTTCCAAAAGTTTTATATTACTGAGTTCAGGTTTAAGTTTCTATTCAACTTTTCTTTATTCTTCAAGCCCACCAAAAGATATCTCACTTTCAGATTTTGGCTTTCATTAAATATCATTTGCGATTTTTGCAATAACCACTATAGAGGATTTATCACTAAGACTTCTTAAAGCGTTACACTTATTTAATTCTGTACATCCTCCTAATTTTGCAGACTGCATATTAGGCACTCCTTTTTGATAATAAAAATACAAAAGCTATAGAAAAAATAAAAATTCATGTGATTAATATACATACACAAAAGAGAAGTTAGTTAAATTATTGCTAAAATTCATTGAGAAGTTGTTGACATCAGGTTTCATTGACAAAAACGTGTACTCTGCAAGAAGTTAATTGATTTTTCATCAAATGTTGCCTTATAAAAGACTAAATTTTTATAAATTTCTACAGAGAGCATAAATACAATAATATTAACAGATTATTACTTTTTTTAAACTTCCTGCCTAACTCCAAACTTTTTATGAATTAGAATTTTAAAAAGGAAAAATCATAAATTGAAAAAAGAAAAATCTATTTTCATTTTTTATTATTATTTCTAGTATCAAATTTGATATAACAACACCTTAAAACTTTTAAAATTGTCATTACTATTTATACTTTACATATACAGATGTGTGTATATATATATTTTTATATAACTGTTGAACTGTTTAAATTATTGAAGTTTTTTATTATTATTGTCATACATATCTAGAAGTAAAAAAGAAAGTTTTGCTTGTGAGTGTGCCTAAATCAAATGATCCCTTTTAGATACTACATGAAGTTTATTTATATGTTCACCCCTTTGATTTATTCCTCTGCTTACCACTATGTATAAACAGATTTTAATATTTTGTATTAGATATAGTGATTTTTCCTGCCCATGCTCGTTTTTTATAAGTTATTTTTATCTGTGTGAACCCATGGTTTATTTACCGCTTGAAATTGGCAGTCCTTATTGTTTTTCACATTGGGTAAAGTGCCTTAATACCCCCCATGCACTTTTATATATTCTGCTCTTTACCATAAGTTACTTATGGGCCCATTAATGTAAGCTTGTTATGTCATTGTTAATAAATATTCATTAGATTTGTTTAGCATTTTGATTACTGTTGTCTGCCCTGACAATTATTAATTTTGCATGAACATCTATTCTCCGTAAACTAGTGATAATAACTGATCTATATATGAGAGAATAGCTGTAGTGGGTACCTGTGTGAATATCCTAATCAGCAAATTATAAATTTTCTAGGCTAGAGGTCTAGTGGCACTATCTGATGAAGGATAGTAAGTGCAGGCTGGTACATATATTATATGAAGAATACAGAAAAGTTTTTTTGGCAAGTATTTCTTACCCATATTAATGTGATCTAAACTATTTTAAAGCTTCAATTTACACTGCATACCATTACGACATTCCATCTTTTTTATAAATTAAGTGGTGGCGACGACAATGGTGGTAATAATAATAATAAATCAATTCAATTTATTCGTAAATAAACAGTTCAAACGAGGCCACAAGTATTTACAAAGAAATTACAAATTAGTACATACAGACATGTTTAAAATACTATTTACATTAATAATATCAATGTAAGATTGATTTTATTTTGTCCTTTAATTGTGTATAGTTTAAAGATAAAATATCAATATCTGAAGAGTTTTTATTATACTCCAGTTGCAATCTATTCACTGGTGAATTAATGAAATGTCTCAACAAAGATAAATAAAACAAATCATGACGTCTAGAATTATAAGTTGGAATCCTAATCGAAATACTTGTAATTGCATATTCTAAGGGTACAGTTCCATGCATTAATTTAAATAAAAATGATATGTCTGTTAACAGTTTTTTATTATATGTACTGTTTACCTTCATAGTATATGTTTTATTTTTATAAATATATTTAAAATATTTGTCTTGTATTTTTTGTAATTTACTTATATTTGTTTGATTGTATGGGTTCCAAACAATAATAGGAGGAGGAGAAAGGGGAGGAGGAAGAGAATGATGATAATAATAATAATAATAATAATAATAATAATTCAATTCAATTCAATTTTTATTTAATGTACATATCTACTGCCAAAAGCCAATTATAGATTGCACATAAAAAAAAAAAAAAGATATATATTATATGTTTTAAAGGAATGATAAAAATAAAAAATCATGAATTATATATTATATATATTTTTAACAACCTTTGAAAAATCATTAATATTGAGCTGAAGAAGATTTTCATTAACAAAGTCTGAATTGTAAGTATTAGGCAGACGAAAGAAGGGGGAAAATTCTAAAGTATCATTTCTACAAGTTTCAATTAAGAAGTAATTATGGACATGAATTTCATATTTACAAAAATTAAAATGCAATTTTAAGATCATTTTATAAGTAATATTTTTTTCAGTTTTGACTTTGTATAAAAATGTCATATCCCTAGCTTTCTACCTTGCTACAAGAGACATTTTATAATCACTTTTCAGTTGACAAAACCTAAAAAAATTTTTGAAAACCAACTGTATTTTACTTGTGTCTCTTCGAATTATGATTCCATAATCAGATCCAAATTCCAAAATAGAAAAAACCAAAAATAAAAAAAGTCTATATTTAGTGGAGTATACAAAATCACTACCATGTCTATAAATAGCTCCCATCACCTTGAAGGCTTTATTTATTATTGATTCTATATGATAATGAAAGGAACCATTATTAGAAAATATAATTCCAAGATCTTGAACAGTATCAACAGATTTTATTTTAAAATTATTGATATAATATTCAAATCTTAAATTTTCAGATTTTGTCCACATTGACTATCATTTTATTATTTCCTCACCATTTAGAAAAACTATTAATATCATCCTGAAGTAATAAGCAATCATGAGCAGAATAGATATATCTAAAAATCTTATAATCATCAGCATAACAAAGATGAGAGTATTGTAGACAAGACTTAAGATCATTAATGTATATATTAAAAAGTAATGGAGCCAAAATACTACCTTGAGGTACTCCAAGATAACAATAATACTGAGAGAAATCTGTCCATTGAACTTAACAAAAGCTGCTCTATCTTTTATAAAAGATCCAGACCAACAAACTACATTATTTGCAAGACCAAGATTATATGATTTAGTAAGAAGAATGTTATGATCAATCCTATCGAAGGCTTGACATATCAAAATAAATGACATCCATTCTACGCTGGTCTTCAATTAAATGTGCAATATGATCATAAATAGTGATAAGATTTACAAAACCATGTTTCTCTGGTGCCAATAATTTACTAATATCATGAACTAGTTTATTATATATCTCTTAACTATCCTTGCAATGGTGTGTAAGACTGAAATGGGTCTGTAGTTATTGACCTTATCTTTATCTCCACTTTTAAAGATAGGAATGATTTTAGCAATTTTTAGAGATGTGGGGAAAGTAGAGCTTGTTATAGAACAATTGAGAATGTGACAAAGCAGTGAAGAAATATAATCAGCCACAGCCTTTGATTGTAACTGTGAGATTAGGAGATATAAGGTTCTGAAGAAAATTGTTGGGGCAATCGAAACTGTAAACAGAAGGAAAGGGTGGATAATAAAGCATTGTAAAAGTAATATAGTGTTTTATCAATTAATTATTATACTTTATAAATGAAAGTGGAGATGTTATCTGGACAATAATAAAAAACAAACAATCTAAATGCTTAAAAATATAACATATAAGGTAAAAAAAAAAAAAAAAATTTCCTCTCCCTTTTTTTTCCTCCCATCTTTCTTCCTTCCTTTTCCTATAACTTTCCCAATTAAACTACTTATAACAATCATACAAAATACACAGAGAAAAAACACATAGGTAAATATATATTATATAATTTTCCACTCATTTTCATTAGCCAATTATTAATTAAATTACTTGATGTTCTAAATATATTCATAGTTATATTTGTTGCAGATATAATAGGTATACTTATACATATTAATAAAGAAATTTATTAGTTCTATAAAATTTATATGGCTGAATGCTTTTGAAAACTTATGACGTTCTCATATTCGTAGCAAAATAATGTTAGAAAATAATGGAGATGAGTATGTATATATATAGAGTTGATGAAATTCAAATTTATTTAAATTACAATTAGATTAGAGTGTCCATTTTTTGGAGGGGGAATGATGAATCTTTGCGATTGATAGCATTATTTTTGTTGGATATATAGCATGCTTTTCCAATTTTTCCTCTCGAGTCATTTCTTTCTATGTATTGAACAGTTGCAGAAGAATAAATAAATTAGTATCCTGTCACCTTTTGCTGTGTTTTTGTCTGAGGCTCTTTTGTATAGATGTTGATGCTGTATAAGGCTTGTAGAAAAGAATGCTTCCACCGTAAGAGATTGATTAACATCTGATTTGGGGCATTTAACTTTATAAACAGTGCTAGAGGTGAATTCAGTTTCATGTTTATCCTTGGAGTTGTTGAGTAATCTATTGGTAAATTGTAGGAAGAGAGTATAGAAATGCAGGCGATAAATTGGAGAATGTTTTATTAATGTAGAAATGTATGGCAAGAGAAGTCATGGTCTCTCATCAGTAGGAGAGTTAGAATTTAATTTGTAAAATTGTTCTTGTTTTTTTTTTAGATTACTCAATAGATGATCACTTAACAATTCCAAGTATAAGGGGTGACCCCCCTATTTGAAAGTTGAAAGTTTATTCTTCCTTTTAGCATAACTAGTGATGGACATTTAGACGCCATCCAACCTGTATGTATCCAGAATATGGATACATACCAGAAGAAATGAATTTAATATTCTTTCAATTGTTAATGGGAGAGTCAATACATATAACGGCTCTACTCCGTAATGTATTAATTAAAATATTGAAATGAATAGGCCTACGATAAATGTCTCATGTAACTGTGACTAACTATTCGCTATATTTCTATGATAGAGTTTATCTCCCTTATAATATATATTTAATTGTCCCCAGTGTATTTATGAGCATCAATTTATTGACCTCAAGCACCAATCTACTGAATACATTAAGAATTACACTGGTAACACTCATACATTGCTTCCTCATATTTTCATTTGAGGAATTTTCCCAACTCATCCTAGCTAAGTATCTTTGGGAAGGGTGATTACATCATTTGAAGAGTGGATGCTTCAAGAGCACGAAGGCACAGCCTTTAAATTGGCTCACTTCAATAACACATGTAATATCTCTTATCTCTACACTTAAGTAATTCAAGTTAGTAAATCTCTTTCGAAAATTTTTTCCAACCCTGTTATTTCACACAACCTAAAATCATTTAATTAAATAACTAACCCTGATTATTTCTGGTTATCTGGATTTGATCTAAATTGGCACACCTATGTATTATATAAGTAAGTGATAATAGACTAGAAAATAACTACTTTGTCTATACTAT
The DNA here is from genome assembly GCA_028023455.1 of Epiperipatus broadwayi. Classification (NCBI taxonomy): domain Eukaryota; kingdom Metazoa; phylum Onychophora; class Udeonychophora; order Euonychophora; family Peripatidae; genus Epiperipatus; species Epiperipatus broadwayi. Next base: position 1,076,503 of record JAQFVV010000297.1, read on the forward strand.
GAGAAAACGTACGTACATACATATTTATTTTATTTTTCAATAATATTTAATAATTTTATAATGCAAGCTAACAACTTAAATTAATGTAATGATCATATATATAATTCTCTCTCTATTACACTGAGAACAAGTTTAATAGATAGAAAACAAAAGAATACAAAAAATTATACTTTTGTTTCCAGGAACGGATAAGATTAATATATGTCAATAAGCTTATGTTTAGAACACCGGCCATATGCATTGTCATGAATAGTTCATTTTCCTTTCTTTTCTTACTGTACAGTCTTTAGTTTGAGAGTCGTAGAGAAGATTTTCTATTCTTTTAAATAGAAGTCCTTGAAACAACAATTTACAGTAACGGGCAGGCAGCAAAGTTTCCAATGGTTTACATTCGCAGAGTACTGAGTAGGAGTCCGACACGTGTTAACTACCCCACTCTACTCATATCACTTTTCTAGACAGTTTATCTTTGTTTTACCCACTCTGTGGCTGGTCAAAAAAATTTTTTTGTTCCTTCTTTTTATAGTTCCCTGCTTACCCGGATGAACTAAATTTTCTTCTCGAATCTTTTTATTTTTTTAAAACTCTCAATATTTCAGGCCACAATCAAGACGATTTCAATTTGATATTTTAATTTCATCGACATTCTTACTACTTATTAGATTAGCTTACAACAAAACTAATTTTGATGTTTATCTTCCCCAACCAAAAACTATTTTTATACATTTATGTTCGCTTTCTTTTGTTCAATTACGAAATTTGAACAAAAGAGAAAAAAAAAACCTTTTATGTGAGTATAGATTTTCCATGAATTTGGAGACATAACAGTGGAAAGACTAATAAACAAAAAAAAAAAACAATATACAGAAATCGTCTTTATCTCCAAATCCCAGATTTATTATGATTAAAAAAAAAGATCATTCACTGGATTTCAAAATTAGATTTTATATATACACCTGGATCTCTTTTTGTACAGATTTTTTTAATGCAATTTTGATGTAATGTGATTCATGTTTCTTCTCAATAAAACTTTTTATGTGGTTTTCTTTTATGCGATAAAGAAGTTCATATTTCACTTAAAATCGCCATTTCCCTGTTTTATATATAAGCATTAAATTTTACATACTTTAAATGGCTGTTGGAAAAAGGTTTGGTAATAAATTTTAGATACCTTAAAAGATTTAAAAAAAGATAATGAAACAGAAGTGGAACCTGTTCGTTTCACAGCAAAAATGATTCGAGAAAGTCTTCAACTTTTTATGAACAAAATTCCAATGAGAGTTAAATCATTGTATGTCTGTGTTATGTGTGTGTATGTTTATATTTTCTTTTATATACATATATACATGGAGAAACTTTTAGACAGAAAAAAGTTACAAGTAAAAATATTTAAGAACTTTCAATTTCTACTTTAAAAAAATGTATCTTTAAAAGTTTTTAAATATTTTTACTTGTAACTTTTTTCTGTCTAAAAGTTTTTCCATGTATATATTATGTATATAAAAAAAATTTAATCATTAGTCATTATTAACACATTCGTGGAAGCATGTTATATATATATAGTTGCACTTGTGGAAGTGCATTCTCTAACAGCTAGACATAGCAGTCTGGATATCGTGAGCTTCATAAACAATTAGTAATTATCGTCTCAAAGTTTAATTACCGATTACATTGACGACAGAAAACCATTAACACAGCATGACACTGAAATTGGCGCTAATTCTATTTCCTCTTGTGACAAGTCTGATGTCTTACCAGTTCACAAATGAACCGCATATTGTCAAATAGCGATAATGATTAAAATATGTATGAAAAAATGTAAAATAAATTACATATAAAAACATATTGTTTTGAATAAAATTAAATAGTTAATAAAAAAAAGTAAAAAAAAATTGTCTTGTATGAAATTTTTTATTAGTCATACTTTATTTCCTTATTTTTTTTTTATGCAAATTTTAAAGTAATTTTATCTTGTTGCTTTTGTTTTATGCGATTAATAAAAATTTTGGAACGTATTCCACATTTTTCAAGGTAAGTTAAGTTTATTTTTGTGCAATTTTTTTTAATGCGGGTTTTCTGTGGAACCCAATCTACAGCATAAAAAGAGACCTAGGTGTAATCAAAACAAATTATTCTTTTTAATTTCACTGTCTTCTCATAATTAATAATAAAAAAAAATAGATATATATATCTCTGTATATATATATGTTGGTCATATGTTGACTACGCATATACATATGTGCAGAATCTAAGTAAAGGTTTTGTGATAAGTAGTTGACCCTTGTATCTGGGTTCAAACCTGGTTCCTGTTACACAAGAATAGGTTTGAACATGAGCTCTAGCACTGACTATAAAATAAAATGTCCCCAAATAAGATATCAATTACTCTATTATGGTAAAACTCAGCATTCTTATCTACACGCCTAACACAGCATCAGTATTTATGCAAGTCTTAGACAAACAAGTACACAGCTATATCTTACTACAATCCCAAAAGTCAATAGGATATCAATTTATTCCTTCTTCTGCAACTATTTATTACATAAAAAAAAATGACTCGAAAAGGAAAATCAGATAAGTATGCTATATATTCAACAACAATAATGCTATCAATTGCAAAGATTCGTCCTTCCTCCTCTCTAAAAAATGGATGCTCTAATCTAAATAATTAACATTATAATTTAAATAAATTTGAATAGCAGAGATCATATTAAAATGGATCTTCATCTTTATTCCTTAAAAATTTATGTTTTTTACTGTAGCATGTAAGTTTAACCTTCATGCATATCCTCTTTCCCATTTAACATCCAATACTTTCTTTTATTTCCAAATACATAAAGTTAGCACTGTCAATCTATCCTCTCAGCTTCATTTTCAAAAACCATAATATAATTCAATAGTTTAATGGGGAAGCTTCAATAATTTAATGGGGAAGCTTAGAATTACACATATGTCATATTAGACAGACTTATTTAGGCAAAGATTAATATAATTTTCATTCTTGTAACATTTTATCTATTTACCCTTATAATAAAAAAAACACACATTTAAAAAAATATATTTTTAATATTTTTATAACAATTTCTCACCTGAGGATATGTTAGTAAAAAATCAGTAAACTGTGAAATAAGATGGTCTCTAAGATGGGGAGCAACTGCAACACCTACCTGAAATACAAGTTAAAAGCTTAAAAAATGTTTTTCAAGTACCAAGCTAATGCATAAAATATATTAAAATACAAACAATAAAAATTTATAAAATTACTTGCAAGAAAATTAAATTAATAAAGTTAAAATTTTTGTTTCAATCAAATACCAACAAAACAAACAAGAGGGGAAAAAACATATTTATAAAGGTTGAAAATATATAGGAATGGTAAAAGAAATTAACTGACTTCTTAGAAATAATATATATATATAAATATTAAAATGATAAATGCACTAAAATTTTAAAAAATATCAAGATAAATATGAATATAAAAATTTGTCAAATTAATCTTACCCTACACAAATAACAGCGAGCATAAACTGCAACAAGAGGATCGCCAATACCACGAATCATTGAGCTGAGCTGCATTAAAGCTTGTGAATATTCTCTATAAATAAGAAAAAATGAACATAGTTTCAAATTAAGACAGCTTCAATATATAATATATCAATAAGTAAATGCCATCAAGCAAAATGTGTTTACTCATTACAATAAACGTATTAAATTTAGTTTATAGTATTCATAGCTTTTCGTATTTTCTTTTCAAATAACATCAATGCTTTAATTCCATATCTTTAGATATGAAATGTATCATAATATAGAGAAAAATAATATGCCCATATTATTTGCATTTTCTTTGAATATAAAGTAATGAATAATAGTGTAATTAATAATTTTATAATTAGTAAAGTTTAATTTAATTTACAGTGAAAAAAAAAATTCCTCTCTTTTTTATATTGCTAATTTAAATTATTACTTAGCTTGAATGATGATAAAGAGTAAAAAAAAAAATTCTTTTGAACCATATGAAAACAGATAATATAAGAATTTTATAAAATTATTATCTATAATTTTTTTAAAAATATAAATTAATAAAAATTTGTTCTGTGAAATTTCATAACCCCTTCTTTACATTTTGAAAAAAAAAAAGTTCCACCTGTTTTTTTAGTTTTAAAAAGGCATTTTCCAAAATTGGAAATCATCCCATAAAGAATTAAAACACATTTTTACACATTTAAATGAATTAATATCAGTCTAATTAACAAAACTGAGTATGCTTAATCTTAATTTGTCTATCCCATAAGCACACACATATAAATGAATATTTACATTCAGTGATAATTTAAGATTTGTTATATGCTTAGAGGAAAGCATTAAAAATCTGAAGATTTGATTGGTTATAAATAGGTGCATTGTTGATTCATATATATATATATATGATTTACAATTTATCCAAACCGCTTCAAACACTTTTTAGCAAAACTCTTTATTTGTACATATACATACACCTACATTTCAACTGAGCTGCAGTCTTCTTCAGAGCAATTTCAACTGAGCTACAGTCTTCTTCAGAGCAAGTTTAGTTTGATCTTTTAAAAGATCAAAATAAACTTGCTCTGAAGAAGACTGCAGCTCAGTTGAAATGTAGGTGTATGTATATGTACAAATAAAGAGTTTTGCTAAAAAGTGTTTGAAGCAGTTTGGATAAATTGTATTTATAGTATATTATGGCAAAAATAAAGAAAAGTGTGATTTTGGTAATATATATAATTTACTTTACTATTTCAGTTTTTAATTGTTTAGTTGCTTAATTAAAAAAAATACACGGAAAATCACATTAAACTTTCAATAGATATATCTATAAAATACAGGAAAATTTTCTATTACATATATATAAAGAAAACTGAAGTTGATTAATCTCCCTCTAATGGTGAAATGAGCAAACTATCATAATTACATTAGCAAACTAAACAAAAAAAAATAGAGCAACTATCTATTCTTTGTTTTCAGATAAGTTTATTACCATTGAAAATAAAGAATAGACAGCTTATCTATTCTTTATTTAGTTTCCTGATGTATAATTGATGAATTTATTTATTTCACAGCTAAAGGGAATGCTATACAAATATTTATTCATTAAGATATCTTGTAATTAATTATGGTTTTTTAAAAGAGATCACAGTTTTTATTATATGCTGACTCAATTATTATTTCATAGTTAGTATTGCCATTTTTAGATTTGGTTTAAGTATCAGTTCTAATCCTAAATTTCAACAGTGTCAGCAAATTAAGGTTAATACCATCTAAAACAAACTAAGAATATACAGCTGCTCTGTTCTTGGTTTAATTTGCTGATATAAAGCTTGTGAGTTTTTTATTTTATAGTTAGAAAGAGATTCTACATGATGTGCAAATATTTATTTATATATATATATACACACACATTACACATATCATATATTGTAAATTTACCTAGATGTAAGAAAACTGTAACATTTTAAAATACACGTTTCCATATAAAATCTTGGAATAAGTTCTCGAATGGAAGCAATTTTGAAAAACCAATTTCTACATGTCTCTTTAGCAGAGGCACTCACTTGGTCAGGAGTAAAATTTTCTGTAAAATAATTAATTAAGTCTGAGTTTAGTATCAAACAATTAAACATTAAATTTAATATTAAAATAAAATTTTCATATATAAGAAAACTAGGTAAACATGGGATGAAGGGGGGGGGGGATATAAATATATTCGGTTGAAGATTTTTTTTCACTGCATAAATCCAACAAGAGCTGTTGTAAAGATGAAGTTGTGAATAAATTTAAATAAAAATAAAATAAGTTTAAAATGAAATTGAATAATTTTATGAAATATTTTTAAAAATTAGTAATATTAAAAAAATTATAATACATAAATTAAAACATAGATAGAGTGTTAAATACTTCAAAACAAAGATGAGCATATTATAAATAGTTTTATTCAATAGACAGTACTGATTATGATAATATGTGTGTTAGCACAATTATATTATTATAATTTTGACAAGAGTAAAGTATAAATCTATGATTTATTACTTAATACTGATTATGATTTTTATCTGTAAAATATAAAATTTAAATAAAATGAAATATATTATGGCTGATAGTAATTTAGAGAAACATGAAAAGAATATCATAAATCTTACAAAGGAACAAAATAAACTACAAAATTAAAATAAACCGAATAACCATGTAATATTAACAGGATGATTTTGCAATTAACAAAGTAACTCTAATGGCATATATCTTTAATGATTCCACATTTGCTAGTCAAGAGATCACTCTTCTTGATCACATTATAAAATTTCAGAGCATCCATAAAAACTAAAAAGTAACGAAAACATCTGTAAAACATTCAACACCAACCATTAACCACACTCACCCAAGAGTTCCCTTATCTGATTTTAAAAATCCAACTAATGACTTTTCACAATTCTTCAGAGAAAGTGAAAACAGAAGTTATGGAGTAAACAAAACTTCAAGAAGACATTTTTAAAGGTAAAATAATGACAATGGAAAATATGCAATACTATCCAATACTTCCCTACATCAATACAAACTTTAGGTAAGATGACTTTAATTAATATTTGCATGATAGTTTGATAATAATAAACATTTATAAAAATTGGGCAGTCTCTGTTTTATAATGAAATAGTGACTGTTCAATGTATATTAAATATTTCTTATAATGAAGAAACTAAGAAATAAATTCTCACACATTTAGCTATGTTGGTGAATAAAGTTTAAAAATATAAGTGTGTTTGTTAGTTTGCATAATATTTTACATTTAATGTTTTCTATAGCTATTTTATATCTTTTATTATTAATAAACATAAATAATTTGAAACATATAGCAGCAAACATAAGCACACCCATATATTTAGTTTTTATGAAGAGTACCTTAAAAAAATGTTATTCTTTTTTAAAAAGTACAATAAGAAATTAAATGCTTTTTATTCAGCAAATGTTATTTTATATAATTTTTTAAATATTATTTTTATAACATGCGATTTTATGCCAATATGTATCCAAATATTTTTGTTTAAATATCTATAGCATAAAGCCCATATGCAGAGATATAAGACAGGTGCAAAAAAACTTTGTACCTGAAGTCTTATGCAGACACACTCACAAATATTGTATTGATACAAAGATCTGTTGGTTTATCAAGGATTATGTTGGATAAAATTATTTTGATATTCTGATATATATTCTTGATGACATGAGGATGGAGTGGATGGAAATACAATGGAATTTTGAGATTTTAATAAGCAAAAGAAAATAAATTGATAATATTCTAGTTTTGTTATATCTAGTCTAACTCCTTGGTTTTTTGTTTTGAATTCAAATATTGCATGTTAATAGGAATATTTAAATCTTAAAAAATTAATCTATTATTATTTAATATTTTTTTCTATTTAGTACAACAGGCTCACAATAGATATAAGATTAGAGTGATCATATAACTGACCATTCCTATTATTCTATTTCTGTGAACATACCTCCTATCTAATTATCTATAATAAACATATAATTAAATATATGATAAATGAAGTCTCACATATTTATTCTTCATGAATGAAAATTTTGGTATATAATCATTTCCATAAACAAATTCTCTTTCTCAACATCGAAGGTCTTACTGATACAATAGATATTCTGTCTCATCATAATCAACTTTGAGATAAAGTTTCCCAAGTCAAGTATGCTTCAATACTTAACTAATTCTTTTATTACTTATTTACAAAAATAATACTAAGGCAATTTTAATACTTATAGCAAGTCATTTTGTTTATGATATTAAATTAATAAATGAATAATAAACTGTAATAAATAATTCCTTTGTCTATTTTCTTTTCTCACTTTCTCTTATTTTTTTATATATGTGAATATTTATTCTATATCATCCTAGTATAACTAGTGAATTTTCAAATTTTTAAGTTTTAAATATTAGAAGATAAATATAAAAATGATTTTTGAGCTTAGGAATTTCATTTTCTTTCTTTCTTTTAAATAAAATACTTAATAAGTTCTAAGTTGATCATTAGTGATATGTACTGGTTATTGATTTGTGTGAGATCTGTGGTATAATTTATGCATGGACTTCATATGTATGAGATACAATTATTTATTTTGATACTAGTGTTTTATTAAATAGCAGATTAGCGAGTGCACATATATGTAAAATAAGATGGTGGAAACAAAATAAAGATGATAATTTATAAATACAATAAATAATGCTTAACATAATCTTCAACTAATTAGTTCATAAAGATATAATTATTCACGTTATTTTAACTTTCTTCTTAGAATCTATTCATTTTTCTCATCAAATATACTTCTATGATTTTTATATACATAAAGATTTACTGAGATATAACTTATAAAACATTTTCAAAACTTCTTTACTGGTTTATGAATGAGAAATCATATTTTTAATTACATTATTTTAATTAATAACATTTCATATAACAATGTATATGTAATATAATAACATAAAAGGAAGTTACTAATATGTTAATATCTCATGTTTGCAGCCATTGCTTAGTGAAACCTATTTTTCTTTAAAATAGCAACTATTTCATTTGGCAAACTTTTTTTTTTAATAAATTATACTTATTTTGGCCACCATAATAAAATATTCAAAAATATCATTTACTCATTGTATATTCATTTTTTATCTCATACCTAAATCAATCCATATTATACAAATATGTTTGTAATTAAATGAAAGTCTAAATTATTTTGAAATTCTTAAAATAATTTCCATATCTAACTTACAGTTATAAAAAGACAATATTAAAGGTTCATTCATGCAATTAAGCATACCTACTTTCTGACATTTGCTAGATGTATTACTAATAATAATGAAAAGAAATTATTTAAAAGCAAATTACACATACACACACATACATAATATTTGTATGTTGTTTAATTTTAAACCATCATTTAATATTTTTTAAAAACACGTTTATCTTTCATTTTGAACCATTATTTAAATTCTGTACATATTTATTTATATTTTATAGAATGCTTTACTTGATATTTAAGTTATAACAATAAATATTAAGAATTTTTTATTGCTGACTTGTCTCATTGCCTTGGAATAACTACTAAAATTAAATCTTTAAATGTTTTAAAAATGTAAATAGATCAAATAATAATATATCTTATTTGTTATACATAATCTCACACTGTATACTAAATAGATTATGAAGTTAAATTCCAAACAAAAATATTTTTAGGCATAAATGTTATAAATAATTTAATATATTAACACCTAATAACTAAAATTATATAAACCTTTTAACAATATTAAAAAATAAAAATAATTCAACACCATATATGTTTATCTTTTGTTTACTTTTCCTTTGCATGATAAAAATAACATTTTACTCGGAAACAACTATTATTTAGAATATTTTATTTTTTTAAAGAACTGCAATTATTAAACACAGCTTATTTATCAGCAACAACAAGTACTGAACATAAGTGAGACGCAAGATTCCGGAAATTAAATTCACATTTCCATAAAAATAAATCATTTACAGTTGAATGATACCATTTACAATATACAACTTTTTCTAAAATTTTCTTAACTTATACATTAGTAAAATGACCTACATTTGACAAGGAAAAAAATTCTTACAGCAAAATTAACATATATAAAATTAGTTATTAGAACAAGATTCTTTAAACAAAATTTTTAATAAAATGAGAAATGTGTGAATCATCAAAATAAATATGAGAATTCTTTTCTAAAATAGGACTATTGACAATTAATTTTTTTTAATTTTCAGAAAATTTTAAAATCATTCTCCTTGGAAATTAATTTCATCCAACAATAAGATTCTGTTCACAAAAATATGATACTGCTAAAATTATATTTGAAGGTAAGAGTTTTCAAATAAAATTTTATGCCTTTATAGAATTTTAATTTCCTTAAAAAACAGATAATAATGTATTTCTCAATATGCCTTATCATTACACTTAAATTAATTTCAGATGTTTTTGACAAACTTTAACATTTGTAGATTTAGATTTTTAAAATACATTTTATTAATTGTAAATTGTACTTGAAAAACTTTTTAAATTTTATGTTTTTGGCACAATTTTAGTTTCAAAAGACTCTGACAAAATATTGAATTTAGTAAAACAAAAACCTTAGTATTCTAGCTACACATTTATACATAGTTATTAATTGATTTATTTTTATGTATTTGCAACTTATAAACAAATTTTAAAAATTTGATAGAAGTCGGACTTTGGATTTTTCTGAATTTTCAATAGAAATAGTGTAATGTTCAGAATCGTATGATCAGCCAACAAGATTCAGAGACCTAGCAAAAGTACTTCAAACCCAGTATGTTCAGGATATGGTATTCACGGAACAATACTAAGCTTTAACCTATTTGCCAGTACTCCAAAATCTCCACTATCCAACCAATGCTCCTGATGCTACTAATGGTTATCATTTTTCTTCGTTCCCGGTGGTCAGGGTAGAAACAAGGACTCTCAATTCAAACTTAGCCTATCATACACTAGACTTTATTAATTTAATTTAAGATACTCACTAAATACTTTGATATAGCTCAAACTATTATTATTAATATTTCATAGGTTTTGGATACATACATATGATTTAATCAAGTGTGGATATAGATGAGTGGATATGATGAACCAGGGAATGACATGACAACGGTATAGATATATACAATTTATTAACACAATTCATTAGAAAATATAAATAATAACAATCATGTTTGGATCTGATCATGATCCATGTAAGGGGTTACATTTAAACCAAAAAAAAATAACAATTGCAATGTTTGATGATCAGTATTGATAATGGTACAGAATTTCGATATCACTAGGATAAATATATGATTTTTACAAAGAATTACAATATTCAACCATAAGTTATTTATAAAGGTACAGTATTTAGATATCACTAGGATAAATATATGATTTTTTACAAGAAGTCACCTGTCAATAATGACAACCAAGGTTATGAACTATTAAATATACCAATTACCATAATGAACATCAGTATTAGGTGTATGTGGGTGTATCATAATGAAGTCATACTGGAGTTCATGACACCAACAATTGTGAATCAAAACAATAATGATCAATTACCCAGAAATGACACTAACATACATAGTAAATAATCAGTATTATTATGTGTCAGCATAAAACAAATTTTTATATTGAGTTGTTATATTTTTATTATTACGTATAATATTCTATCAAGAAATATGCCACCATAAAATTAATATGCCAATTTTGGAGAGCAAACACAATACTTGGTTATATTAAGCTAGAGGCCAAATGAATATATATAATAAATTTATGCATGTGTTTATATACATAGGGGAAGTAAAGTATATATGTATTTGTTATTATTATATTTTATTGTTAGTATTCTCAGCAGGAGTTATGGACAAAAGCATAATTTTATTTCCCTTTATTATTAATAATTATATGAAAAATATGGCTTATCTATTTCCTACAGAATTAACAACAGATATGATTAAGAAATCTAATTACAGCATTCAATAGCGTCGAGGTTTGAATCATGTGCTGGCTATATTATTAGCATTGGCAAACATGGGCCAATCTCCTTTGTCGAGCAGTAATGTATATATTCCTATAGTAACACATCCGCATTCAGCTTGGTTTGTGTAGGAAATAATAGAGCGTGGGTTTTGAATCCCTGTCTTTATAGAGTATACCCATTCATCGGCTCAAAGAAAACCTTGGCTATCTCGTATCGTCACGACCGGTAAAATATACGCGTGGCAGTCCGATAGCATTACTCGACATATATTTATTATTAAAAGCCATATAGGCACAGATCAATGTATTAAGCTACTGATATATTTGCCCATTAAAAGCATTAACTTATATCTGCATAGATATTTTTCCTAAACCTGTATTTAATAAGTAATAATGGAGAAATCCGACAACCATATCTTATAGGCTATAAAATGCCCAAGTATTTCAAATATGAATCTTAACTATAAAATGCTAAAGAGGCAAGAAAAAATACTACTGCTGAGGTATTTCTTTCCCCAAATGCATGCATCACTGAATATACATATAGAGTGAGATGAACTCATATCTTTGCAATAAGTAATATTGCCTATTTTAAATTTTAAAAGAAGAACTAGCATTATTATTATTATTTTTTTTTTTACATTTAAATAAACGCATACACACATATATATATATACCATTCTACCTTCTTTAATTGTCACAAAGAATCTTAATCTAAATCAAATAAAATAATTTTAACTCTTATTTATATTTTAAATTTCTTTACCAAGATACTGTGATTATGCATATACGGGAAGAGGGCGGATTTTTTTTTATATATTTGATTTCTTTTCTATCTCTCTTATTTTTTATTGAATAAATAACATTTTTCACTAAGCCGGAATTAGACCGATTTAAGAAATTTAACTTTGACAGTTTCTTATTTTACCATTATAAAAATCGTTACCCATTTCCCACTTTAGATTCAGGATAAAGCAAACAAATTTATACATTAATTGGTTTCATAGTGTGATATCATTTGTCCCCATACTTAACTAAATTGGCACAAATAAATTAATCAATCAAATATATATTATACTTAAAAAGAACATACCGGCATATCTCAAAATAAAACATAAAAGAGCTGCAATTTTAAACTCTATAATAATCTTTTGTTCCACTTAGAATTATACATTACACTTTTTTTTCCTTCCTGTTTTAACCATTAATATGTAATCTAGTTATAATTTAAATTGACTTGTTAAAACAACAACAAAAAAACTAAACACTCATATATATATAACTGTCCTTTTGAAACACATCTTTTTAAGATAGTCTTTTGTGAATTTTATGAATCTAAGGAAATTAAATGTTCGAATTTTTATAGAAGGCATTCTTAAGATATAAATAATTTTTTTTTTTTTTTTTAAAGATAGAAAGTTTATACTTGCAATAGATTATGGTGTCACTTTGCTTGATGCAGATAATTTTCTACTGATTCACTCATTGTCAGGGTCGACCTTGGGCTTTACTGGACTCAGAATAGACTGGCTTCACGTTGCTTCTCTATTTTCCTTCGATGGATTATTGTGTCACTTTGATTGAGGCAGATATTTTTTTCCAGGTTCACTCATTATTAAAATCGATCTTGGGCTTTACTGGACTCAGGATAGACTGGCTTCGATGTTGGTTCTCCATTTTCTTTCATAGCAGCAGCATGGGATTTGTCTCTCCTCCTCTTCTTTAGATGCATTTTTCTGGAGACTTTCCAGAGAAAGGAAAAGTAATTTGTACTACTCACAAACCATATTGTGGATCTCTTCTCAGCTTAAATATAGTATTGCGCTAGTATTTGAGAGTCACTTTTCTCTTAAAACTTTTCTTTAAAAGGCACCAACTTTTTTTACTGCCAACAACTTCTTTTCTTCCTTAACTGCTTGACTTTGAATTACCTTGGTTCTTTTTCTTTGCTCTATTTATAAAAAACCTTTTTGCCAAGCAACTTTTTGTTTTCTATATATATATATATTTTTAATACCTATAATATATTTGCCTTGGTTAGAAACGAAAAACAGACCGCATGATTGGTTTTCTTTCATTTACATCAGTTTAAAGATTTTTTTATTTACATCAGTTTAAAGATAAGAAAAACAATCCAACACTCCCATGCAACTAGCTGAGTTGATCTTTTACCAAAAACAGGTGACATAATCGAGATAAGAATACACAAGGGTATGAAAATCTTACTTGCCTTTTAATCGCCTCAAGGATGAGAAAAATGAATTCACACTTACATGCAACTATATTTTTCGGAATGTTTATGAAAAAGAAAAAAAAGCAGAATCATCAAAATGTTTTTTCGCAAGGAACGAATCGCCTTTAGGATAAAGATATAAGACAATGGAAATATATTTTTCTTTCCAAATATATACATACAAAAAAATGCATTTCAATAGAACAATATACATATACATGAGTCCACTCATTCGTCAAGTCACACACATGCACCTGCATATTATCCCCTTTAGCAAACAAACAAAAATGAAAAAAAAAAATGAAAAATTAGATATTTGAGCTTTAAAATCTATATGTATACCATTTCTAACAACTAACATGAAGCTCTGTGTGTTCATACACACTGAACGCTTCAATAGATATATAGATAACTAGACAGTTTGTCAAAAATTGTATTTAAACTCTTATAATTAAGTATTGATTAGTTCAGGATTTTAGAAACTTTAAATAGTTAAACATATCTGGTCAATTCAGATATCCATAATTCATAGTATTTCTTCTTTAAAATGTAAGCGTTCAATTTGTGTTATTTTTAATTTTATTTTAATTATTTGTATTTAATTGAAGAAAATTATTTAGTGCATTAAATAAAATTTAATGACTGTTGAATTTGTACTTAAACATGAATGTACATAAAGCATTCACAAGTATGTTTTGTAGAATAAATGAATAATTGATTAGTTACTATGTTTTATTTAATAAATAAACAATCATTATATAAATATTTTATACTGTTGCAAGAAAATCAAATTATTATATAATTCCGAATATTTGACATCTAAAATAATCACTCTTTAAATTCTAAATAAGTTATTTAAAATAGATTATTTATTTCTCTATCACTTTCTTATCTCACATTCTTATTTTATACGTTCTACTATATTTAATAAAGATTTTTTGTTATTATAAATACCCATATACACAAGCATTGAATCTAGACTTCTCACATTCATTTTTAATTTTTTCAATATTTAAATATATATATTAATAGCGTCTTGCGTTGTTAGCCGAGAGGTATCGCAGCCGCCATGCAAGCAAGTAGTTGGTTGCAGACGGGTGTGGGTTCGCGTCCCGGCAGATGCTATGACATATGAAAAAAAATTGGAGCTTATTTCTATTTTAAAAAAAAAAAAAATCTTTTTACACTATCTAAATTATGTCATTATGTGATATTTACCAGTATATCTCATTTCTATTAATAAGTAAATTATGAATAGTAAAAATGATCATGCCAAAATGTTTTCTCTTATTGTTATATACTAGTGAATGTTCTGAATAAAAATAAATTGTTTTTTGAATAGTTCTGATGATATATTAAATCACTAGCCAATTCCCAAATAATAACACATGACTAACATAATTTATTATAATACATCAATATTAAAGCTACATCATAGATTTTAATAAATGCCATTACATAAATAAATGTAAAAATATAACAACAAAAAAATAAATGATGAGATAAAAATATTAAGAGCATGCACTGAATAGAAAGAGAAAGCTTTCTTTTAAATATTTGAAAAACTAGATAATGGTACAGCATGATCTGTAATGGTTAAAAAAAGTAAAATAATATTCTACAGCTTATTAAAATTAGTTTTAAAAAATAGTTTATTGATTATTTTGTTTTGAGTGCTTGTCTTCCTTAATTCAATAATGGAATGGAAGATTCTGTAATGTCCATGGATCGCAATTCCAGCTGCCATTTCTGATGCTTAAACTTCTTATGAACGTCAGGGCAATCTATCATTTGATTATTTATTTATTTATGGAGTGTTTGCATTATAATGATTGAAAATGCAGACAATTACAAAAATTTGAGGTAAAAAAGATTGAAGGATTGAAATATGTGAATTCAGAAAATATAGAAAAGAGATAAACTGAAAAGATATAATTAACAGTGTAAAAGTTTAAATGGCTAAGGGGGAAAAAACTCTTTAAATTATAAAGTGGGCTTGGATTAAACATATATTTAGAAAAAAAAAAGAATTATGAAAAATATAATAAGAGATTACAGAAGATACTAATAATCTTAAGGAGTGAAATATTTATATATTTAAAAAATAAAGCAAATAATCTGCCTATTGTCTTCATAACTAAATGATGAATTCGGTATTTAATATATATTTTAATTTTTAGTTATTTAGTCAAGTTCATGTTTTGGCATAATTGATAGAGTGTCTGATTTGGGATCAGGAGAGTCCAGGATCGATTCTGGTGTTTGCAGATCTGATGCTCAAACTTGTTATGAACTCACAAGCAATAAAGCCTTTTTTTTTAGGGTAAGCAATAGTCCTACATAGTGTCTTTATTTTAAAATGGTCTTAATAATAATAATAATAGGAGTAAGATCTATGTTTACAAAAAAATAATTTTTGTAAAATCATGAAACAAAACTTTAAATTTGAAAAAAAAAGTTACACACTTCACAAAATAGATAATACTAACTTAATATAAAAATTACAAACAGAAATGACAATGTAAAGTGTTCTCTAAATTTTAATATTGCATTACCTATCTAAATTAATAATATTAAGATTCGTATTAAAAATAGTTCATGCTTAACTTTAATAATAGCAAAAGAGTACAAAATATTCCAATCACAGGATAAAAAAATTCAGGCTCAATATTACATACAACATGCTAATTGAACAGGAATGAAATTAAATATCTACAGCAATGTAAAAACAATGTTCCAACTAATATTTTACCATCAATTAATTGACACGCATAATCAGACTTGCTTATACAAACATGAAAAATCAATTTCAAATTTCTAGAATAAATTAGTAAATAAAAATATGTTTCCTAAATAAAACATTAATTGATAGCATATTTCAATAGCTAAATCAATAACTTTTAAGCATAAATAAAAAAAAAAGACATAGCCTAAATTTCTGATTGATTCAAAAGAAAATATCAATTGACCTGGATTACAATTGAATAATTTCAACGATTTCAGTTTAATACTTTTGATATAAAGATATATCTTATAGTATTCAACATGGAACATTTTTAACAAGCAAAAATGCAAAACTCTATCATCTCTGAAAAAAAAAAAGTTGGGATAAACTACATAAATGTTAATTTTTAGTAATCCAATTACTGTAATCCTTATAATACGCATGAGCCATAAAAAAAATTTTTACTGAAGAATTATTCAATATTTCAATGCAATTACCATAAAAAGAAAATAAATAAATATGGTTTTCTGTAAATCAATAAATTCCTTTTGTAACAAAAATAACACAAGCAAGATCTTGGTCATATATATAAAGTTCACGATATGAGATCTGATTTGCATTTCTATAGTTACGTAAGTCAATCTCAGAGAAATTTAGATAATTAGCTGTAAGATTATGAGATTTTAATACAAAATATTCTAATAAAATTAGAATTGAATCAACGATTAATCTACATGTCTCAGACCTTACTTTACAAAAATATATGAACTCTAAATTACAATGTTCATTTCATTTTGATTACATTATTAATATTTTAAACGATGTTTCAAATAAAATGAAAGATATGCTCAAATTTTCAATCATAAAAAAATAAACAATGTAATCTAATTTTAAAATAATAAAATAGAACATATTGTTCATTTTATTTTGAAATATTAAAACTTAAAAGATTAGGATTCTATCAACATTTATATTAATTATTTAATTAAATAATCAATTCATACCAAAGAATTTGTTGTCAATTTTAATATAATCATATCTAATAAAAATCTTAAATTATTTATCTACCATATTTCATTTTACCTGGTAGTTCTTGAGTCATGTTACTGTTTGGGCTATTACATTGGGCTTTACTGTGAATTCTTTTATAAACTAGCTTACCTAGAATTAAAAAAAAAAAAAAATAGAAAGTAGAATTAATGTAGATTACATTTATATTTGTACATGATACTCTATTTTATTTTTTAAAGTAAACCTATTTAATTAGCTGACAAATATATTAACAGTGTATATTTATTTATAAAACTTTGGATCTAAAGGCCCATAAAATCTCAATGACATTTTCATTTCAATTATTCATGAATAAATAGATATTAAGGCAAATAACAGTTTCAGTGCTGTAAAAGCAAGACAATTCCTTCTACAGGTCATATATTACAACTATATTTTGTTTTTACACTCAGTACATTAAGACAGTGGTGCACAAACCATGGTCCATGCGTCCCTCATGGGTTCTGTAGAAAATTTTTCACTACCACAAAATTCAAAGAAGTTTATTTGACAATAAAAAATATATGGCTTTCCTTCAACAAGAATCAGATACCAGTAAAATAGTGAAATCAAAATTTACATTCATTTTTAAAAATAGAATATTTTTTTACGAAAACAATTGTCTGTATTAGTACTTAATATCTATATTCTGGCAACTGGCCAGTGAATAGGTATAATGAACATGTTGTGAAAATAGGATAAGGGAGAAATTTCAAGATGCAAAGAAAGAACCTGACATATGTTGCAACAGAAACACAACATGTTGACATAAGCATATTTGGCAGGCAGTGCAGAGATGAAGGTTTTCAAAAAATATATCTGGTAACTCTGCACTGTGAAGATCATGCAATTCGCTCCTTCATTTTGACCTCAATGCACTTTTAACCTGTCACAGATAAATGTCTGTGATTCAGTGGTTACTACTTTTGCAGCTTCTTATGTTCATTAAAGTGCATTCTGTTTATATACTTTGTCAATTCTAATTAAATTTGTCACATGTACATAACATATTTTCTAAGTATTGAACAGGCAGCAATAATAAACAATTTATTTAAAAAAAATTAATATAAGTATTAAAATGTTTAACTATATGAGTTCTATTTACACTTGTCAGATTTTTCAGTTCATTAGTCACTGTTTAAAATCCTAATGCATTTTCTGTTACTATTTCATGTGCTATGCATTTGGCAATCACCATTCTATATGTTAAATCCAATTTACTTAACAAATTTTTTCTAAGATTGTGGACTAACATCATGTATACAATATGCTCGATATATATATTCCATGATATTGAATTGTTAACACCAAACTTTCAAAGATTATAAGTCAGGATATCATCATTGTACTTAGTTAGATATTTGCAATCCTAACTTTTATTCACTCTTGAATTAACTGTTCATGAGCTCTATTGTTTACTGTCATTGCTATAATGTAGAGCTACATTTGTTAATTGTCACCACTTGCTGAATATTCACGAAGATTTCTCACTAATTACTTATACCAAATATCTTTTAGGATCTTTGGATCATTCATTTCAGTATCTGCAAAACCTTACTACTGGTAAAAAACAGAAGAGTGGAATCTTTAACCTCTTCTATTTTATTTACCCATATAACAGTCAATATGCTCGATATATATATTCCATGATATTGAATTGTTAACACCAAACTTTCAAAGATTATAAGTCAGGATCATCATCATTATACTTATTAGATTTTGCACCTAACTTTTATTCACTCATGAATTAACTGTATGACTCTATTTTCACTGTCACTGCAAAACAACTACAATTGTCAACTGCA
The DNA here is from genome assembly GCA_028023455.1 of Epiperipatus broadwayi. Lineage (NCBI taxonomy): Eukaryota > Metazoa > Onychophora > Udeonychophora > Euonychophora > Peripatidae > Epiperipatus > Epiperipatus broadwayi. Next base: position 1,095,899 of record JAQFVV010000297.1, read on the forward strand.
CCAACTGCTGTGTTCATGGAAGAAACTCAAATTACCCAAAAGACTTTTATATGTTTCAACAAGTTTATTTCTTTATGCTGAAGATTATTAATAATGAATAAAATAAATAATAAAATAATAATAATTATCCCTCAACTTTGGGAAAAACATTCATTAACTTTAGAGTTTCATTAACTCATATATTTATTTTACAGCATATATTTGAGTAACTTTGACTTAAAATAGTTCCCATTACCACCATTATGGCAGTGTTCTTTATTTCAGTCTGTCATTTTATAAGATTAACAACTTTATATGAACTATTGAGATTACAAATAATACTTTAACTTGCACTGCCATTTTCTACTTTAGTGAAAGACATTACAATTATCCTCTTGACATTTTTTTTTAATTGCATGCTTCAGTTCCTGCTCTCACTCCTCGCAATCAGATCTGTTCATTTTTATTCATTGCACTAAATAGTAAAATTAATTATTCAATTTCTTTTAACAATAGTTTTCTAGTATTCTACTTTTCTGGGAGAAAATAATATCCAAGTACTATCTGTACTTATTATACAGATCACATAATAAACTTTATTTACATTATTCTACATAAGTATACAGACAGTCCAAATTAAAAACATTAGTGTGTTTTCAAAATAGGGTAAATAATTTTATAGTTAACCAAAAAGATAAAAAATGAGTGCTGGGGGGGTGCATTACATTCAAGGCTCGTCACTGATGAAAGCCATACGCTAGAAATTAGTCTGGAAATATTGGATAGTAAAGCATTGGATAGGGTTTATAATCACAATCTTCTAACGTCTGTTGACTAATAGCGTTTGAACTAGGTAGACTATTGTGGGAAAAACTTTCGCTGTTTGACATATTTATTGTTTTCTTTTTAAGTTTCACTTGAAATTTACACCTAAGTATTTCATGTTCTGTTTCACATTCTGGTTTTGATCAATTTTCTCTACTGAAACTTATGTCTTTCCTTATCAGGTGCCAAAAATATAATCTCTTCAATTCCTGTGAATTGTGTTTAGCATGTCCATATATATAATTGTCACTTTTGTTTTTGATTGTGTGAAAAATATATTGGCAATAAAAAAAAATAATGAAATCCATAGAAACTAACTGACATTTATGTACTTTTCCAAGATCCATTCAGTTTTTTTTTTTTTTTTGCTTTCAATTTTTAATTTTAGCATTCCAATCACTTCAGCACATTTTGGAAATATTAATTTCTGTGTAAACCTGATCATAAATTTTCTATTTCTTTTTTATTGTTTCAAATTATTGTGGCAGTCTCATCATGTGAAGGATTTCTGGATGAAGAATAATGAAATTCAATATAGATTTTAATATCAGATTAGTGATGTAATCAATGCTATGAGTTTATCAAACCTATGCTCACTATTTGCAAGCCTATAAAGAGATTAATATATTATAATGAATTTATATATGGTTAGAAAGGTTTTCCAATAACAGGTCTGCAGTTTTGTAGATTTCAAATCTAATTAATAAACATATCAAATAGAACTTTTGTTGTGAAAAAAAAAAGAAGTTAAATTTCAAATCATTATTAAGAAAGTTTCACTTGGTTTTCTCTACATGCTGTAAACACTGAGGTAATTGCTTAATTCATCCACAGATATAAGATTTTTATTATTGATTTCTTTTTTAAAAACCTGGCAACTCATGTTCTAACTCAGAACTTTTTGTACCAAGCCTTGAATCCATTTTTAATAGACTTATAAATATAAAATAATTAACGTTAAATAGAAAAAAAAGTTTTATTTGTATTGTTAAAAAGTTGTGTTGAGCAGAAATGATGGAAAAAAGAAAAATGAAAATTATCTAAATGAACTTCAATATTATTATCAAAATATTAAGACTTAATTAAAGATTCAATACTATTAAAAAAATGCATATAAATCATTATAATTGTCAACTCCACTTCAGGATGAAGGTCTCTCCAAGATCAATCCATCTTTTCTGATCCGTAGCCTCTCTTCTCCACATCACCCATGCATACTTTCTCATTTTATCCATCCATCTCACATGTGGTTTCTTTTAGAGTCTTTTACGATCTTTTGGAATCTAGTTTAAGATTTCAATTGTCCATCTATTATCATCTCTTCTAACAATATGTCCAGCTCAACTCCAGTCTTTTAATTCTTTCAATAAAGTCAGTAACACCTGTTTGTTCTCTTACCCATATATTGCATGTTTGATCTCTTCTTGTTACTTCTAACAGGCATCTCTCCATACTTCTTTGAGTAGTCCAAAGTCTCTGTATTGCTTTTCTATTAAGTGTCCAAGTCTCAGATCCATAAGTAAGAATTGTTAAAACACATTTATTCAAAACTTCCTTTTCAACACATAGGCATATTTCCTTTTAGTATTATGTTATTTCTACCCAAAGCATTCCAAACAATTTAATTCTATAATTAATTTCAACCATTATATTTTCATCTATAGTAATAATCTGACCAAGGTATTTGTAGTTGTTAACTGCTTCTAACTCATCATAATCAATCTTTATTATCATCTTTTGAGAAACTCCATTGAACATCACTTAGTCTTTTTAACATTTACCTTTAGTTCTTTTTCTAATTCTTGCAACATTTCCTGAAGCTCTAAAGCATTATTTGCAAAATCAACTACATCATCTGCAAAATCTACATGACTTAAATAATCTCCATTTTACTTCTATTCCTTTAGCTTCCCATTTTAATCTACAAAATACTTCTTGAAGCACCACTATAATAAGTTTTGGAGATATGGAGTCCCCGTTGCCTTACACTTTCTTAATGTTAACCTTCTTCATATACATTATGTAATCTAATTATTGCTGTTGTGTTTTTATAAATATTCTTCAGAATATTACAATATCCTGGGTCTGTATCTTGATGAGCCAATGCTTTAACCACTGAAGAAATACTTCTAGAATCAAATGCCGTTTCATAATCTACAAATCCAAAGCATAATGATAACTTATAGTCGTTGGTCCTTTCTGTAACTTCTTTCAATACTTCGATATAACCTACTGTACTAAAACTACTTTTAAATCCAGCTCATTCTCCTGGTTGGTTGAAATTCAATGTTCTCTATAGACAACTTGTAATTATCTTGTAAAAATTTTGTATAAAACTGATAAAAAGTTGATAGGTCTGTAGTTTCTAATATCTTCTTTATCACCTTCTTTAAATATTAATATTATTACTGCATTCTTTCAATCATTTGACTCATCTTTATCATTTAGGCATTTGATATATAACTTTGCCAAAAATTTTTCTATTTCTTCACCTGCTTCTTTTAATATATCGATTATAACTCCATCTTTGCCTGAAGCTTTTCCTTTCTTCAGAAATTTAATTGCATATCTCACTTCTTCATTTAAAATTCTGGGCAATTCAGAAGGTATAATAGATGTAGGAGGTACTTATTCTTTGTTATTATATAATTCTTGATAGAACCTTCTACCCATTTCACAATGTCATTTCTCTTTTTTAATAATAGTTCCATCTTCTTTTCTTATTGTAGATATAAGTTTCCTACCAATTCCAAAATGTTGTTTTACACTCTTGAGACTTTTATTCTCTTTTACAGTTTTCTTTGCTAGTTCACAATTATACTTTCTTACATCATTGTCAACTCTTTTTCACAACATTTTACAAAATTCCGAGATATTCAATTTTTTTTTAATGCATCATTCTTGTATACTTTCATATTACTTCTTTTCTTCATAAATTATCTGATTTCAGTAGAAATTTTATTGGTAAATTGATGCTTTTTTCTACCAGCTATCTTTGTTGCAGTTTTTAAAAGTATATCAGTTATTTTCTTATTAATTTCATTCAAATCTGAATCGTGCTCAAAATCTATTACTACTTGAAACCGATTTTCAAGTTCTAATTTAAATTCATTAGAATGTTTCTGAAGATTAAGAATATCAACTGTAAATATTGCTTTTTTTAATAATTTATGTGTCTCTAGTTTTGCATTAACATGTATCTTATATCTTACTATCAATGATCACTTCCTGTGTTGAATTTATTAAGAACATTACAATTTTGAAATATGTATTTTCTATTAGACAAAATATAATCCAATTCTGCTGTACTTTCATTAGGCTACTTCTGTGTTTATTTCCTTGTTAATTTTTCACCAAAAAAGATTTCATAATAATAAGTTTTTCTTTTTCTGAAAACTCCACAAGTCTATGTCCTCTCTCATTTTTATTACCATAACCAAATTTACCTACAGCACTTTCATCTTTCATTTGTTTATCAATTCTAGAATTAAACGCTCCCATAACAATTTTAAAATATTAATTAGTCTGATCAAAAGCCTTTTGTACATCCATATAAAAATCTTCTACCACTTCATCACTATGAAAACTTGTTGGGGCATAAACCTGAATTATTTGCATTTGGTATCTGCTATTAAGTTGAATAATTAATCTTGCTATTCTCTCAAATATACTATCAATCTCTACAATGTTGTTCTTCCACTTTTTATTTATAATAAATCCTATTTCACTTGTACTTTCCAATATTTGTGCCTTTGTAGTAGAGTACATGTCCACTTTTTAGATCAATTGTCTCTTCACTTTTTCTTCTAACTTCACAAACACCAATAATGTCCTATTTAACATAAAACAGTTCTTTTTCCAATTCTTGCAATCTTCCTTCACTTGAAAACAATATACAGTTGTAAGTACTTAAATAAAAAGTCGACATCATCAAACGGCAGTCTGGATCTACAATCAGGGGATTCTTAGCACTCTCTGCCTTCAGCCACCATGGCTGGTGACTTCACAGCCTCCTGGGAATAGGCCCATGATTTATTTTTGTCTGCCATGATTGTATATATCTATTAAAAAATTTTTTTCATTCAGACACACATTCATTCTGCCTTATCAGGCACCTGAGAAGAAAGACCATGGCGTTTCTTGATCTTAAACACAGAGATAAAAAGCCAATAAACTCACCACACTGGCTAATGCGTGTTGGTGAGCAGCCCATTCATGTTCATATACTATATGAATAATCCCATAGTAATAACAGTTGCAATGACAAGAATGTAAAATCTTCACATAGCTTGTCTAATATGAATTACCAAAGATAGTAAATAAATTTATCAAATTGAATTGTTAAATACAATAATATTAGTCATAACGAAATGTTTGAAATATTTTTAAATCATTAACTGCAGACAATCATAGAGTCATGTTAGAACTTAATACAGCTATGCAAGAAAGTGCACATGAATTCTAAACCTAAGAGTGTGAAAATTTTTAAGTCATTAACTCGAATAGAGTAAAAGAAATAAAACTGGTTGCAGGATGGATATGTGGATTCTCCTTTTGCAAGTGCAACCATGTGTTTATTGCTTACATAAATAAGTCTAGAGTATAATAATAAAATGAATTTCTGCTGTTACTTCGTTTTTTCTTTATTATTATTTTTGCTATTTTTTTTTTCTTTCTTAGTATTTTCTACATGTAATTATTTCTTTTTAAAATAAATTCTACAATTCTTAGCATTTATTGTTTTTTTCCTTCATCTCATTGTTTAATAAATAATAATTCACTGAATATTATTCACTATCAATTATTTCTTATCTGTGAGTTAAGGATAGGTTTGAGTAAGATTTACTTTTAATTATGATTGAATGTAGAAATATTTGAGAACCACTGCTGTGGCATTTAGCAATTTTTACAAGGAAATAAAATCATTTATTCTAAGATGTTTTTCACAACCAAAAGTAAATTGGTGTTTCACAGAATTTAACAAAAATTTCAATTTTGTAATTACAGATTACTAATGAAGGTTTTATTACATATATAGACAAAGACATTTGCAGAAATAACAATTAGTGAATATTTGCATGATTAGTTTAAAAAATATTTTCAAGATTTTAGTATCTCTTTTTTTCATTAAAAAAATTTTAATTGCGAATAAATATGATAATAATTAAAAATAATATTTATGTAGAAAGTTTGACTTTCAAACTGTTAATATGAATTAAATACTTTTTATAAGTTCATAAACAAAACTTTGATGACTTGACAATTGATTGGAAAGTCAAAGCAATTATTTTAAAGTAAGACAAACATTGTATATATTTTTATTCCAAATATATTTCAAATCAGAATTTTATATTGCTCACAGTTTTGAATAAAAAGGTAATAAACAATAAAAATATCTGCAAATATTTTTTGTAAATATATATGTTTATGTATGTTATAAAATTCCACTAAACTAACAATCAGAAAAATCAAATTGAAGTTATTAATTTTATTTCATATGATTAGATCTGATGCTCTACATCAATGATGGTGAAACTATGGCACGTTCAAATTTTTTACTGAAACTATTAACATATCGTAATTTTCTATGGTTTAAATTAATCAATAATTTTTTCTGTTGCTAAAAATCTGTACTAATAAAAATCTACTGTAAACTAAAGGAAAATAAATAAATATTACACTAGAATTCAATTTACAATTGTTCTAATTTGAAGCAATAAATTACAAAATTTGAAAAAAAAAAAACTATATATACTGTATGTAGGTGGGAATGATATTTTAAGTCACATAAAGTGGCACTGGTATACTGTGGTATCATATTCTATAAACTTGTAAAATTATTCCAATAAAACTAAAAAGTAAATTCAATAAAACATTTTATAACTCTTTAGAGTAAATTTTTTCAAATCTAAAATAAAAGTAATAAAATGGTCTTCTGTCCTAATCTTTTTTTGATCTAAATATGTTGACACCATTCATTTTTTTAACGGACTCAAAATCGCGAACAAAGGAACAAAATGCGTAATCAGCGCCACCAAATGACTTTTTTTTTTGCTAGAAGTTTTGCTGTAAAAGTGTTAGGATAATAATGTATTTTAATGTATAATAAATATTAATTATTAAAGCTCATTTAAATTTACTTTTAAATAAATTTGTTATCATTATATTAATATGACTAGTGAAAATAAAAAACAAAACTTGTCAAGCAGTAAAGAATTTCAAAATTGATGAACTGATCAGTATGGAACGATTAACAAAGACACCAGGGCAGTATGTTTTATGTTCCAAAACAGTTGTATTGAGAACATCATCGGTAAATAGTATTATGAGACCATTCATAAATCACTTATGATTAAAAGTAAAGACGAAGAAAAAGAATATATTACCCAAGCATTTAAAAATATAAATATTCAATCAGCATCTATAATGAAATTTATCAAAAATCATTCAAATATAACTGCTGCTAGTTTTTTTATTTCAAATATAATTGCCAAACATGGGAAACCTTTTAATGATGGAGAATATATGGAAGAAGTTTGGATGAGGTATGCACCAGTTCTTTTTGAAGATTTTGAAAAGAAAGCAAAATTATTTAGAGAATAAAAGATTTACCGTTGGCTAGAAATATAGTTAAAAAAAGATTCCTGCAAATGGCTAACAACATAATTTACCAACAAAAAAGAGATAAAAAATCTTCTAGTTTAATTTCTCTCTGTCTTGATAAAAGTACAGACATAAATGGATCAGCTAATTTAGCTATTTTTATTCGCTATTGTGTTGGGAATAATATCAACAAAAAAAAATTGATCAATTTAACATCATTAGTAATAACAACAAAAGGAATAGATATTTGCAAGAAGTTTCAAATGTACTCACTGAAAAAGAAATAGATGTTGCCAAAATTATATCAGTAACTACAAATGGTGCTCAAAGTATGACTGAAAAATAAAATGGTTTTCTCAGTTTATTTATCAACTGTATTAGGCATTCAATTTTGGGTTTTCATTGCATTATACATCACCAGGTTTTATGTACGAAGGCCAGCTTTAAGACATAGGATAATGTTATGAACATTGAGACTAAGTTAGTCAATTTTATATCAACACAAGCTCTAAATAAATTAAAATTTTTAAGTTGATTGAATGAGGTGAACTCAGTATACAATGGTTTACTTATGTACAACAAATGTCCAATGGTTAAGTGGTTAAGTCGAGTAAAAATTCTTCAAAGATTTGTTGACTGTTCAGATGAAATGAGACTATTTTTACATAACGAGAAAATTATTGAAAAATATAATGAATTAATGAATGTTGAATGGTTTTCGAAATTAATGTTTTTTACTGATATGTGTTCACATCTAAATAAATTAAATGTGAAACTGTAAGGTTATATATAATAAGACAATTGTTGTCATGTTTGATTTGATCGAAGCATGTGAAGATGAATTTTCATTAAGATTTACACAGATCAGACAATTTTCAGAAACATCAAAATTTATTTTATACCCAGATATAATGTCAATGGATAGTCTCAAGTTAGAAATTTTTGAGTAGCTTAATTAATTGACTAGTCATACAAGTATTTTTTCATGATGTCAAAGTAGTGTTTTAAAGAAACAAAGAGAAAAAGAATGTAGATAGCTGACTAGTGCAGATCAAATGCTTCTCCAGTAACCCTATGTAAAGAAGGATTACTAAACTTTCCAATTGCCATATAGTAAAGATTTGAGCATTTTCACATTTTTAGTTTAATGCTTTACTAAAAACAACTAGGAAATAATTACTGACCAATATTAGATGGTTAAGATCATTATGAAAAAGCCTATTTTACCACTTTGATTAATATAAAAAACTTAATAAAATATGCTTAAGAAAAGCTTTTCCCTTCTTAAAAAGGTAAAATATAAACAATAGTCAATTGTTCTTTTCATACAATAAACAAATAACAGTTAAAAAAAAAAAGATATGTCTTGTTCAAGAAGCTTCTAGTACAGAAAGCACCAACAAGTTTTTCTTTTCAGTGTCATCAATATACTATACACTAACATTAATAATCACACATCCATATATTAAGCATTTTCATATTAAAATAATCTTTAAACTAAATGTTTCTATATATATAAGAATCTTACCAAATGTATCAAGAATATCGGTAATTAAAACAAACTTGCTGGGATAAAATTGGATGACAGAGATATCTGCCAATAATTTAGCACACTAAAATAAAATAATACTACATTAATAAAACAATACTAAAAAAAAGTCAGAGAATATAAAGTAATTATTAAATATTTATGTAAATAAAATTTTTGACAAAAATATTAGTGTACTGTTTGTATGTGTGTATACACGAAAAGAGTTAATGAATAAAATGATTTAATCAGAATAATTACTGCAAGGATAGAGTATACTTTACCTGTATACCAATTTTAAGAGCTTTAACTTTTTGGTCTTGTTCCCAAGATGCAACAAGAGCTTGATTCAGTTCATCGATTCTGACCACATATTCTTGCTGACTTAAATTCAACATTTCTTTGACAGAACCCTAAAATAAACAATAAGTACATGTTAGTGCAAATATATAAATATCTTCAAGTTTATTTCAGATTTGTGTACGATCATACAAAAAACATCAATAAAGGGATATTTTTTAAAAAGATGCTTATCATTATAAGGCTATATAAGGTGTTCAAGATTGTCTGTTAACATTCTTCCATGAAGTAATGATTTCTCCTATGGCATTCGTACTACTGCCTTGAAGGAATTAACTGTGACATTATTAAAATATTGACATCAAAGACACTATGCTCAACTAAAAATAGTGATCAGATCTTTTTTCCGATGCTGTTTGTCTCTCCATAAATAATTTCTGCTAGTTTTTGCAAATACGAACATTTGGAAATAATATTTTATAAGTATTTTAATAACATAACCACCAGTCATACACAATTGCATTTGAATCCTTGTTGGTAAAAGTATAAAAAATATTTAAAAGCTTCAATGCAGTTTAAAAGTTTCCTTGAATCATCTAGTTAACCATCTAATATTGGTCAGTAATTATTTCCTGTTTTTAGTAAACCATTAAACTAAAAATGTAAAAATGCTCAAATCTTTACTATATGGCAATTGAAAAGTCTGGTAATGCCTTCTTTACATAGGGTTACTGGAAAGGCATTTGTTCTGCACTAGTCAGCTATCTACAGTCTTTTTCTGTTTGTTTCTTTAAAATACTGCTTTGACATCATGAAAAAATACTGGAATGATTAGTCAATCTATTCAAGATTCTTTGGATAGTATAAGGAATATTATATTCAAAACGAAATCTAAAATATATTATTACTTTTCATTGATGGATCTCTTTTTCTTTTGCGAACTTTTAGTATTGTTTGTCTTTTCAATTTATTTTTGTTTTGATAAAATAGGAGGAGTGAGGGAGAGGAGAAAAAAATTTGGTCAATTCTAAGTTTTCAAAGTTGATTTTGATTTCCCATAGTAATACTACCTTATAAAACTAATTTAATTTATAATTTAAAACAATCTCTTTTAGTATTTATAATTGATAGATTTATTTGAAAATTTTTATTCTTATTATTTCTTTAAAAATTTTAAATTTCTTGGGAGTAAGATAGTGAATTGTAGAAGTCTTGTCTACTTTGATGAAAACAATAATAGTCAGAGATACATTGAATATAAAGTAAAAATCAAACCAACAATAAAAAAAAAAATGAAATGGCTGACTTTGAAACAATAACAACAAATTAACAAAAAAAAAAAACGTAAAAAATGAAACTTCTTTCTTATTGATTTGGATTTCCACTCCCCCTCTCAATAGTTGTTTATTTTTTGACTTTACAAAAATCCAAAAGTAAAAGGCATCATCACTTTCATATTGAACCAAGTAATTTATCAGCAGTATGCATGGACAATGGAAAATAACTGTAAATTCCTCCTTATCTTTCTTTTTTCCATCATCGATGACCCAAGATCTCTAAATGAAGAATGGAAGATTTATTTTTTACTTTTTTTAAAATTAAAAACTAATAAAACAATTTAAATGAACACTTCCAAATCTAGTGTTTCCAATTGCTTTTCGAATAAGAATATTTAACAATATGAACAATGAAGAACACGAAATTGATTTTTAAATTAATTTCTAACAAATTAAAGGGAAAAAATCATTTATTGTAACACATAGTAGTGAAAAAATGTTGTTTCCTTTTTACCTTTTAGTTTTCTGTTGTATTTTTTCCAACTCTTCACAAATCTAGATTTTAGCTATATAATCTTTGTAAAAATTAAATTTATCGATTAATTAACCCAAAATTATTTGGTAACATTTAAAAGAGAAAATATAATGTAGACAGCCGAGTAGATCGGTATTAACCTTTTTTCAGAAATAAAAAAAAAAAAGTTTGAAACTTTATTTAATATGTATTAAAAAAAAAAAAAAGAATACTCTTAAGAAAAACATGAGCAAAGCAGTTTTCAATTTATAATGAAACTCACTCAATTAGTTTTCATTTCTATTATTTTTCTTCACCTTAAAAATGGCATTATTTTCCCCAATTTTATCATTCCTTGAATTATTGTTTAATGCTATATTATTGCCTTCCCCTCTAATATATTTTGTAAATTAAAACAAATATTACTAATAAAAAAAATAGTAGTGACAAAGATTATTTAATGTAAATATTGTACTATTTAACACAAAAACAACTTCTTTCTGCAACATTTCATTGCATCCACAATATAACATATTCAATTCAACAATATTATGAATGTTAACAGAATATCCATAGTAAAAAAAAAATTAATATTATTATCTCTTTATAAATAACAATATATTCCTTATTTATAGTTTACATTATTTATTATTAATAAATATCTTCTCTTTATAACCATATAATATATATTATAACCCTAATAGAAGGAGTGTAAATGATACATAAACAGATTTGAAGAATAACGTGCTATGTGCACTTACATATACATATATTTGATAAAAATAGAAAAAATACACCATTTGCAAATTAAAGGGCATTTTAAAATCTTTTTAGTTTTACCTATTTCAAATTGTGTTGAAAATAAAACCTTATTGACTTTAAAAGAAAATAGTATGGTGAATTCAAATCCAGAAAAAAGAATTATGAATTGGTCCTATTTTTTTAATATAAATGAAATAGTAAAAGTCAGAAAAGAATTTATCTTGTGTAATGCATGAAAGATAAAGAAAAGATAAAAAAAAAAAATGAAATATTTTCTCTGGGATCCAAGGATAGTGGATTAGTCATCATTAGGATAGATGCTGCAGATAACAAATGATAATCTACGCTATGGTAAGACCAATGGCTAATGGTAGACAGTAAGTAATTATTGTGCTTCAGTGGTCAACTTTGTTCCAGGGTGGATTAACAGAATTCCAAACTGCAAAATACATGTTAAAACAGTGGAAGTGTGCTGTGTGGAGAAAAATTTGCCTTGCTGCTAATTGAAATTACAAATTTATAATAGAAGCTATAAGTGTTTTGCTATAGTACAGAATCTTTTAACATGAAAGGCTAGGCAAGAACAAATAGTTATGTCAATTGAAAACTCTGAGCATGTTGCCCAATCCAGTAAATGATGCCTAGGTGAAATTATATTGCCAACTTTTATAATCTGCCAGTAAACAAAAAGAACCAAATTATGTACTAAATTGCCAAAACTTACATGTATTTTATACATATTATACTAATACAAAGCTAATTTACATATCAGTGTGTGAAGCGAAAAAACATTTCTAAAAATTTATGATAAGGCTGACTCCAATTGCGGAGAAAACATATATAAAATTTAGAATATAGGATATTAAAGATTTGGTTTTAAATAGTAAGATATTAAAATATTAAGCTATTCATTTTATAATATGGAAAAGAGACTTTAAATTTACAAAGATTAAAAGAAATTAATTATTGTGTAATGGTATCCTGTATTTTTACATGTGAATTACGAGTATAAACTTAAATTGAAAGTATATTAAATGAGGAGTTATGTTTCACTTCATATGTATATATATGGAATTATTAGGAGTAAAACTAAAATCTATGAACTGTTTATTAATATAAAAAAAGGTATTAATGATTCTATGTTTTATTTTATATCTATACATGAAATTACTAAGTGGGAAAAAACTAAATATATGAATTTATTGGCTGGAAATTGTTAATTGTTACATGATTGGTATTTTTTGTATCTATATATGAAATTACTAAATAGGAAGAAACTAAATAAACAGATTGTTTATTGGAAATGATTAAGTATTATGCGATTGATTTTTTATATCTACATATGAAATTACTAAATGGGAAGAGAATAAAAATATATGAACTATTTATTAAAATGATCTTAATAATTTTATGCATGATTGGAAATTTACATTACCTAGCTACAATCAAACTACGTATGTTTTATAAATGGTTATTATTTATTAATCCAATCATTTGTTTTTCATAAGATTAAGCCTTATAATCTTAACCCGCACAGATGCTAGTTCATAAAATATCCACAGCTCTGAGAATATGCGAAGCACTGAAGGTTGTGCTGGGTGTTAAGGTAAAGATTAGAAATGATAGTGATTGTTATATAAACATTCTCTTTTTGAGGAGGTTTCTAGAATTTCTTCAAATAGAAATCTAAAACAAATAAAAAACTTTAGTGATTGTAATAATAAAACCATCATCATCATCTCTGTTGTTTAATTAGTTATGCTGATTTTAACTAGGATTTATAAGATTACAGATATATATATAGTAGGATATGGTAACATTTATCATTATAGATATGTGTTTGTGGAACATAAAATATTTTATATTTATTGTATATAACATTGGTTTGAGTTAAAACCTGAATTACAGAAGTATTACCACTATATAAGGTTTGTTAGTGTACTTTTACCAGTACAATATATATGTATCAGTGGAAGTTCATAACATTTTTATTATAGTATCACTGCCAGAAAATAAACATGGAAAACAAAACAGAGCATTTCTAATTTCGCAACTATACAATCATTTTATTTTTCTATAACAATCATTGCTAAAAGATCTAATATATTTTTTTGTTTTATTAACAGATGTTTGACAAATAATAATATCTGGAGTACATTGATCTTTACTTTTTATTTCAATTTTTTCATACAAAGTCAATTGGGAAAATGTAATTTGTTTATATATTCAACACTAACACTCATCATGCTAAACATTTAAAATATTTTTTATTTTATTTTATATTTTTCTATACTAAATATTAATATACTAATTTTAAAATGTTAATTACAAAAAAAAAAAAAAATATTTTATTGCTCATTCTAAATGAAAATAAAAATTTATTCGCTCTAAAGAGAAATTAGAATAGATAAACATACCATGTTCAAATAAGTAATAATATTGCAGCAGAAGAGCAGCTCCAATGATTCTAATTATGCACATTGATAAAAGTAAACAAATCTTAGCAGAATTTGCTGAAATTCACTGAAAATGACATTTCTGGCACTGCCATAATTAGCAGTATCTTTGAATAGAATCTCAAGCAGCACTTAAAATAATTCTCTCAAAACCCATTTAATTATTTGTAATTACATAATTATGTATAATATTGAATGATTGTTATATTATTGATATTTTCAAGCACAAATTTAATAATTAATTTCTTATGGGGCCGCTGCAGTGCTTATGGATCAGCTCATTGATATGTAACACACATACTAATTATAATACATAAATGTGTATACAAATATTTTTACACACACAGAATAATACAGAAATCTATACACAAATACATACATTTCAAACTTAAAATTATACAGATATTTTATATAAATTCATACTTTTTTCTGTTATTATACTTAATGTAATTAGTCTCATAGATGTTTCTCCTAATAAATAATAGAATGCAAAAATGGGTTGTCGTCGATGAACCAACATATCCCACTGGATGGCGCTGTTTTCGCGCTAAAACACATAAAAATGCAGTTTCCGCAGCCGACACGTTCGAACCCGCGTTTTCTACAATACCTTTTATGTTGTACTACAGATTGCAGGCCGCTATGTCGCGTCGCAGTACAGCATGTATGTTTACGCAGCAAATACATTTTCCCAATTCGCACAGTTTATAAAAAGGTTACGGCTTGGGGAGAGAGTGTGTTATTTTTAATTGGATGGAAATGTTATTTTCATTGGATTTTTTTTTATTTTAAAGTATTGAAATGTTCAGATTTTGTAAAGTAATAATTAACAGACTTTTTACACAGTAGTGTATTAAAGTTTTAAGTAGTAAATGATGACGAGATATATGTATAAAGTGAATTGGAATTAGGTAACGCGTCAAGTAACGTACTGTTCGTAACATTTCCACGAGTGTGTATATTTTTGAAATAAAAAAGAGCATTAACACAAAAATATCCAGTAAGAAAAGTATAATTGTACACTGTTTTTTTAAATGTCATAAAAAGCATATATTATAAACATTTTATATATATATATTAGTCGTTGTTTAAAAAAGTTTTAGTTTCTTTCTTTTCTCCGACTACTGTTATACTTTGTTGAATATAGTTTACGTTTATTGTTATCATTTATTTTATAGATGTTAGTAAAAAAAAATATTTACAAAAATACGATTTTGATATTTTTTATTTTAACCGTAAACCTAACCCTAAAACTAACCCTAAAGCTAATCCTAAAACTAACCCTAAACTAACCCTAAAACTAACCATAACACCTTTTACTTTTAGTTGTGATTCTATTTGAAATAAAAAATAGCGGTAAACAACAACAAAAAAAAGTCGTAACCCCAGTAAAAAAATCTCCGATAGAAAATTGATTTTTCTAATAAAAAGAAAATTAAAAAAGACGAATCAAATTGTAATTTCTTTATTTTATTTTACATTTATTATTAACATTTAATTTGTATACGTTAATGAAAAATAATATTTAAAATTAAATAATATTTAAAAAAGACGATTTTCTTTTGTTTTTATTTTCGCATTACAAAAAACACATCAAAATGATTATAATTAACGGCCCGTGAATGATCATATTTTATAGTTTTAGCGTGATAACTGCGCCATCCAGTGGGATATGATTGCTCATCGACGAGAACCAAAAAGGTAATATTCTTTTGACAATTTATTTTGAGGCTAATTGTTTAATATGAATATATAGTGGAATTTTTCATTTCTTCTGTTAATTTCTTTTTCTACATGTTTTCCTGTATATCTATGATAAACTATATCCACAACTTCCTTAATTAATTTTACACTCTACCTCTTTTAATCTTTATTTCATCCTTTATTTTAAAATTAGATATTGTTTTACTTTTTTACTGATTGAGCATCCTACATTTATGCATTTATATATATAATTTCAAATTTCGATTGTTTTAGAAATATCATATTGTGTATATATATATACACACATATAATTAGTTTGCTTTTTATTGAATAATGTTCTGGTAACTAAATTTTCATAAATTCTAATTATAAATAATAAATTAAACTGCATATATAATAATTTTATAATTATTTAAGAACAATTTTAGGACTTTTTACTACTTATAAAGTACTTTCAAATTTATTTTGCATAGAGAATTGTACTATAAATATATATAAAAATAATATTATCAAAAAATAGTTAACTGAAATTTACTTATTCAAAAATTAGCTGCACTATCAGCTTCATTATCAAAACAAAACCTGTTCCCCTATCAATTCTACTTTTTCTCCCCAATGTAATATTTTTTTTAATTAACATGTATCCACCTTTCAATTAAATCAGCTATTATCATTAATATATAAATAACCCTCCCACATACTAATTTTCTTCATAAATATTTTTTCTTTCCAAAACCATACATACAATATGTCATTATACTACTATTACTATGTGAATAAATAATAAAAGGTAGAATTTTTTCCCATTTTGCTAAAATCTTGGATTGGTTCTAAACATGTCTGCCTCCACATTTCAAATTGAAACAAATATTAATAAAAAAAAATAATACTTGTAAAACTAAATAAAATAAAAAAATTATTAAAAAAAAAATTCCTGCGTTACATGTAATCACCCATTATTAATTATAGTGTCAAAATTGTGAGTGGAGTGAGTTTGACAATAGCAAATAAAAGTGTATAATTATAAATATTGATCTTTTTAAACATATGTAATCAATCTGATATTAAAATTATATGTACATAAAAATTATAAAATATACATAGTACTTTGCATCTATTTAAATAAATAGTAATCACACTGCAGTATAAATAATTTAGAATATTTACATATAATTATGATTGTGTATGTTTAAAGTGACAATATTTATAATTAAATATGAAGAATATATAATTTGAAACAATGAATGCTTTTAAATAGAAATGGTAATCAATAAATTTGATTAAAATAATTTTTGAATTATAATTAATAAATCTGCCAGACCTTTATATACTTTACACATTACATTAATAATAGAAAAATACCTATGTTGAAAATATGCTTCTCAAAATCAAAAAAATATAAAAATAATTAACAGATATCAGTATAAATATTTAGCTAAAAATATATGCCACAGTATTGTAATGCCTTTATTAAATATGTTATTCATTTTCTTGGGTTACAAAGGAAGGCAAATAATGTCTACATGGACTCCTTATGATCTTGATGATTTTATTTATTCTTGATTAGAATGATGATCCACTATAATATACAAGTAGTGGTTATGTTGTTAATCTTTATATTCAATAACTTGCATACATTATTTCATTAATCACAATAACAATAGTAACAGAATTAAATAAATTTAAAAATTTAAAGAAATTTTGGTATATTTTAAAAAGGTAAAGAACTTTCATAAGTCATGTCAACATTTTCTGTAGTCTTATTTAATATCTTACACTACTTAAGTTTGTAATATTGAAGATTATCAAAATTATTACTCTTTTCTTTCTAATGTGTCATAGCATCAGCCGGGAAGCGAACCTGCTAACCCGGGACAACTGCTTGTAAAGCAGCTATCGCTGACCTCTCGACCACCAATTCTTGACAAAAAAATTATTACTCTTTGTTAACATTTTAATATAATTCTCTTTTTACTTTATGTATATAAAAATTAAATATTTTATCATATTTTAAATGTTTACTCAACAATAAAGATCCACTCACCTCTTCAAAATCATCCAACTGCTCAAGCCTATTCTTCATTTTGTCTGTGACTGTGCTCTGTGTTTTTATAACAACTGTAAAATAAGACAAATTCTAAAAATAAATAGCAATATAATGCATTAATAATTCATTTTATTCAATACTATGTATTATAATACTATTTGCAATTTATTACTTTTACAAATGTTATTGAATTTTTTTTCTTTCGTTTTTTTGTAAATAAGACAGAATTATATTTAATAAGTGTCAATGATAATAAATCATATTACTTCTTAAAAATGATGGGTGAATATCATATATAGTATTTATATATCCACAATATTTTTTATCCAAGTCTTGTTGTAAATATTGAAATTTGTGGATAGTAGAAAATCTTATTTAATGTGCCTTTTTAACACACACACACATACATATACATAATGCAATGTTTTCAACAAATATATATATAGAATATAAATATACAGTACTGGTAAGATGGAAGCCCATATTTTTGATATAGTTGTGAGTGCTTACAATCTCCCAAAGATGTGTCAGTTGTTAAATTAAAAAACAAAAATTAATAAATCAATTATTAAATTGAAAAAAAAGAAATTTCAATAAAAATCTTAATTTAAATTTCTTTTTTTACTTACATTACAATGTGGAAGCAGTGAGACACTCTCTTAAACACTATTTTGGAGTGGCACCAACATGAATAAAGTGTAAATATTGTATTATATATTTTTTAAACTTATTTTTCTGTTAATAAATTAATACAAACAAAAAAAAAATAAAACATAAATATTGTAATTAATTTTTTCCATAATGATTTTCTTTAAAATAACAGTAATAAAAAAAAATAAAATGTAATTATTAAATAAGTTTCCTAGCAATCTTTTTTTTTTGTAAACTATTTATGTGGGTACCAAAACTGTACATTTATCATCTTGGTTTACTAGAAAACTTAAAAGTACTTTAATATGGTGATCATGTGATGTTTAGTGGTTTAATATATTATTTTATCAGCAATTGTTTTTTCCCAACTAAACTGCTTTTCATTTCACTTTATATCAATTCAAACCTATTTTGATCAACATTCCAGTTCTAATTACAATCTCTTCTAGTTTTAAGTGTTTACAAATCCCAGTTTGTTGTTTAGCCTTCTGCATATATTTCTACTTTCTACAGAATGCACACTGCTACTAATTCCTCTATAATTTTATTCACCTCACTGCTAAAGAAGGTTTTTATGCCTCTTTCTTTCATAATCTATTGTCTTCAATGAAACACCTTTTAAATTTTCCTTGAATAAATTTCCAACATTTCATTAAAATTTATCAATTAGATTAAGAGCTTAATACTTATTATGCTTACATTTTTAATCTGGAAATTATTTCTAAATCCTGCCCCCCCCCCCTCTAATTTATCTTTCAATTATTGCTCATTTAAATGGTAATTTCCAATGTGCCATTACTAAATTATAGTCAGAATTTATATCAGCTTTAGTATATGCACATACATCCTTAAAATACTATTTCTCAATTTAGTTTGAATCAAAATAATTTAATTGAGATTATTTTTATTTGTAGCTTTTTACTTGTATTTCATTCTTTATTCTTTTTATTTCAGTGTTGATTATTACATACCAATGTCATAGCTCACTTGTCACTTATAGTTTTTGAAGATTATATGATTTCTTGAGTGATGAATCTTTCAATTTCTAAGTCATTACTCCCAATCTATATGATAATCTTTTATTATTACTATAAGACTATTTTTAGATTCTTTTTTGATCAGTCGACATGTTGTTTTCTTTCTTTACTGACATAAAAAGTATAAGCATGACGCCAACCAAAATACAGGCATTTGATAGCTCTCTGTCATGTGATTCCAAAGATGTTTACCACAAAAAATTTCAATAAAATTTGGATTTTTTACAGCAGTTTTAATCAAGCAGAGCATTTAATTTTTTTTGTTTTTTGATCAATTTTGTAATTTTCACGAAGCAATAAAGACAGAAAATATATACCCACCTTCAAATGAACACAAACAAGGCCTACAATGGAGCCTCAACGTAAAGCACAACATCAGAGACTCGTAAGTATAAAATTTTCCTTTTTTTAATAATATTTTAATTTTTTTTTTAATTTTTTGAAAAAATTATAATTTTTATTAGTTTTAGTTTGTAGTTGGTGTGTGTCGATATAAATTATATATTTATTTATGCTCATATAGAATTCATATCTACCATAATTTTCTAAAATTCTAATCCACTTATTTTATAAAAATAAACTTATTTTATAAAAATAATGATTTTCAAAAAGTTTAATAATTTATTATTTATTGTTATGTTTATATGATATGTTTGTGTTTACAAGTAATGAGTTACAAAACTAATAATCAAATGTATAGAAAGATTGCATATGCAGGCAAATAATCAAATTCTGATTCTTGGTTATGCCTTTATACTCATGCTTTGGAGTCACTCTGGTTTTGCTATATGTTTCATCACATTATTTTCAAGTTTATAGCCAACAAATGGACTATATGCAAATAAATTATATCTATGTGATACAATAAATATAACAAGATAGCATCACTTGTGTGCATCACAGATGTACACAAAAAAATATAAAATGAAGAGATGAAACTCATTTTATCAGTGATATAGACAGTAGCCTGCAATTTCTAGCTTTAGATAGACAATAAGTCAATTGCTATGATGATTTCTTTTGTATCTTTTATTAGGATGAATCTTTTTCTTTATAGATGCCTTTGACATTTGGAACTTTTGGGGTACAAAATAAAAATGAAGAATTCATATGCGACTTATTTTGGAGATTCTGAAGCTATGGATTATCTCAGGTAAGACATATTATACATGGTTTAAAAAATAATTTTGTGAGGAATACAAAGAAATTATAACTGAAGATATAATTAATACTTAGTTCATGATGAATTAGAAATTATGAACAAACAATAAAGTAACAATTATGTCGGATGTTGAAATTTCTTTTTTCCTTATTTTTTAAATGGTTATCACTATTTATTTTAGACTTATTGTTTTCCTTAGTTTTTCTAGTTTTTTATTAATGTAATTTTTTTTGCTCTAACATAATTAAAACTGAAGTTATTGTGAAAATTGTGTCTCAGGTCAGTATTTTAAAAAATTCAATATGGTGTTTTAGAATAAACTCTAACAAAATAAAACAAATATTTTTATAGCATTCATCAAAAATGTTTCGAAGAAACTTATTTTTGTGATACGAAAAATCAACCCAAAATTGGAAGTTTTTCATGTATTCTTCTTTTCTTTAAAACTATGGATATTTGAAATTTTTTTCAATGAGAAATTTGTTTTAATTACACAATAGACCTTTAAAACAAAAAAAAAAAAAAACAATGATTTTTAACTTCTTTGAGATCAGAATGATATTATCAAGTCTCATGTAATTTCAGATTTTGTTTGCACATTAACCCGACTATCACTAACTATAAACTTTCTTTTTCAAGTAAAAGTGTCAAAACTTAAAATGTATTATTATATAATTATATATAGAAAATTTTCAAATGAATTAATCAATATAATATTCTGCCTGAATATAAATTTACTCCAAACACGCAGTAGCATACAAAAGTGCCAAAGGTCAATTGATATCAAAAAAAAAACCAGACAAAATGAATTCTCCCTGTGGAAAAAAAAATATATTTCCATCTCGCTTAATTCTTATCTTTATTGAAAATGATAAAGATTGAGTGAAAGTTTATTGTACAAAATAATTAGTAAATTAAACTGAATCATGGTTTCCATTTATATGTGAGTTGCATATGCAAAATGTACATGAAGGCGCAAAAGCGTGCACTGTAATTAAAATATAATTTTATACTATTTCAATTCAATCAGAGTCATTAATAATCATTCTGTGTGCCCTAGATCCTTGTGTTAGAAAAATATATATTATTATCCTATATGGTTAAATGCAATGCTAAGAGGGTAGACTTTTGAACTCAAAGTCAATGAATCATGATTCAACTCAGTTAGTTAATGTGCTCCAACTTCTTAAAAAAAACTGAGCAATAAAGATTTGATTATTTTTTATGAATATATATTGACTAAACTCAATGGAATAAAGAGAATAAAATTGTAAATATTTTCTGCATAAATCAATAGCAAAAAATTAAAAGATTACGTGACAATCTCTATTACTTTTAATTATAACAACATTTAACCAAAAAAAAAAAGGTATAGCAATATAATTTATTTTAAATTGTCCACTGTCTCCAAGTTTTCAAGCATTTTTGTCACATTAATTAACAGGTTTAATATTTAAAGCAAATTATAATGATATACTAGTTCAAACACTATTAAGTAAATATATGACTTTCAAGTTTTGTTTATCACAGATGCAAACACCAAAAGTTTGAAATGAGTCTAATATGTCATTTTCTTCTCGTAGTCATAGTCAACAGATGAAGTGCACTCTTCATACTTCTTATTTTCTTAAATTATTTAACCAATAAAAAATCATTTGGTTCATAAAAGATTGCAGTTTTTTAGTGATTCCTTAATTATAGTAAATGCTATGCCCCTAGAGAAAGTGCAGCAAGTTAATATCAACTTCCTAATACCAACAGTGCTTCTGACACAGCTAAAATTGTGTCATGTACATACAAGCATAAAATATGCATGGAAATATATGTGTATTGAAAAAGCATTTTTTAAAATAATAAATGCTAATATATCTAAGTTAGCAGAATAGTAGAGGGAAAGTATGTTTGGCTCATAATTCAGAGGCTTACAAATAAAAACTATGCTTTGTCATTTAGTGTCTTGCATGAAGATTACATAATTTTCAATTTGGTCAATTGGAATTGCAAGATCAACCTCAACTTTGACACTTGAATATCAAATGACTAACCGAGTAATATATTTTTCTTATTAATGTTTTTATAATAAATTTCTATTCAATAATAACATTTTTTATTTTTTTCAATTACAAATTACTAAATATATATGTATTAAAAACAGAAAATAAAATAAAATCTCATACCTTTATCTCCACCAGATAAGAAGCTTGTTGCTATAGATAGTTTCTCAGATGTTGTGTATTTCCCTAAAATAGTAGCTCTCTTACTAGACCAAGGTTCAAAAGTTTCATCCAAATCTAGTTTTTTATTTTTCTTGGAAGTTATTTCTTTCTAAAATTAATAACCAGATTAGTTACAATTAGCAAACATTTTTTTATAAATTTGGTACTTATGTAGAATCCCTACCAAAAGCTTGCAGTCATTTTATTTTAAATAATCCACTTTCAGGATCAAAATATTTGTTTATGTTTTTTTTATCAAAATTATTTTCTTAATCATGTGTAGCTTATTAACTTTAAAAAAATATTAAATATATTCTACATTGAAGGTTAATTTTAAAAAAATTAAATACACTTTTTAATAAATTCCATTCACAATATAATGTTCACGTAGTAAGCATTTAACACTAGGCGAACAGATAATATGTGGATGATATTATCGTGATTTTTTTTAACATACTTTTTTTGTCCTATCATTTTTGAAAATATGATTAAAATTTACAATCTTCTATCGACAGAACAAGATTCAGCAAAATATTTTCAAAATTACGGGATAGTGACTGCCCGAAAAGTGTGTGATAATGGGCATGATATGACACCCTATGTTTGAATTGACATGCAATAGCGATATCATATGAAAACACTCTAAGCGCCAATCTATTCAGAAAAGAATGCGGTTAGAAGGCTCCAAAATACATTTGTAAATCTAGTGAGATTTGTTTATAGATGGTGTAGTAAATTTACATTAAAAAATTTTTTAATTACAACCCTTTGAACATTTGTGTTTTGTTTATTTATCATTTTAATAAATAAAAAAAAAGGTAAATATTAAATATGATAACTTGGAGTCAGCCTTATTGTTCATACTAGATATTGGAACCCCCTGAAAATGCATTATTTAAAATAAAATGACTGGCAAGCTTCCGGCATGGGATTCTACATGAATACTAAATTTGTAATTAAAAAGTATGTATATCAGCAAATTTTTAAAAATTATCTGAAATATGATGCTAAATTATAAATGATAAAGATGCAATATGATACAAAATATTTAAAATATCATTCAAAAATTTTTTTTATGATTGTAATCATTTGCAATATAAAAATAAGATCTATTTAAAATCGATATTTAACGTTATATAATGCGATGTAATATCATAAATATTTATAGATCTTTGATAAAGGCTGTAAGTTCACTCAAAACAATTAAGGAAGAAAAGAAAATTATTAAAAAATACAAAAGAGGGAAGTGTTGTTATTGTATTAAATTTATCAATAAAATAAAAGTGAAGACATGGAATTAATCATTGTTTTTTACAAAATTTTACATGAAAATCACTGTTTACATTAACTTTCTTCTTCTTTCAAAATTCTGACAAGCAATTTCAAACAGTTTTACATTAAGTAGCTACTTTATACAAATTCCTAAAAAAAATTTTATTCATTATGCCATTGAATATAAATAACTGATGCCAATTACCATTTATTAACTTACTTGTTCATGATCCATTTCTGCAACAATCCTAGTTAAAGGATCCCTCTCTGCTGCAAAAATTGAAAGTGGATCAGAACCATCAAGTCCACTGCTAAGACTTGTCAGTGGTACTTTTTTAGGGGTGGCAGGCGTTGACGATGATGCACTGCTACTACCAGATTTCATAGGATGTTTTAAACGACCTTCAGAAAACTGAAAAAAAAATTATTAGAAATATTCTCCATTTTTTAATATTTTCTGTTAATATATATATATTATTATTAATTTATTATGTAAGCTAATTTCTAATCCTATAAAAAAGCTTTGGTTCTATAATAATTATAATTGATAAACTATGCAATACACTAATTACAACATTAAAAGCAAAATAATATAATCATTAGATGACAGGCATTTTCAGAAATAATTCTAAATTGTGAAAATAATTTTCTAAAATATATGATTCTAGAAAAAAATTAAATCATAAAAATTGATGATGATAAGGTAAAATGTCTGCAAATAAACTATGTCCTATTTTAACTAGGAATGTATGAATCAAATTAATGCAACATATTAAAAAAAGCATACTTTTTATATAATATCTTAACTAAAAGAGGAAAAAACTGTTCATTTAAATAAAAATTCTAAAAATAGCAATTAATATAACATTATTATTATTGCAAATAATTACTAGGTGCTATTTTATTTTTCAAATTCTAGAAATTAATATAACATTACTGTTATTGCAATTAATTACTAGATGCTGTTCCATTTTTCAAATTCCTCAATGAGTCCCCCACACCATTGCTTGTAATCTTATTCTTTTTTCACCAATATCCTTTCTTAAGAGTTTTAAGGTAATCTAATTATAAAAAATTAAATTGCCTTTAATTTAATCAAAATCAGTTAACTTCAATCTAATTATTTTTGTTTCAAATGATAGTTCAGATCTCATATAATTTGATATGTATTTTTTTCTTTGCTTTACTGAATGTGATATTCTTAAAAATCTTCAGTACCACCCTAATTCAAAAGCATCAATATTTCAGAGTCCAACTCTCACATCCATACAGAGCTACAAGAAATATCAAAGCTAGAATAATCCTGATCTTCATTTTTAAATCTATATTATTATTAAAAATCTCAGTACTTAAGTATAAGTCCGGACACCAAAGTTGATTACAATAATTTCATTTATTTTAAATGCATGTGTATAAAATATCTCACAATAAAAATTGTTTTGTTTACATTATTTAAAAAAAAAAAAATACCCAAATTATACATTGTAAAAAAATAAAATTGATTGATTAACTGAAATTATTGTTGATCTTAAAAATGTTTCAATTATTTTGTCAACTACTCCGAAAATCAGATGACATTCGAAAACCAAACTGCGAATAATTAGAACAATTCTGAACCATTGAAAAAACTGAGTTGTTTATTTGATTTATTTTATTTTTAGTACTTTTTTTTTTTTAATTATGTAAACAAAACAATTTTTATCGTAATACACTTTATATAGGTGCATATAAAATAATTGAAATTACCATAATCAATCTTGGTATCTGGACTAATACTTAAATAGCAAAATCTCTTCTAGTCATTTCATTGGAACTCTGTATAACATCAGTCAGAGAAAAAAATGGTGATCATGTGATGTTTAGTGGTTTAGTACCAACCCTGTCAAATAGGATGATGGTGACTATGGTTATTAAAGAACCAAAGACAATCAAAATATATAGATGCTGAACTAGGTTCAGATCTCTATGACTATACAAGCAAATGAACTTGGATTGAAAATATTATTGACTTATCATTTTGGACTCATATTAACTAAAAAATTAAAAGGCAGCTGCTAGAGAATTGCATTGGATCCTAAGATCTATGTACAATGTTCTCAGATCCTAGACTCCTCGCTGATGAAACCCACAAGCTAGAAACTAATCTAGGGATATTAGATAAGTAGGCATTAGATGGAAAAACATTTATTAAAAAATCTTCTTTTTCAAACGCATAAACATATTTCCTTTTAATATGAAGTTAATTCTACCAAAAATACTGAATCCAACTTTAATTCTATAATTAATTTCATCCATTATATTTTCATCTGTATTAATAATTTGACTAAGGTATTTGTAGTTATTACTTTCCTTTAATTCATCAGTATCAATCTTTATTTTCTTCTTTTGGAGAAAATCCATTGAACATTACTCTAGACTTTTAAGCATTTATTTTTAGTTGTATTTTTTTATGTTCATCTGATAATTATTACAAAATTTCCTGAAGCTCTAAAGCATTATTCACAAAAATGATATCATTCTGAAATCTAGATGACTTAAATAATCTTCAATTACATTAATTTTGATATTTTTCAGATTAGCCTTTAATTTTTTTTTTTTTCACTAACACCCAATAATAAATTTGTTTACCATTAACTACATCTATTTGTAATGACTGCATTCACTGACAACTGCTGATCTTTTTTTTATTTTTTGTCTTCAGTTGTCAAATATTAAGAATTAAATCTATTGACATCTATGTATATAAGAATTTTAATTGTTTAAAATGTATTGGCAATTAAAAGATTCTTTGAACTTATAAAATCTTACTTGTTGTTCTCTTGCATTATATTAGCTTCCAAATCCATAGTGCCTAATATTATTTCCTTGATGTTCATTTCTAACATTGGTATTTCAATTACTGATCACTACGAATGAAGTGTGCGTCTTCATATAAGATTTACCTTTTTTACCTCAATTTGATCAAAAAATCTTTCAATATTTTTTTTTACTGATTTACATCATTGAAGCATAGATTTATATTATAATAATATTGAATAATAGTCCAGAAAATTAACCTTAAAGCAATCAATCATTCATAGGATTACATTCCATAACTACACTTCTTAATTATAGTTCTTTCTGTATTCTTCCTGATTATAAAGGTCAAAGTATTTTATTTCCTGTAGTCTAATAGACAGGATACTGTTTTTACTTAAAATCCACCAATTAAATATATCTTATTTCACTTAATTTCAATTTAATGTGAAAGTAATCTATTTCCATTTTCATCAATCTAAACTCTTCTAGTGTTATATTTTATATTAAAAATCAAAATAAATCCAAATATCCCCCGGCAAAAAAAAACCTTACTAAAAAATTACAGCTAAAACAGAGAACAATAAAATATCAAAATATAAAAAAGCTCACTAAAAATGAAATTTTAGAACAAAAATTAAATATTCCTTTTTGAATTATATAAATAGACTCTAATAAAAAAAAAACTTTAAAAAAAATTAATGAAAGAACTTGGACAATCACATATTACAATAATGAAAGTAATAAACTAATGATCAGCTTTTCAAGCTAATGTACATGCGCTTTATGAGTCTTAATAATAAATGAATACTTCTCATTTCCAACACAAAATAAAGTCTTTGTGAAAGAATAGAATGAATCCACCTATTCTTTCAATCCAAACCCTTAATTATGGGCAAATCTTAAGTACTGGAAATGACAGCGTGAAGATATTAACCAATCACTTTAAATTACTTTTACTATGTTAGTTTATTACAATTCATACACATCACACTATAAAAATAAACAACTCATTTAATAATGAAAGTAGTATTTTAATAAAAGAAATTTAAATACATTAAAAAGAGCCAAGTATAGAAGTTTTGAAAATGATAAATTGTTAAGAAAATATTCAATACTATAGAAATAATTTACTTCATGAAATTTACAAACTGTGCAAAATTGCATGAATAAAGAAATATCTAAATATTGGACAAATAATAAAAATATTAAGTAATGTTCTAATAAACGTTTTAAATTAAAAATTAATGACACAAATAGAGTATAAGCTACATTTAAATAGAACAGAAATGCCACAGACATTGTCACTCTATCTCACTACATAGAAAACAAAAAAAATGAAAACATATAACAGCTTTGTTGCCTATAAAATAACATAAATAGTCAGAGAATCACATAAAGAGAATACATTAATTTAATTTAAAAAATTCAAAAGTAGCTGGCACAATAAATGAAGAAATTGAAAATTTCCACAAGAAAAGATTCAACTCACTAAGATATTCATCATACTTTTAGAAAACACATATTTAAATAGATATAAAATATAATAATTCTTTAATAAATTTAAAAATAAATAAATATAAAAAAAATAATAATAATTAAACATATAAATAACGCAAATAAACACTTGAATAACACTCACCGTAACAATTATAGGTTTCAATGGATAGTCAAAAGTTTCTTCTCTTGAAAGAGCAGAATTTTTCCTCTCCTTTTCATAATCTCTGGATTTTGGATGCCTAAGAGAAATTATCATAAAAAATTGTATCTATATAAATAGAAAAGATAAAACTACTTACATTTTAAAATCAAGTTTAAGTCATGATTTGATCTTATTACTTAAGTCATCTCTCAACAAATAAAGCATTAACTGCATAAAAACTATTTATAGCAACAAGAGAATTCAGTATTATACAATATTAAAAGGATTGGCTCTTTGCCTACTCATTGAATATCCCCAGACTAGTTTCTGGCTAGATGAGGATTTTATACACAAGCCTTCTGGCATCCACTGATTACTCTGGTTGGCACTGATTGGCACTACTATATGGAGAGTTTTGCCTGTTTTAATAACAGTTATGTGCTAGCATAAGAAATGGTAATCATGTGATGTTTAGTGGTTTAACACCAATCCTGCCTAATAAGATAATGATGGCTACGATTGTTAAAAAGCCAAAAACATCAAAATGTATAGGTGATGCATTGGGTTCAGACCCATATGACTATATAAAAGCTATTAAGCTTAGATTGAAAATATTATTGTTTTCAATTTTAGTCTCATAGTTTTGTAGTTAAGTAGAGATAAAAGATGGCTGCTGGAGGGTTGCATTAAATCCTAAGATCTAGGTGCAGTGCTCTCAGATCCAAAGCTCCTCACTGATGAAGGCCACAAGCCAGAAACTAATCTGGGGATAATGAATGAGTAGGCACTAGATGGGGATTTTATGCACAAGTCTTTTTATGCACAAGTCTTCTGACATCCATTGATTACTCTGTCTGGCACTGAACGGCACTACTGTAAGGAGAGTTTTGCCTGATTTAATAACAGTTATGTACTAGCATAAGAAATAATGATCATGTGATGTTTAGTGGTTTAACATTATGACTACAAACAGGATTTTAAAATAAGCCTTAACCAGATAAAGTTTCTTCCCAAACATAATCTTTTTTTTTTATTTCATTGATGTCCATATGGAATTTTTAAAATTATTAAAATAATTTTTCTTTTTTTTTTATGTATAATAAATATATGAATTTCAAATGCTAGATTAATATTATCTCAAGATGCTATTCATTATTGTTATTCATTTGCAAACAAACTTGACTATTCCAACTCCAAAAGAAAAATAAAGACAACACAAAATAATAATGCATTATACATGAATTTTGCAATGACTGTAGAAACTAGTCTGTGAATTACAAATACATCCACACATGAGTTTATTATTATATTTATTGGGATATTTTATGATGCTTTTAATTTTTTCTGTGGCAAACTTTTCTTTTTACAATACTTCATATTCTATTCTCGACCATATCTTCCCAATGAAAACATTGAATATTGCATTTCTTTAGAATGACCTTCTGATAATTAGTATATTACAAATGGGAATTGCCTGTCCCATGAAAATCATGTTCAAATTCACCATGAAACATCCTTATAGAAAGTTTTGTATTATTTGTTTGTTTCCTACATGCAATCCAATGAAAACGAGACTTTACAAAAATAGATTCTATAATCTTACATTCAACAAGTTAACATATTGTTAGATTTTATGCATGTGTCAACAGTATTTTTAAAATATTATGAAATACTGTACTAGTCAAAATCATGTCTTCATTCAACAAGACATAGAATCCAAGCAAAATATAGTAATCTAGCATGTGCATGATACACAGGTCTGAAACAATACTAAACGCTAACCTATTTACCTGTGCTCCAAGATCTCTGACTCTATGAACAATGCTTATGAGGATACTAACAAGTTTTTCATTACTCCAGTCCCTGCGATGAGAACAGCCATTGATCTGGATGGTGTTCTTCTTAAGATTGGTGTCTGCACCTTGTTCCATCTGATGTGCGTTTATCCTCCAAGATGTTGTTCCTATTACATACTTGGTTTATTACACAATCAACCTTTTTCATCTTCTTTAACTTCCTCAACCACTTTATGTTTCAGAGACAGTTTCACTTTCAATTCAATAATATCTTCTTCCATTCTCGGCTTCGTTCACTTTCAGCAACTGTATCATCACTTTCTGGGACATTATTGCATCAGATGCAAATTCATATATGACTGTAATCTTAGAGGACACCCAAGGACCTTATGGAATAAAGTGAAAATTATCAAGGAAAGAGATAAAAAAAACTACCATCCTATATAATGTTTGATGCCATTTAGTCTTTAATGCAACATCTGAAGCCATAATAAGATGTAGTCATTCTCTGTTGGTAGATGCAATAATGAAAAATCCTCAAGATTTAAACATTATATTCATATGAACTTTTGTTTTTTTATCTTAATTAACTTTAAAACAGTTAATGTAAATATTGATGTGTTCTTGCTCATTATCAGATTTGTGGTTTAAATCTGATGTAACTGATTGTTATAGATAAATAAATGCCTTTGAAACAAAGTGATTTTTATCGGATTTATCTAGATATATATTACACATCCAAATTTTATTCATTATTATTTTCTCGTATACATATAAAAAAAGATTTATTTTTTTCCCGAAGCAGATTAATAATTGATTTTGTCAATTCCCTTAATGGATATAAAGGGAAAAAAATGTCTACAAATCTTTTTCCTTCTTCATAAAATAATCATGTTCTCGAATATATATATATTAACTAAATTTTATTTCATTTCTCAGATTTATTTCTCTTTATTTCTTAACAAATTCATATCGCTCTCAATAAAATTAAAAAGAAAAAATTTCTATATGGTTCATTCTAAAAGTAAACGATATTAGTATTCTGTATATGTAGCAATTTTCTTGCTGTAAAGCTAAGGATAAAGTAATTTTAATAACCGAACATATATACCCAATAATGCGATAGAGTGGAGAAGTTATTTTTCTCAAGTCTCTAGGCTATATTTAAAAGTAAATATTGTTAATAAATAGCAACAAAACTAACGTAAGACAAAAATTGACTAATAATATAAATAAATTTTAATACTTTTAAAAAAAATAACATCGATCAAATACATGTGTCTTTTTCTTTTAATTTATTTATTTTTAAAAAATTTAAATTAACCTACCACTCAAACGTCGCCATTTTGAACTTAACACATGATCATAAAATTTTCAAAATTGTTGGATATTTTACTTTTTTTATTTTATAATAAAGCAAATATATTTAGATTAAAGCATTTGAAACTATCTATCAAAAATATCACTAAAAAATTAGAATAAAAAAATTATTACTTTATATAGTAAAAACAAACTATAGCGAGCGCTAAATCTTTTCAAGATGGAAGGCAGTGAAGATGTTCTTTCCGCAGTTGATGCAGATATTCTGCCCGTACTTTATGAAGTTATGAAAAGGTAACCTTAAGGTTAAATTTATAAATTTATTTAGATACAGCTATTTGAAATAGAGGTTTTTAAATTAAATACTTTTGTGCATCAGTATATGAAAATAGCATTTGTTTTAAAATTTGATGTGTATGCTAATGTCATTGATTCAAAATATGTTATAAGATCAAGGAATAATACTGGATCATCATTCGTGTAGCTTGTTATAATTCCCTGCTTGTCCTGTAAGAACTTATTAGCATTTTTTATGTGCTCACAGTCCGCAGTGCTATTGTTTACATTTTGGAGGATTTATATGATATATGTTGTAGATGGAGGGATGTGTTAATTCTTGCTGCTTAGGGCAGGCATTCTGTCCTTTATATATATTCCACGTACCGAAACGGCTGGAGGTTGTATATTTGCGGGAAAAAATAGGTGATTCCAGGACTGGATGTAGTCAGACATCAGTGACTCATTTTTTGGCCTGTGTGCCTTATATAAATGCCTATTTTGAAGAAGTAAGAAAAGGTTTAAAACCACAACATCACTTGATTACCATTTCGGTAAAACTGACTTTTAGCGTCCCCAACAATTGGCCCTCTATTTTTAAAAAACTGAACTAACTAGTTTTTTCCACCTAAAAAAAAAAGTGTATGTAACTATATCCAAGTGTAAATTCTAATAAAAAAAAAGTTAAAATAAATACTTACATTTACATGCGTATTTTTCACTTATAGCAGTCTTTGCTGTATATAGAACTGTAAATAAATGACGTATATTAACTCTAAATATTTTTACATAAAGAAGAATAAATAACAAAAAAATGAACTTACATTTTTAGGAGTAGTTGGAAGCCACACTAGCGAGGAAATGCACGAAAAGGTCGTCGCGTGCGTGCAGATTTCTGAAACAAAATTCCTGCAGGTAGGATGAGAACAAAGGTCTGCTCATCCCAAATTGGTATTTTAGCTTACGCTTTGCTCTCATCCACAGATTTTCAACATTATTGGTGTGTATATCCTCGTCATCCGGGTCAACAAAGTTGTCTTGATGGACGACGACAGAGTGGAGATAGACACCATTAGAAAGACTGCTAATATTGTTATACGCACGCCATCCATCGCTGATAATATGTGTTCCAGGCAAAATGTGTTGCTGGATCAGTGCCTTCCAGGGTGGCAGCCGATCTGTCTGCGATTTCAGATAGGAAACATTTTTTCGAGCCTCTTTCTATTCCACCAAACACCCAATGGCCTTCTCTGAAGGCCCCTCTGTTGTATTTTCGATGGAAGAAATACGACTCCTCGATTTCAACTATCTGTGGTTCGCCATTGGCATCAAATCCGCCGAGAAGTGCTGTATTTCTGTCGGAAATATGTAGCACATTCTTCCCAGCAAAAATTACACCAGTCTATGATCACTCATTCGCTGACCTCCGTCTCGCGAACGATCATACAAACAGGCACATTATATGACCAGCAAAATGCTATGTGAACAATGGTGTTCAAACCCAGATGGCTGCGTGAAAAAAATGAGCCACTTCTTACTGCTGTACATTGTTTGCACATTTTGCATTGCCATCTGACACCATCTATGCCGGCCGAATATTTTACCAGCGAACATTCAATGTTGCAACGCAAACAGAGCATGCTGTTCTTTAGCAGACGCCTCCTGGCCAGCCTCTTCAGGGTCAATTTCACAGTTTGAAATTGCTCTATCAGACGACGAGTATTTCAACTTTCTGCCAGAACTTCCGAAACAGACATAATTTCATTTGGAGGCACTATGGTTGTGAGAGCCACTCTAGCTGCCATTTTTTAGAAGGACAGAATTCCACACGGTATAATTTGTCACGTGTCACAAATGACATGTGACCAAAGTACAGTAGTTCATAATTTTTACAGCAGGGACATTTTGCATGAGACTAAATAGAGCCTAAAAAAGTAAGTTTTTTTTTTGGTTATTTATTATTCTTTATGTGAAAACATTTAGAGTTAATATACGTCATTTATTTACAGTTCTATATACAGCAAAAAACGATATAAGTGAAAAATACGCATGTAAATGTAAGTATTTATTTTAACTTTTTTTTTATTAGCATTTACACTTGGATATAGTTACATACACTTTTTTTTTAGGTTATATTTTAACTTTTTTTTTATTAGCATTTACACTTGGATATAGTTACATACACTTTTTTTTTAGGTGGGAAAAAGTAGTTCAGTTTTTTAAAAATAGAGGGCCAATTGTTGGGGACGCTAAAAATCAGTTTTACCACCATTTCTTATGCTTTCTCACAATTGTTATTAAAACAGGCAAAACTCTCCATACAGTAGTGCCACTCAGTGCAAGCCAGAGTAATCAGTGGATGCCAGAAGTCTTGTGCATAAAATCCTTATCTAGTGCCTACTCATCCAATATCCCTAGACCAGTTTCAGACTTGTGGCCTTTGACACTGAGGAGCCTTGGATCTGAGAGCACTGCACATACATCTTAGGATCTAATGCAATCCTCCAACAGCTATCTTTTAGCTCTACTTAACTACAAAACTGCAATAATAAAATTTGAAAACATAATATTTCCAATCCAAGCTCATTAGCTTATATAGTCATAAAGGTCTGAACTCAGTTCAGTAACCATACATTTTGGTGTCTTTGGTTCTTTAATAACCATAGCCACCACTATCCTATTAAGCAGGATTGGTATTAAACCACTAAACATCAAATGATCACCACTTCTTATGCTTGCTCATAATTGTTATTAAAACAGGCAAAACTCTCCATACAGTAGTACCACTCTGTGCAAGCCAGAGTAATCAATGGATTCCAGAAGACTTGTGTATAAAATCCCTATTTTTCCCCAGGCTAGTTCTAGTTTGTGGCATTCATCAGTGAGGAGCCTTGGATCTGAGAGCACTGCAGCTAGATCTTAGGATCTAATGTTACCTTCCAACAGCTAGCTATCTTTTATCTCTACTTAACTACAAAACTATGAGAATAAAATTGAAAACAATATTTTCAATCCAACCTCATTAGCTTATATGGTCCTATAGGTCTGAACTCAATTCAGTACCCATACATTTTGATGTCTGGTTGAGTAGGCACTAGAGTAGGAATTGTATGCACAAGCTTTCTGGCATCCATTGATTACTCTGGCTTGCACTGAGTAGCACTACTGTATGGAGAGTTTTGCCTGTTTTAAGAAAAAATATACTTACAAACTCGTCATGGTTTTTTACAGCACATCTAAAATAAAGTATAGATTCATCAATTGTTTCAATAAAATAAATTTTATGCAAATTTAACTTGTTGAATTAGTAAGTATTTATTTTATTCAAACAATTGATGAATCTATACTTTATTTTAGATGTGCTGTAAAAAACCGTGATGAGTTTGTAAGTATATTTTTTAACTAATGGCATTTACTTCATGTATGCTAAGGAAGCTTTGAATAAGTTTAATAGTTGATCATTTTATATTGGAAATTTTTACAACACTTTTCTATATATAAAAATGTCAAAAATGAGCATTTGTATATTACCCGTTTTTCTCATAAAAGTGAGAAAATTGGGCATTTATTTATTTTAGTTAGCCCTTAAACTTAATTACTCTTCCATAATCCTTAGTTTTAAATTACATTTTCTGTCACATAATTTTTACTTTCGCCAAATTATCTTATGTACAGTTGATGGTCTGGATCTTGTCATCCTTTGTGCATTCATTTCTACAAAACCCTATATTCTTTGTAAGTTTTTGTTATATGACTAATTATATATTCATTGTTTACTGACTTCCATATTGATGACTATATCCTTTCGTCCTGTTATCCCTTCTTTCTCTAATCTTTCTAAACTCATGCTACTTTTTCCTATGCGTAAATGAGATCTGTCTTTGCATGCAGTTGGGTTGACTGTATCATTTATATTTAATCTTTCTGGAAAATAACCTGATTTAAAAACCTCTGGTTAGTCCTCTCTAAATGTCTCTATATGCCTTTGTTATTATTCAAAATCTTCTGTGTTTTAAAGCATAACCTAAAGATTCAAACCAATTCCTGCCTTCCTACAAGATTGCTGTAATCGTTTATATTTACTATTAATGGCTCTCTTCACATTAGCTTTAGCATGTCCCAGCATATTTTTTTAACTCTTGTAGTAGGAACTAATTTTACTTTATTCTTAATTATCTTTTCCAGCATTCATTTATTACTATGGTTACTGCTGACCCAAATCTATTTCTAATTTAATTAATATGCATTAATTTTTACCATGTCCTTTAATACTGAAGCCAATTTTTTCACTATTTATAGTAGTCACTTTCTCTTTGACCATAATTTCCTTTCTTTTGATTTAAATCTGTTACTTTTTCATCTCGCCTTTTATTCGAGACACATGTAGGTTTATTTGTGCTGGCATGTGTTTTCAATAAACTGCATGCTGATTTTATATGACCCTTTCATTCTATAATATAATCAAATACTTTCTTTTAATTTACACATCCCTAATTATGAGTATTGCTTTACCTGTAGCACTTATAATTTATTAAGCCCTTATTTCTATTATTTTCCTCTATTGGTTAATTCTGTCTCATGGGCATTACTTCCTGATTATTGTCAACTAAAACTACAGATTGTTTTGTTGTTTTATCATTTAATTTAGCTGTGGTGACTAATTGTTCATTAATAATCTTAGGTGAGGGCACAGTTTGCCATGCTATAAATAAATTTGTTATTAATGCCTCATTTAAGAAAGTGCCAAAATCACATTTGTTTGCCTTAGTTGACTACATACCCTATCACCGTTTCGCAATCCAATTGGTTGTGGGAATAAACTACACCTTTCCATATTCAGTCTAGGACTCATTCAATATTTCTCCAGCTTTTTTAAATGTTAGATCAGATTGTTTTATTAAGGCTGTATGAATTACTAATATAACCAGTCTTAGTTCTGACTTAATTTAGTTTGCAACAATAAAGAATTTGAATCGCTCTGCATATTGTTTTTATAATTTCAGGTTGGCTCATATCAACCTCCTTGAAGTTTTTTTTTATTATCCATTTCTATTCTTACATAATTTAATAATAAAATAAATCTAGCCACTTCCTTAATTTCTATTCTTTCTGATATTTTTTTTTTGCTCTATGTGATCCTGTCAATGACTGGGGCAAATATGTTGTATTCTGTTCTACTATATCAATTGTAGTTATTTTATAATTTTTACTTATAAATAATTATTACATCAATAATATAATGCATTGTGTTGTCCTTGACTTAGGAATCACAATCTCCAAATTCTTGGCTGATAACTGAATGTTGGTAACATTGTCTATATTCTGATCTGAATTAGTTTTCTGCATGGTGCATCTGATTATTCCTTCAAAATCATGCCAGCTGTGTGAGACTCATTCTGCTTGAATAAAGGGCTTGATCTGTGTCAATTCTCTGATGCTAGAAGACTGATTATTACTTTGGATATGTAGCTATGTACCTATTATCTGGTCAACTTCTTTGCTGCTATGGTTAAGGTTAAATGCTGCTTGAAAATCCAACATATATGTGCATGTAATATATGTGATTGGATGTGTACATGTTACTTATACTTCTGGATGCATATAGGTACTTGTAGTCTTTTCCAGCAATCTTGCTTCCTTGTTGCACTATACTTTTAGATATCCTGTGACTCGTCTGCTTATTCTGATCACTCTTAAAAACTTTAGCTGTGACAGACAATGCTTGCTTCGATGCTGATTATTCTATGTCTGCTCTCGCAGTGGTTAGCACTCATACACTTCGTTGTTCTTGTATTGAAGTTTGTGTACATGTTTGCTTCTTAATGGTAATGCTATAACATACTTTTATATAATCCTTCTTGCTAACCCTGTTGATTTGTAATTACAGAGTATTTCTACTGTTTGTTTGAATTCAAGAAACAAACTAATCTTTATGAGAGCAATCACTTACTCTGACTACTTTCTTTAAATTAAGGATTACATTCTTCCTGCATGATGTCTTTGCCTCTGGCTAAATCAATTAATATTTTTTACTCTTTATTTTATATTACACATACTTTTTTATTATTAGAAAAACTTCTCCCATATTGTAAACTTTAAGGAAGTTATATAATTTTTTATTATATTAATGTATTTTCTATATGGAAAGATGGAATATAACTTTCCCATCTCTCACCCTGCAAGATAACATGCATTAATACATGAAACTAATGTTTCCACATGGGATCCAGACAGCACATTATGAAATTATATAATACCATTAATGTGAATTCTGGTGTTATGGAGATAACTACACCAGGACTACAGACATGAGGATATTTCAAAATAGAAAAAGAAGATCCTCTACATATTAATTGTTCAGCATAATATTCTTCTCATAATGTGTATCATCTTAAAATTTCTGATTTATATTGATTAATAGATTGCATTCTAAATATGATATAGTTACTTATATTTCAAATAATAAATTTTGTAAAGCAAACCACTTTTGTATATAGTTCAAATGATATTGTAGTCCCATTCAAAAAGATAATTTTTTTTATGGATGCATATTTACAATTCGATGAATACAAATTAGCCCTACCCTCTGTTTTGATCTTTCTATACCTTTTGTATTTATAGATTTCAGTTCTTTTAGTAGCCGTGGGGTTATATAAATGATGATCCAAATCTTTCTATGCTTGTGTTTGTAGATTTCAATTCTTACAGTAGTCTTTGGAATTATGTAAGTAAGGATTAAGCTGATTGCCAAATATGTAGAATGGATGGAGTTAACAATATGTTTACATCTTTAGAAACAGAAACAATTTCTGATTTATATATTATTTCAACAAAAAATGGCTCATCATTACCTTCTTAATTACTAATATTAGATCATTTCCTCCATAGTTATCATAAACTCCATTCCCATTATTTTTGGAATCTGCATTCTATAGTTGAAAAAGATTCTGTTCCAAGATGGAATTTAAGTAAAATTAATTAGAATTGATAGTCTGAACATCTTCAGTGAAATAATAATACAATCTCTCCACTTCCATTTTGCTATGATAGGTTTAATAAACTGTTAATAATAACTGCCAGAGAATTCATCTTTCATGGATATTGCAAGCAATCAGTTCAGTGTGGAATAAAACTAACAGTGCTATTTATAACTAATTTATTGGCAAATTTATAAAATCCCTAGATAAAGCCAGGAAAGAAATTATAGAGAAACAAAACTTTTCAAGATCTAATCATAAAACCTGACCTTTTATGAAAACTTGATGGATGTAAAAATATCTAAAAAAAAAAGCCACTGCTTCCACTGCTAACCAGGTTGTAATCTTGTATACAAAACTTTTATGCCAATATTGATAGAATGAAGAAAAGCATCATTAAAGCCAAATTGCAAAAGTGTTCCTTAAATTGTTTTTTATAATAGCAATCTGTTAAAATATTTTGGTGTTTGTAAACTCAAAGTTACCTTTGCTTATTTTAAATCAGGAGAAGCCCAGAAGCAGATAACATATTTCCAAAACTTATAAAAAATTTAGGAACTAAAGCATAATTGGAGAATTATTCAATAACATTATTTATACAGAAAGTATTTCTAAAATTTGGCATGTAAGCAAAACTATAGCATTCTTAAAATCAAACAGAGCTATCAATTTTTCAAAAAGTCATCGCCCAATATCTACAATTTACACGAAAGAACCATATTAATAATTTTACCAATAGTTGAGAGCCTTGTATAGAGAGCAGGCTAATATTAAGGCAATAAAAAATTGTTATAAATTAGTTTTATCTTTAATAACAATTCATAGTGAAAAAGTCTTACAAAGTAAATTAAAATTTGGTGCTATCTATATTAATTATCCTAATTTCAATAGTTAAGAGTCAGCTTTGTATAGAGCAGGCTGGTTTTAGGCCAGGAACGAGTGGTTGTGAACAAGTATTATCTTTAGTAACAATTCACACTGAAAAACGTTTTCAAAATAAAGTAAAATTTGGTGCTACCTTTATTGATCTAACCTTAGCTTATGTTTGGAAAAATGGTCTTGTAAGTTTCTAAAAAATTTTATCTGTAAGAAAACCGTTAATTTTTGTAACAAAGTGCTCTCCAATAGAAAATATTTAAATGATATTAAGTTATCATCATAGTAGATACAGAATTTTACAGAATGGGTGACTATAAAATTTGTGTCTCAACTACTTTATTTAATTAATATCTTCATCAATGATTTTCCAGATACAGTTAATAGAAAATTTATTTATGATGATGATCTTACTTTGATTTCTCAAAAGAGATTCTTTCCTGAATTAGCAATGTTTTTCATTAAGCCTTTGCAAAAAATATGTGTTTGTTTTTTTTAAAAAAAAACTATAGTTTTACTATGTAAAATTTTTATTTTTCATTTAAACAATAGGAAATCATCTTGTAATCTGAATATAATCTTTTGCCATAGTAGTTCTGAAGTATGGTCTTATCTTATGCTATTTAGGAGTGACTTTAGATCCTTGTTTAATTTATTTTCTTTATTTATCTAAAAATAGATCAAAATTAATTTTTAGAAATGATCTTTAAAAATTGATTTGCATTATTTGGGATTGTGAAGCAAATTCTTTTACAGACACTTTCAATTAGCATTAGAATTTTTTTTCTGTTGAATATTGTGCCCCTATTTGGAGAAAAAATTCTCACATTAAACTTCTGGATATTCAATGAAATAAGAATTGTATGTATTTTTTTTCTGAAGCAATAATAAAGCCATCTGGATTTATTCTTCCTAAATGGAGTCTTATCAATAGATTCATGACAATCTATGGCCACTGTGCTCATTTTCTTCATAAATGAAATTTATCGATCACTAGTGTTTGTAAATATGGACAAATATAAACTGTGAACCATATATTTAAAGACTATCAGATTTTTACAGTGACTGAATCAATGAACTTAATAAACCCATTAATAAGTTTATATGGTTGGAAACTCTTTAGGGTTCTATATATCTTATTAGTAGTTAAGCTGTCTAAATCCATATGCTAAATAAATAAATAAAATTTGGTTTATAACTGCATAGTTATTTATACATTTTTGTATTGATTAAAATGAACAATTATTAAATACTGAGTTTAACTAAGTCAAGTTTTATATAATCTCAGGAAATGAAATTATTTGCTTACTTTATTCTGCAGTTGATGAATAACAAAAACAATTTGACATTAGGAGATTGAACACTATGACATCCAGAAATAGAAATTGGCATAGTTAAACCTTAAAATGTTGAGTCTATCACAGCTCAATAATTGACTATGAATCTGTTTTTTGTTCTAAAAAAAATTTAATTAATTACTAAAATGAAATAAGGATTAAAAATATCACAATGTGATTAGTGAGTTTGACGTCAAAAATGTATCGAATTTGGAAGTATA
The DNA here is from genome assembly GCA_028023455.1 of Epiperipatus broadwayi. Lineage (NCBI taxonomy): Eukaryota > Metazoa > Onychophora > Udeonychophora > Euonychophora > Peripatidae > Epiperipatus > Epiperipatus broadwayi. Next base: position 1,137,473 of record JAQFVV010000297.1, read on the forward strand.
CATAACAGGCTGAGAAATACTTTTTTTTTTAGGAATAAAACTGAGCAAAAGAAAAATTAAGATATTGATACTATTGTATTTTGAAGGATAAAAAATAATTGAGATTATTAAACATTTATGGGAACAGTTAAGCCAAAAAAAATTCTCTTATAATGAAATAATTTTAAACTCTATAACCATTTCAATCCTTTGCCCTAAAGATGCAGCTAAATAACCAAAGCCAAAGGGAGAAACTGTGACTACACTGCATGGCATTTAAAGACCTGACTAGAAATTATATGTACAGAATTTTTTCAAAGAAGCACTTTGTGAAAAGTTCCTCTGGGATATGTCAGCCATGTCATATGATTGAAACAGTAATTATTTACAGAGAAAATAGTTCAGAGAATTTTTTTAAGGAAAAAAAAAACAAAAATTATCTATACATAAAATAAATAAATTGGAATTATAAAAATGAAAATTCTCAATTTCTGCTGTGGAAAAGGCTGACAAAAAGCATGAAACTATGAACACAGCAAAAAAATATGCTAACATTTTTTAAAGAGACACATCACTATTATGATGCAAATCAATTAGAGAATAAAGAAAATATATACAGCTAGCCATATAGTAAAAAACAGATTAAACATTAAAAATATAAAAATGGGGCGTTGTTGATTAAATAATGCTACCCTGTTCAATTTCATGGGAAAACTGCATCTATGAAGATTAACAATGGACCTGGCATTTCATTTTTATCAAAAAAAGTTTTGAACTATCTACTAAATTATTGAAGCTACAAACAAAAACAACAAAAATCCTCAGAAAAATATTAGTAATTAAGTCTTAAAGAATAATATCATTGCAGGATTGGGTATTAAGGTCAGGGAGGCAAAATCTATTATTTGTAGACAAGTAAAGTTCCATTTGCTCAAAGGAGAATAATGTAGAAAGTAATATTAACACTCATGCAAAGATCTGATTAAAAAATGCTAATTGTTATAATTATAAAGACATATAAAATTGAGAAATAAGAGTGCTTACTCAAAATTATATGTCAAATGTCGAAATGATAAAGACATCTTAGATGATTGAAAGAATATTAAGATTTTTAAAAGGTGATAAAGAAGATATTAAAAATTACAGACCTAGTCAGTCTTATATAAAATTTTTACCAAGATAATTATAATTTGTCTAGAGAGAAGTTTGGATTTCAACCAACCAAAAGAACAAGCTGATTTAAAAGTGGTTTTAGTACAAGTATCATATCCAGGTATTGAGAGAAGTTATAGAAAAAACCAATGAATATGAGTTGCCATTTTGCTTTGGATTTGTAGATTATGAAAAGGCATTTGATTTTATAAGAATTTCTTCAGTTATCATCAAGGTATAGACCCAGGATATTGTCATATTCTGAAGGATATTTATAAAAATGGAACAGCAACAATTAGATTACACAATGATACTAGAAAGGTTAACATTGAGAAGGGTATAAGACAAGGTGACTTCATATCTCCAAAACTTTTTACAGCAGTGCTGCAAGAAATATTTTGTGGAGGAATGAAAATAAATGGAGATTATTTAAGTCATTTAGATTTTGTAGATAGTGTAGTTGTTTTTGCAAATAGTGATTCAGAGCTTCAGGAAATGTTGCAAGAATTATCAGATGAAAGTATGACTAAAGGTAAATGTTAAAAAGACTAAGATAATTGTTCAATGGATTTTTTAAAAAAATTAAAATGAATTAGAAGTTAACAACTACAAAAACCTTGATCAGATTGTTACTACATAGAGAAACAAAATGGATGAAATTAATCAGAATTAAACTTGGTTGGAATGCTTTTGGTAGAAGTAACTTAATATTAAATGGAAATATGCATAAGTGTTTGAAAAGGTTGATTTTTAAATGTGTTTTACCAGTTCTTACTTATGGATTTGAGACTTAGATATTTAATAGAAGAGCAATACAGAGACTTCAGCCCACTCAAAGAAATATAGAGATATGCATATTAGGAATAACTACAAGAGATTGAAAATGCAATACATGGGTAAGAGAACAAACAGGTGTTACTGACATCTTTGAAAGAATTAAAAGACTAGTTGGGCTGGACACATTGTTAGAATAGAACGATAATAGATGCACAATTGAAATATTAAACTGGATTCCAAGAGATTGTAAATGACCCAGAAAGAGCACACATGAGATGAATGGATGAAATAAAGGGTGTAGGAATGATGTGTGAGAAGAGAGGCTAGGGTTCGCATATGATGGATTGAACTTGGAGAGACCTTTATCCTGCAGTGGATTGATAATGGTTAATGATGATGACAACTCAATAGCAAACTCGAAAAAAAAACTTGCACTTTTATAGACTTCATCCATTTTGCAAAACCAATCTTAAATATAATGATCTATCAAACTCCTGTAAGATCATTAAAATTATTACCAATGACTATGCTCATTGGACTGTTTCATTATAATCATCTGCTTTTTGCTTTTTCTGGATGTATATTGTCGTTCCATACTTCCATGTTATACTTACCATTGTAAAATCGGATTAATTGCTAAGTGCATAGGGTGAATGTTTTTTGAAAGCTAGAGAAAATCAAAATTCAACTGAATAAAAAGAAATTAAATGTATATGGAATACATTTGTTGAATATATAATTAGTGAAAAGGATATATCATCTGCTCCATGTCTGACTAAGGAAGAGAGCTACAAGCTTTTTAAGGTTTTTTTTTTTAAAAGACAATTCACAGGTAACTTGCTCATTATATGTTTTATTATGGACAAGTCAATGGATGTATACTGAGTCAAGAAAATGTTTTTAAACAAACTAGGACTTTGTTAAATCTAATAAATTGCCTGTGGAATATATCAATATTTTGGTGGAATACTTAACACTGATGTTATTGAATATGGCATAAGGATTATGTTAAGCCACTCTCATAATGGATAAAGACCAATGTATATGTATCCACAATACTACTTATGCCAAAAATATTAGTCATTTAGATAAATAAGACCTGGCTGTATTTGGACTAAAAAAATTACCATATTTCTTCGAATATAAAATGAAGTATAAGGATTTTAAGCATACAAAATTGGAGGAAAACAAGTCTATAAGTTAACAAAATTTTTGCTTCGAATTTAAAATGCACTCCCACTTTTAAGGTCCAAAATTTGGATAAAAAGTATATGATATTAAAAGTAATACGGCAATTCAATACTTATATGTCCAAAACTTATCAATAGTAATAGCCCATTTACCACTGTTAGGATATTTATCAGGTCAAAGCCTCTTCCTGACTATATAAATATTCATGTAGGCTACACTAGCTGAATTTTAAATCAGTATATAATTATGAACTAAGACATACAAAAACATAATTGTGAATTGGCAAGTTAAAATTACAGAAGAGACTAAAAATCTCAAAAATATGCAGTAGCATCTTGGTATTTGAAAGAAAAATTTATTTTTGCATTAAGTTGTTAAAAGGTTTGGAAGAGTTCTACAAATAAGTATATAATAATACAGGCCAAGAAAACAAAGTGCCCCTTACATTTATTATATTTCTTGAATTGTCCAACATTTAAATGAGGGAGTGATCCATGCAATTGACTCTACAAAGAGAGAATAAACTCCATGAAATGATAGAATTATAATTTATATCTTAAAAGAAGCAAGTGAAGAAATAGAAAAATTGTCACCAAAGTTTACACCAAATTTTTAAATAATAAAGGTGTACAAGATAATTGGAAGAAGGTAGTAGTGATATTGATTAAGAAAGATTAATATGGGGATACTACAACTCATCTTCAGCAAACTGGGTTTTAACCAACCAAATTAACAAACTATATTTAAAAATGGTTTTAGCATTATATCCAAATATTGCTAGAAGGTTGAGAAGGGAAGTATTAAAATGATAAATCATACTAGGGATGGTAAGGATAGAAAAATAAAGAAGGCTATATTGATTAGAAGCATTAAGCCATCTCTTAATAAGGATAACGTTTTGAAAATGTTGATTTTATAGGAATTTTTATTAATGAATAGGTATGTGTAGATTTTAAAGAATGGGAATAAAATATAGTTTCAGAATGTGTTCATAGAGGGCATAGGGGTGAGGAGAATAAGGAAATGGGGAAATTTTTTTGAAATTATTTCAGTTATAGGAGCAAGAGTACTGGGTTTTAAAAGGTTAAAAGTAAAAATTAAGAGAAAGAAAAATTATAAGGATATTATGTTAATATTATTGTTATTGATTAATGTGTAGTATATATATAATTAAAATAGAAGAAATAAATTAAATTAAAGGGTAAATTTAAATTTTAAATGATTAGAATATGAAAAATAAACGTTAGATATAAAATTTTATATGAAAGAAGTTAATTGAGTATAAGTGTGGATAAAGAGGTTTTAGATTGTAGAGATATTAAAGATCCATATTTAAGTTAATAGTTGGAGTGTTTGGAATGTTGTTTTTTATTTTTATATTTGTATATGTATGTATATGTACACACCTGGGTCTCGTTTTACACGATAGATAGGTTCCTCAGAAAACACGCGCAAACGAAATCGTGCCAAAATATACGTAACTTACATTGAAAAAGGGAGGATGCAGTCTGTGATTTTTCAAAATTTGCGTAAAAGCAAAACACCAACGTAAAATTACTTTAAAATTTGCGCAAAAAAAAAATAAGGAAATAAAATATGACTAATAAAAAATTTCAAATTTGAAAAAAATTGATACAAGACAAACTTTTTTTAACTATAATATTTAATTTTATTCAAAATAATATATTTTTGTGCATAATTTACAGTACAGTAATTTACATTTTTTTATACATGTTTTAATTATTATAGCTATTTGCCGAAAAACACGTTCGTTTGCAAACAATTAGCGCCAACTTCACACTCATGATGTGTCAATGGTTTTCTGGTGACAACGTATTTAGTAATTAATCTTTGAGACAATGATTTTATTAATTGTTTATGAAACTAACAACTAAAAATTAAATTCTTATTTTTGTCTTTAATTTTCAATTCCGTTTAAAAATCAAATTTCACATCACATTAATTTCAAGTCGCCATAAGTAATTTTTAATTGTCAAATTTAATTGTGCCCATTGCTATTACTGACCTTTTAAAAATAAACTTGTGGACACTAAATGATTAATAATTGATTACGTTCTTTTTTAAAAAGCAAAAACAGAATGTGATTTAAAATGCAAAATTAACACACACAATGTTTGAACAAATTTACATTATAATCTTGTAAAATTTAATGTGTGTATACATAAAATGTGGAAATCATGATTTTAATTTCATTATTGCATAAAATCTTACTATTATAAAGCACTGAAAATATTGAAATTACTAAGATGAAAGTCGAATTCCAATAATGTCCTATTACTTTCAATATAACGTAAATGCATGAAATTTATTATTTAAAGTAATAGCGCATTATTGGAATTCAACTTCCGGTGAAACGTGAATCATGTAACTTCAAAATCATGTTAAATAAGTCCGCGTAAAAAGAGACCCAGGTGTATATCTATATTGGTATATGTATGATAGATATTAATTGTATATGTTTAAATGTTGTAGCTCTGATGATGACTGCTGGACAGTTGAAACTAAGGAAATAAAATAAATCGTACGTTAACTGCATTGTAGAATGTCATTTAAGGTGTGTATGGTGTATTATATATAATTCAGCAATGCAAATAAGAATCAGTGGAAGGAAATTTTAATACTTCAAAGAAGACGTTTGCACACTAAGATCAAGATTAGTAAAGAAGCAACATTTGGATGTATACAAGGATATAATTATGGAGAACATAGATAGTATTAAAAAATTTTTGTACTATATTAAAGGACTAGAAAGTAGTGAAACTTCAAAGATTTTAAATGATAGGTGGAGAATGAACGCGAAATTAAATGGTTTAAATAATGGTATTAGATTTATGAAAGATTGTGAAAAGTAACTGCAAGAATATCTTTTAAAGAAGATATTTTTAGGAACTTATGTAAGAAGAAGAAAGAATTTATAAATGAAAATACGATGATTAGACATACTAAGAAAATGGAGAAGTTAAGAAGAGAAAAAGGAATTGAAAGTTGTAAGGAAGAATTTATAAAGTATAAATAAAGGATATGTAATTTAACTAACATTGAACTAACAGATGAAAAAGAGTATACTCAGTAAAGGAATAAAATATGTACCATATGGAAAATGTAATAATCAGAATGTGGTAGAGGTGAAAGCATTGATGGAGAAGTTAGCACAGAAATATATAGAGGATAATTATAATATATATTATTATGAAAATAAGGATATTAAAGTATAATTAGTAGGAATGATAAATTATGGATGGGGAAATTGAAAGATGAGATGAATAATATGGTATATAGGTTAGAAAAATTGAATAATGATGAAGAGAGAATTATGAATATAAATAGGAATAAAAATAAAAATGTTAATAGGTTATGTAATATAATTACAATAAAAGAATAAAAAATAAATAAGCAGAAGAGGTAATTTTCACAAAGTCAGATAAAGGTAATAAATTGGTAATATTAAAAAAAAGAATATATTGAAAAAATGAATGAGATGTTAAAAGATGTTTTTTAAAAAAGATGATACTAAGATGAAAAATAAAAAGTTGTATGAATTTATAAGGAATGTATAATAATAATTTGATACCGGAAAATATTTACATATTTAGGGAATAAAGATTGTGATACAGTAAAAATTTATGGATCACCAAAGAGTTTTAAGGAAAGGGTACCATTAAGACTGGTAATTAATGGTACAAATTCCTACTTTGATAAGATGTCAAAGTGGATAGCAAATAATGTTTTAAAATATATGTAAATAGAAATAGTAGTCATTATGTTAAGAATAATAAAAATATGATAAAGGGAATTAGAAAAAAAGTGGATCAGTATAGTAATTATAATTTAACAATGGTAAAAATGGATATGGTTGCAATGTACACTAATATTAACGTGGAGAAAACTATAAAAGTGGCAATTAATAGATATAAAAATGACAAGAGTAAAGAAATAGAAATGCCAATAGGTAGATTGATAGAGATTGTGGAAATTTTTTGCAAAGAAATCATATTTGAGTTTAATGGAGAGTATTATAAACAACAAAAAGGGTTATTAATAGGAAGGGCATTAAGTGCAGTGCTAAGTGATATGTATATGGAAAGGATAGATGATTTAATGATGGGTAATAAGAATACTCCAATATTTATGAAAGGATATGTGGATGATTATCTATTGATTTTTAATAATAGTCAGAGGCAAATAGATTTTTTTCTTGAAGAAGTTAATAGATTAGATGCAAGCATAAAATTTACAATAGAAAAAGAAAAGGAAAATAAGCTATCATATTTGGATATTCTATTAATGAAGTCATATTCTAATGGTAGGTGTAAAATAGAGACATCAAATATATAAAAAGATGAATATAGATAATAACATAGCTAATTGGAATTCAAATATAGATAAGAAATATAAATTAAATAGTATTACATCAAGAATGTATAGAACTATAAATTATTGCTCAAATAAAGAGGATTATAATAAGCAAGTAGAGTTGATAGTTAAGGAATTTAAAAGTAACGATTAGCGAGTAAAGATTATAGAGGATAAAATAAGAATGTCAGAAGAGATATTTATTGTGAATAATAATGAGGAGAATAATAGAAAGAAGAATAAAGATAAATGGGTATTAAAACATAATAATAATTTTGCAAAAAATATAAATAAAATAATTTGGAGAATTAATAGAAATTTCAATAATGTAATAAAATTTAAAGTAGTAAATAAGAGAAGGAAGAGTATGCTTAATATTTTGGATAATAAATATATAGGAAATATAGAATTTTGTATAAATGGAGTATATATTATAGAGTGTAAATCTTGTAAAGAAAAAATATTAGGAATAGTTATGTGGGTGAAACAAAGAATTCAATTTATACAAGGTTGACTCAGCATAGATATAATAAAAGATCACCTGTTTATTTACATTCATTGGAGACAGGGCATAAGTTTGAGAATGAAAGTATTAGAATGATAAACCATACTAGGGATGGGAGGGATAGAAAAATAAAGGAGGCTATATTGATTAGAAGCATTAGGCCATCTCTTAATAAGGATAACGGTTTGAAAACATTGATTTTGTAGGAATTTTTATTAATGAATAGATATGTAGATTTTAAAGAATGGGAATAAAATATAGTTTCAGAATGTGTTCATAGAGGGCATAGGGGTGAGGAGAATAAGGAAATAGGGAAGTTTTTTTGAAATTATTTTAGTTATAGGAGAAAGCGTACTGAGTTTTAAAAGGTTAGTTAAAAGTAAAAATTAAGAGAAAGAAAAATTATAAGGATATTATGTTAATATTTTTGTTATTGATTAATGTGTAGTATATATTGAAGCAGTCGGATCTAAGTTCGATCCTAGCTTCATGATCTTTCACATGCAGCCAACTTCAAACCCTTGTACTAACCTTGAATTTCCGATGCAATGGGGCTTTATATGTTCAGTCCACACTAGTTTCCTTAAAGAAAAACTATTATAAATGTGTGTTAAAATTAACTCGTTTGAGATTTAAACTAATCATTTCTATTAATAAATTTATGATAGAATTATTCATGAATTTACATATATTATAACTGCGTGGATTGTGCATATATATTTATAAATATTTAAATGTACATATTCGTTCTAAAGTTTCATTGTGTCGGGAATGTTTTGTTTTACTTTAAATAGTTTGTTCAAATTTTTAGTGGTTAAAAGCTACATTCTTTCGATAAGCTTTCAGATTGTTCCTTTCCAAAAACAATGGGTAAAGTTTTTATTAATTAGAAAAAGATAAGTATTTAAAATGTAAGGACGGTCCTAATTAAAATCATTTTCTGATTTTAAAAATTCATTTTCTAATTAGAAAATGAATTCAAGTTAATGAGTTTGAAAGCCTTATCGAGTGAATATATCTAAAAACAACTAGTAAATTTTTGTAAGATTGATTAGGAAAGAAGCGCTAGCCTGAAGGCAAGAGATACAGTATAAAGAGCCCAGGAAAAGTTTCCAAGCAGCTATTATTCCTCATTAAGAGAAGCCATATATATTTCATTAGAGAAGAAGCCGCCCAGTTAAATTATGAAGTAAAATAGTGTTTCTACCATGGTGGGGAGAGGGCTTAACTTCAGGAATCTGACTATGATTCCTGAAGTTTCCTGAAAATCTTCAATGTGGCCGTAATATAAAAATTCATATACCAATCGTAAGCGCTGCCGAAACCTTAGAGAAATCCTTCAAAATGTCATTCAAATAATTTTCCAAAATGTGCATCTACGTTTCATCCAACTGGACTCTGCCGTGTGTAATCTAAGGGGCCAACCATGAAGAAATGGTAATATCTTTCTTATATGAACCGTATTTTACACTACCTTTAAATTAAGTACTGTTAAAAGCTCTTCTCTTTCCTTAATGTATTAATGCTATTTTAAATTATGTAGTAATTCTCTATCTTAATCTCTAGTCTTTAAATTTAATATTTGTTAACTTTCTCTTTTCTTACGATGGCAGTTCGTTTATTTAACCTTATTATATATGTGAGATGATTATTAATGTCTTTTATTTTTATTATATGCCAGTAAAACTTCAACTCGATAATAATTTCCGTCGTTGCGTTTGCCTTGTTAAATAATATTATATTAATTTTTATAGTAATTCTTACCCACTAGAACTCATTGGATACAGTTCTATTAATTATCGAGTTGAAGGATTTATACAATTTTTGCTATTTTTATTAATGGCTAATAATAAATTATTAGCTCAATCTCTAACCTATTCTCCTGGCCACTTTACTGAGTTTATAATATCTATTTATTCACATTAACATATTGTTTCGCAAAACGGTCGATAAAGGAATTAAATGAATATATTCTAATTCTAATTTTATAATTTCTATTAATATTCAGGAAGGGCATGAGATTTAGGGCATAATTAATTTAATTTCTAATTGCATTGAATACTTTTTGATTAAAGCACGTTTGACTTTAATTTAACTTGATCAGGTCATCATATAGAGCATTCTTTATATAAAATGGGTTTTATTATTTAAATACGATGATTACCAAGTCATCATTTTCCGAACGTTGCTGACGCGAGCCATCTCATGCTTCGTAAGCTTGTCATCGGTGATCTTCATGTTATTTTAATAAATAGGAAGAAAGCACTTCCTCACTTGCTCGTTTTTATATTTGGAACACCAAAGGTTCGTACCTATAACTCGACCTGGTTTTTCCTGTGTTCCATATCTCATTCAAATGGCAGTAAAGACTTGTAAAACACAAACCGCCCTGCTGTTTTTTTTAAATAACCGACAAAGCCATTATTTTTCATATTTATTCTTATAGCTCATAAATTGTCAATACTGTTTATTTCTCAGTTCCAGTAAAGTCCGCTCTAATGCTCGTAAATCATGATGAATTGATTTTATTAAAGTCGAACAAATTTATATTTATTTATAATTAAGTAAGTTTTTTATTAAATATTAAAGTTATACCCTAAATACGTATCTTGCTCTTTGTGAATTGAGTTAGGAATGTGAAAATGAATCTCACATTCTTTCTTTTAGAATTAGATCAATAATTTATGTCACAGCCAAATACCTTAATCTACCTTTATTTACTTGTCAGGGCATAGACATATATAGTCATTCCAGAATATTGCGTAATAGTATTGGCATATAATAAGGACTGCCATTCTTGTTGTAATTATAAATTCCGTTTAAAGACTAGAGGTAATCTATATAATCACAATCTAAAAGTTGAACAAAATTATAATTATTATTAAACATTTTATTAACACATTTGGTTTTTTTAACTTTCTTTTTTATTCAAATTATTTTAATATTAATGCTCACTGTCTGTATTGGCAACCGGAACATATATATATATGAGTTGACTTATAATGATTCGTAGTTATTTTATTATACTTTATTAGTGTTAAATCAGGGGTCTCATTAATCATCATCATCCGTTGAGCTAGTTCCTTGGCGCATAGTCATGTACCGTCGATATATGTCATCCATTGATTTGATCTGAGCTCGTGAGTTGGGTTTGAATTCAGTTTGAATCCAACTTTGAGTTTGTGTTTGTTGATGTGTTGGCCTCTTTTTGACCGGTACATTGGTTATGTTTTTGGTCACCCAATCGTTGAGGCTTCGATTTAATAAACCCCACACCCTGTAGTCAGTATTAATGTTTTAGCCACCCAAGTCATTGAGGCCTCGATTAATTAAATTCTACACCCAGTAAAGAGTGATTATGTGTTGTAGAATGTTATATATATATTTGAGAAAAAAAGTTATGCGATTTATAACGCACAACTGAAATGATTTCAATGAATTAAAATGTCAGTTTTTTTTTTAATACTTAAATGTTTTCAAGATTACCTAAATGTTTGTTCATTAAACGATTTGTTAGTCAAAATAATTATTTAAAGAAAAAAAAAGTAATAAGATAGAATATAGATAAATTAAGTATATATGTATTTTATACTAGCTCAGTATATATTAGACGTTTGTTTAATACGCGTTCGTGACAGTAAGGAGGGAAGAAAATTATTATTAGAAAAGTAGTAAGAGTAGATCAAAGCAAGGGGTAAAATAGATGAAATATTTTTTGTGTCAAAATTAATTAGCGTTTATCTCAGTTATATATGTAAAAATATCCAATATTGATATATTAAAAGTTTTAATTTCAAAGAGTTGCTTGCTAGCAGCTATTTTAAACGTTCGCTCCTTATTATTAGTAGCCTCAAAGCAGGTGAAGACCTTCAGACTGGGAATTGCATGTCAAGCGGTCCGATGTATTGGACAATACGCTTTAATGACAGCGATTTCTATAGTAACCTCAAAGCAGGTGAAGACCTGACTGGGAATTATATGTCAAGCGGTCCGATGCAGTATGACAATACGCTTAAATGACAATAATTTCTAGAGTAACCTCAAAGTAGGTGAAGACCTTTTGTGTAATACCAAGCAGCCAGATGCAGTTGGAAAAATGCTTCAATGGTTTACACGCTCCTATGCTAGCAAGATTAAAAATGATATCAACAAATAAAAGTTCTTGCAAAATATTAATTTTGACATTTGTGAAAGCCTCATGCTTATTTGAAATGAAATAGTTGAACTGTCAGTTTTAAAATAATAAATATTCATCAATTAAATTGTTCTATCCTAAATTATGTCAATCATATATGGTTTGGGTGACCAATGGGTTATTTCACATGTCCTATTAATCTCATATTGCTGACTCGCGCCCATATAAATAAATTTGTCAGCAAATATGATTGTCAGTACAGCAGAGAGTGAGTTGCCTAAATAAATAATAAAAACCAAATGGATCCAACATAGAGAATTACTAGTATACTTGCTAAAATATATCAATATTTGTATGTTACTAATTACTTGTATAGTCTACCAATTAATCAAGTAAACTTATAAATGTATCAAATATAAGTAAAAATATTTTTTTTTCATTGTTTTTTTTTTTTTTTTTGAAGTGTAAAAAAATGAAGCAGTCGGATCTAAGTTCGATCCTAGCTTCATGATCTTTCACATGTAGCCAACTTCAAACCATTGTACTAACCTTGAATTTCCGATGAAATGGGGCTTTATATGTTCAGTCCACGCTAGTTTCCTTAAAGAAAAACTATTATAAATGTGTGTTAAAATTAACTCGTTTGAGATTTAAACTAATCATTTCTATTAATAAATTCATGATAGAATTATTCATGAATTTACATATATTATAACTGCGTGGATTGTGCGTATATATTTATAAATATTTAAATGTACATATTCGTTCTAAAGATTCATTGCGTCGGGAATGTTTTGTTTTACTTTAAATAGTTTGTTCAAATTTTTAGTGATTAAAAGTTACATTCTTTCGATAAGCTTTCAGATTGTTCCTTTCAAAAACAATGGGTAAAGTTTTTATTAATTAGAAAAAGATATGTATTTAAAATGTAATGACAGTCCTAATTAAAATCATTTTCTGATTTTAAAAATTCATTTTCTAATTAGAAAATGAATTCAAGTTAATGAGTTTGAAAGCCTTATCGAAGGAATGTATCTAAAAACAACTATAAATTTTTGTAAGATTGATTAGAAAAGAAGCGCTAGCCTGAAGGCAAGAGATACAGTATAAAGAGCCCAGGAAAAGTTTCCAAGCAGCTATTATTCCTCATTAAGAGAAGCCATATATATTTCATTAGAGAAGAAGCCGCCCAGTTAAATTATGAAGTAAAATAGTGTTTCTACCATGGTGGGGAGGGGGCTTAACTTCAGGAATCTGACTACGATTCCTGAAGTCTCCTGAAAATCTTCAATGGGCTGTAATATAAAAATTCATATACCAATCGTAAGCTGCCGAAACCTTAGAGAAATCCTTCAAAATGTCATTCAAATAATTTTCCAAAATGTGCATCTACGTTTCATCCAACTGGATTCTGCCGTGTGTAATCTAAGGGGCCAACCATGAAGAAATGGTAATATCTTTCTTGTATGAACCGCTACTTTCTGGCCGGTCTTCGAACAGTATTTTACACTACCTTTAAATTAAGTACTGTTAAAAGCTCTTCTCTTTCCTTAATGTATTAATGCTATTTTAAATTATGTAGGAATTCTCTATCTTAATCTCCAGTCTTTAAATTTAATATTTATTAACTTTGTCTTTTCTTACGATGGCGGTTCATTTATTTAACCTTATTATATATGTGAGATGATTATTAATGTCTTTTATTTTTATTATATGCCAGTAAAACTTCAACTCGATAATAATTTCCGTCATGCTTTGTCTTGTTAAATAATATTATATTAATTTTTATAGTAATTCTTACCCACTAGAACTCATTGGATACAGTTCTATTAATTATCGAGTTGAAGGATTTATACAATTTTTGCTATTTTTATTAATGGCTAATAATAATAAATTATAGCTCACTCTCTAACCTATGCTCCTGGCCACTTTACTGAGTTTATAATATATATTTATTTACATTAACATATTGTTTTAAGCAAAAAGGTTGATAAAGGAATTAAATGAATATATTCTAATTCAAATTTTATACTTTCTATTAATATTCAGGAAGGGCATGAGATTTAGGGCATAATTAATATAATTTCTAATTGCATTAAATACTTTTTGATTAAAGCACGTTTGACTTTAATTTAACTTGATCAGGTCATCACGTAGAGCATTCTTTATATAAAATGGGTTTTATTATTTAAATATGATGATTACCAAGTCATCATTTTCCGAACGTTGCTGATGCGAGCCATCTCATGCTTCGTAAGCTTGTCATCAGTGATCTTCATGTTATTTTAATAAATAGGAAGAAAGCACTTCCTCACTTGCTTGTTTTTATATTTGGAACACCAAAGGTTCATAGCTATGACTCGACCTGGTTTCCCCTGTGTTCCATATCTCCTTCAAATTGCAGTAAAGACTTGTAAAACACAAACTGCCCTGCTGTTTTCTTAAATAACCGACAAAGCCATTATTTTTCATATTTGTTCTTATAGCTCATAAGTCGTCAGTACCGTTTATTTCTCAGTTCCAGTAAAGCCCGCTCTAATGCTCGTAAATCATGATGAATTGATTTTATTAAAGTCGAACAAATTTATATTTATTTATAATTAAGTAAGTTTTTTATTAAATATTAAAGTTATACCCTAAATACGTATCTTGCTCTTTGTGAATTGAGTTAGGAATGTGAAAATGAATCTCACATTCTTTCTTTTAGAATTAGATCAATAATTTATGTCACAGCCAAATAAATACCTTTATCTACCTTTATTTACTTGTCAAGGCATAGACATATATAATCATTCCAGAACATTGCGTAATAGTATTGGCATATAATAAGGACTGCCATTCTTGTTGTAATTATAAATTCCTTTTAAAGACTAGATGTAATTTATATAATCACAATCTAAAAGTTGAACAAAATTATAATTATTATTAAACATTTTATTAACACATTTGGTTTTTTTAACTTTCTTTTTTTTATTCAAATTATTTTAATATTAATGCTCACTGTCTGTATTGGCAACCCGAACATATATATATATGAGTTGACTTATAAAGATTCTTAGTTATTTTATTATACTTTATTAGAGTTAAATCAGGGGTCTTATTAATCATCATCATCCGTTGAGCTAGTTCCTTGGCGCATAGTCATGTACCGTGATATATGCCTTTTTTTGACCTGTACAATATATAATTAAAATAGAAGAAGTAAATTAAATTAAAGGGTAGATTTAAATTTTAAATGATTAGAATATGAAAAATAAATGTTAAATATAAAATTTTATATAGAAGTTAATTGAGTATAAGTGTGGGTAAAGAGGTTTTAGATTGTAGAGATATTAAAGATCCATATTTAAATTAATAGTTGGAGTGTTTGGAATGTTTTTTATTTTATATTTATATGTATATTTGTATATATTTGTATATTGCTATATGTATGGATAGATATTAATTGTATATGTTTAAATGTTGTAGCTCTGATGATGACTGCTGGACAGTTGAAACTGTAAGGAAATATATTAAATCATATGTTAAACTGCATTGTAGAGTGTCATTTAAGGTGTATATGGTGTATTATATTATATATAATTCAGCACTTCAAATAAGAATCAGTGGAAGAAATTTTAATTACAAATATCTTGGGTGGAATGCTTTTAATAAAAATAACAATATTAAAAAATAAAACATGCCTATTTGTTTTGAAAAGGAAGTTTTTATAAATATGGTTTTCACATTTAATGGAGGAATAATGCAGATTTCAGACTACTCGATGAAGTATAGAGAAATATATGTAAAAATAAGAATGAAAATGAAATACATAGACAAGAGAACACACACATTATCATTGAAAGAAATGTGACTGTAATGGGGTTGGATTGGACATATTGCTTGCAAAAATGAAAATAGCTGGACAACTGAAATCTTAAATTGGATTCCAAGAGATTGTAAAAGAAACCTAAAAATAGACTTCATATGGGATGAATGAATGAAATAAGGAAATTTGTTGGTTTGTTGTGGAAAAGATAAGTTAGAGATCAAGAAACTGTAAATAAACTTGAAAGATTTTCACCCTGCAGTAAATGATAATAGTTGAAAATAAACATAAATTATTTCCATGAAATTTAGCTGAACCTGTTGATTTAATTTTACCTTAATCAGTTTCCATCTTTTGTTACCTAAGTTTTATGACGCAATACCATAGTTAACAAAATATAAAGAAAGAAGCAAATTATTTTATTGGCCATGCCTCTCTTTTTGTCTAATGAAAAAAAATGTGAAGAATTCAGCTGAATTTAATGATTTACATAGTTTGTTAAAGCTCAAAATTAAGTCTCGTAAAATTGATAATTTTATTTAAAAGAGTTGGTTTACTCGTATTTATTGTGCACAGAATAATAGCTTCAAATATTTAGATTCCCCATGAAATGGTTTTTAAAAAAATTGGAAAATATTTAAATGTTTATTTATTGTAAAGCATCATTTAGCAATTCATAATTAAATAATCATGGTAAGCTATTGTTATTTAGATTCTGAAATTGTATTTTTAATTCTTTCTGTCAGAAATGTTTTTAAATGTAGTTATAGTGAAATAAAAGGTTAACTAGTTACAATAGCATTTGGTAAAACTAGTGATTGCACGATTATTTCATAATATTAATTATGCTTGAATAAAAGTTACTAAATAATTTATATTGAAATACAAGTATAGTACCTACACTTAAACTAGAAGGATTTGAATCCTGACTTCAAGCTCCCTAGAATTTGAAGATATCAGTCGTAATAGAACATCATCTGCTTTGACAGAATATGTATTTCAATTTTTAATAAAAATAAAGAAACAGATGTTCTGAAGCCTTTTTTTTTTTTGTGTTCATTATTGTCTTTAGAGATTAAATCTTTTTATTTCAAGCTTTTGAAAAGTCACAATCGAAGAATGTAAAATCTTCTTTAAAGTAATTAGTGATTTGGCATCCTTTTTCAGTAATTCTATAAATTGACTAAAGAAGTTAAAAGATTTCATTGGTAAATGCAATGAGATAGACATATAATGGAATAATTATTGAAATGTTGTTTGACTGCTGGAAAGATTTAATAACAATTTTAGAAATTATTTTTAGAAAATCCTGATAAATGATATATAGACATTTCACATATTATATGGTACTTATCATATTTAAATGATTTTAAGATGTAGTTTATTTTAATTATTGTTTCAGATATAAATTTTTGATTAATGTTTTATACAATATTTTACAAAACAAAACCTATAATCTTAAATATTTATTAAAGTAGACTAGATATTTTTATCAGTTTAAAAAGTATTAAGATAAGCCAAACAAAATATCTGTGTGTATTCTATCAAAAAAATGCCCTAGAATTGGAAATATAAGTGATCCAAAAGTCAATCTCAAGAGGCTTTGTTTTGAAATTCTTAGATATTTTCATACAAAATTGTCTGAAAATGATTTATAGTAATTTAAAGTGTTTTTATATGAAATATTTTTAAGATTTAAGAAATAAATTAATAGGTATTTAAAATTCAAATGTTTTAAAAATAATGATGTTAATAGACTTTTTGAAATTAAATTCTAACCTTTTCACAAATAATAGAATCTTGACTATAGTCTTCTATTAATGTTTGAATAAAGGTTCTTTTCAATACTGAAGAGTATTAATCGCTCAAACTATTAGAGAAGAATGCCTATCAAAATTAACTCTAATGTTAATAACATGTTTTTAAACAGAGCAAAACTCTCCATACAGTTATTGCCACCTGTGCTAAACAGAGTAATCAATGGATGCCAGAAGGCTTGTGCATAAAATCCCTATCTAATGCCTACTCATCCAATATCCCCAGACTAGTTTCTGGCTTGTGGCATGGTCAGTTAGGAGCTTTGGATTTGAGAGCACTGCATCTAGATCTTAGGATCTAATGCAACCCTCTAGCAACCACCTTTTATCTCTACTTAACTACAAAACTATGAGAATGAAATTGAAAAACACAAAAAATATTTTCAATCTAAGCTCAATAGCTTATATAGTCATATGGGTCTGAACTCAGTTCAGCACCCATACATTTTGGTGTCTTTGGCTCTTTTACAACCATAGCCACCACTATCCTATTAGGCAGGATTGGTGTTAAACCATTAAGCATCACATGATCACATTTCCTATACTAGCACATTAATTGTTGATAAACAGAGCAAAACTCTCCATACAGTATTGCCACCTGTGCTCAACAGAGTAATCAATGGATGCCAGAAGGCTTGTGCATAAAATCCCTATCTAATGCCTACTCATCCAATATCCCCAGACTAGTTTCTGGCTTGTGGCCTTCGTCAGTGAGGAGCTTTGGATCTGAGAGCACTGCATCTAGATCTTAGGATCTAATGCAACCCTCTAGCAACCACCCTTTTATCTCTACTTAGCTACAAAACTATGAGAATGAAATTGAAAACACAAAAAATATTTTCAATCTAAGCTCAATAGCTTATATAGTCACATGGATCTGAACTCAGTTCAGCACTCCATACATTTTGGTGTCTGGCTCTTTTACAACCATAGCCACCACTATCCTATTAGGCAGGATTGGTGTTAAACCATTAAGCATCACATGATCACATTTCCTATACTAGCACATTAATTGTTGATAAACAGAGCAAAACTCTCCATACAGTATTGCCACCTGTGCTAAACAGAGTAATCAATGGATGCCAGAAGGCTTGTGCATAAAATCCCTATCTAATGCCTACTCATCCAATATCCCCAGACTAGTTTCTGGCTTGTGGCCTTCGTCAGTGAGGAGCTTTGGATCTGAGAGCACTGCATCTAGATCTTAGGATCTAATGCAACCCTCTAGCAACCACCTTTTATCTCTACTTAACTACAAAACTATGAGAATGAAATTGAAAACACAAAAATATTTTCAATCTAAGCTCAATAGCTTATATAATCATATGGGTCTGAACTCAGTTCAGCACCCATACATTTTGGTGTCTTTGGCTCCTTTTACAACCATAGCCACCACTATCCTATTAGGCAGGATTGGTGTTAAACCATTAAGCATCACATGATCACATTTTCTATACTAGCACATTAATTGTTGATAAACAGAGCAAAACTCTCCATTCAGTATTGCCACCTGTAAGCTAAACAGAGTAATCAATGGATGCCAGAAAGCTTGTGCATAAAACCCCTATCTAATGCCTACTCATCCAATATCCCCAGACTAGTTTCTGACTTGTGGATTGGACAGTGAGGTGCTTTGGATCTGAGAGCACTGCATCTAGATCTTAGGATCCAATGCCAACCCTCTCAGTCAACCACCTTTTATCTCTACTTTAAGCTACAAAATCTATGAGAATGAAATTGAAAATATAAAAAATTTTTCAATCTAAGCTCAATAGACTTATATAATCATAGGTGGGTCTCGAACTCAGCTCAGCACCCATACATTTTAAAATCTTTGGCCCTTTTACAACCATAGCCACCATGTCCTATTAGGCAGGATTGGTATTAAACCATTAAGCATCACATGATCACATTTCCTATACCTGGCACATTAATTGTTGATAAACAGAGCAAAACTCTCCATGCAGTATTGCCACGTGTAATGCAAAGTGGGAACAGAGTAATCAATGGATGCCAGAAAGCTTGTGCATAAAATCCCTATCTAATGCCTACTCATCCAATATCCCCAGTCTAGTTTCTGGCTTCTGTGGCCTCTCGCCAGTGAGTGTGCTTTGGACCTGAGAGCACTGCACCTAGATCCTAGGATCTTAATGCAACCCTCTAGCAACCACCTTTTATCCCTACTTTACCCCAAAACTATATGAGAATGAAATCCATGTGACTTAATGGATTAACACTAATCCTGCTTATTAGGGATAGTGGTGGCTATGGTTTTAAAAGAGCCAAAG
>JAQFVV010000298.1:647500-959158 GCA_028023455.1 Epiperipatus broadwayi
TTGTTGGTTTAAATAAATAAATAAATTGAACATCGCTATCTATCTATAGCTTTGAAAATGAAGGCATAGCTCCTTTGAAAAGCGCTTTAGAAATAAATAAATAGAATAATAATATATATTTGAGTTTGTGTGGGGATATTACTGTAGAATATCTGATTTTATTATATATATAACATTCTGGATTAAAATTCATAACACCATACAATAAATATTTTAATAATCAAATAAATGTTCTAAGCATTTATGCAGAAAAGATATTCTTTATAATTTAAGCTTAGCTTTTATTAATGCTTAAAATGCTTTGAAATGTAAAATATACTATCCTGTATGGATACCCAGATTATTTATTTGAATTTTACAACTATCCAGTAAAGAGAAAAAAGAAATCATTGGTTTTGATTTACATAATCATTATTTTAAAAAATAATCTCTAACCTAGCATAAGTTAAAATTAACAAAAATAAAACTGCTTTAAAAATAGGTTTCTGAGTTTAAATCCGTTTAACAATTTGAGTTTGAAATAAAAAAGGATCTCTTTTTATTTCAGTAAAAAATTCCAACAAAAGAGCTATTATAGGGTAATGGAGAAAACTTTTTTAGCCTCAGGATGATTGTCACATAGTAGTAATTGATAGTTTTCTGTCAAAATCCAAATCCAAAAGTTATCTCTGTTTTTATGAATATAGTCTTCTTATTTTTATTCTTTATTATAAAAATCCATGAAAATATATAATTCAAATCACACACACACATATATATATATATATATCTAAAGTTGAATAAAAAGCAAATAAGTGAGTAATTAATTAAATTAATATTATATATATGGATGCTAAAGATATCAATTGCTAACTCAATATCACCTGTATTTTATTTCACATCAGGATATGCATTGAGTTGCATCCAGATTGAAACACATATATAGTTCAAAACACATTAATAAATATAATTCTAAAAAAAAATACAAAAATTTCACCAATCATAAACATAATAATTCACTTCATGAGGTACAAATCCCTGGCTTGTTATTTTAATGACTTTAAGTTCATCAGTTTACACTATAACCAAAATTATACACATTTTTAAGTTAAACATTTTACAATATTAGCGTATTAAGACATCTGATTTTTAGCTTAAGGATACTGAAATAAATTTTGTATTATGGCAGGAATATATGGAATGTTGAGTTAGCTAACAGTTAGTACTTTTCTTTGTGTTCATATAAATAATTATTATAAATTTATCTGATTATATTTGTAGTTTAATTAACCAGTATTATCATATCTAATTATGTACACCATAATTTATGCATTATAAGCATGAATATATAATTTGCTTCATGGAATTAAATATATATATATATATATATAGCAATTCCCAAGAGTTTTATTGAAGTATTTTTTACTCTTGACTATATAACACATTTTTAGATTCAGCACTGAGTGAGTTTTCTGTTATACTGGGGTATAACCCACTATTGATTGTTCTGATTGCCCAGAAATCTTCTTCAGAACTTCTACTTATATGATATTAATATAAAAACAATAAGAAAGATAAACACTTCATAAAGTAGTGTTAATTTAGTGACCAGTAGCTTTCCTTACAGTGAAACATATGACTATTAACAATTTACCATGTTATACACTTATTTTTCATTATATTAGCAAAACTTAGTATCTATTTTGAAATATATGTTTCATAATTTACATACACACATTGCACAATTGTTTATGCTTTTGCATCAATTTACCATGATTTAAAGTTCTTTTGTGGAACTGGATATAGCTATTTTTTTAATTGAAAATCTAGTCAGCAGAATAGTTTTTCAATATTGGTTTTTTAGTTACATTTAGTTGGAGAGTAATGGAAAAAACAACAACACACCTTTACCAATGTGTACAATATCTAAGTGTTTTAATTAAAATGTCTACTCATCCAGTATTCTTTAATTATGTGTCAGAAGTTGCTAAAAAATTCTTTGCGCTGCAATAGGATATTTAAAATGAAGCTTAAGTTTACATTTATTATGAAATTTGTAAAGAGAAAAATTATAGGGAAAAAACATAAATAAAATATTATATTATATGGAGATGAAATGAGTATATTTCCATATACATTGAATTTGACAGTGAATGAAATCTCCATTATTTTTTTCTCTCCATTCTTATTATTGTAAAAATTTTCAAATTATCTAATAATTTATTATTTTCCTCCCATTCTTTTTTTAAAATTTTATGGTTCTACTTTAAAATATCCTTCATAATCTTTTATAAAAATGATATATTTATAAAAAATTTAATTCCAAGGAGACAAAATATTAAACAGCTATGTTCACACTCTTTTTAAGGAAAAAAATATTGCTCAGAAAATAATAGAATGTTTAATAAAAACTAATTACTTTTAATATATAGCATTGAACACTTATTGGTAAAGATTTTATGCTGAGTATTAAATGAAAAGCAAGATCAAATAATATCTTAGTAATACTGCCTTAGTCAAATAATCTTTTAGAGCCAGCAACCTTTCTATCAAAAGATTCTCTGATGATTATAAAATGTAATATCTACTGATAAGTATAAGCTTTCCACTGCAGATATGCCTTTCAAAATTTGCCATTACTTCTAGATAGTTTTGCCAATTTTGATCATATTCCTTTAGCTTAGATTGAATGTTTCATATTAATATAAGAAATTTGTTAAAGAAATGAAGACAGAATGCCAAACATGTTATGCAATGATGGACACCAAAGAAATGTTATGTGCTATGTGTAAAAATGTTTAAATGCATCTAATTTTGGTAATCAATTTGTAGTCATTCTGAATAGTGACCATGCATCCATAATTGCTTTATTTTGTTTATGGAAGTTGTAAAAATTCTAGAAATTTTAAGTCAATGAAATAAAAAAAATAAAATATTGTATACAAATTGTTTTTATTGAAAAAAAATAAAAAAAATAAAAGCACACACCATATTATAAATAAATTTTTAAAATTTAAAATATGTAATGAATTAGATTTGTACAAGTGGTTAAAAGAATATTACAAGTTTTGAAATATTGGGGTACATTAGCTGTAACATAATTATTTCTACAATCTTATTTATTATAATATTTGCTAATGTAATTTACATTTTATCTTTAAGCAATGATTCATTTCAGGCCTACAAAAAATATCACATGATATTTATGTGTACCCAAGCTGTTAAAACAATTAGTAAGTCCATACTATAGCTTGCACTGCATGATTTAAAAATATATAAATGTAAAAATAATATAACATTATTTTAATTAACTTTTGTATTGTATATGTAAATTTGAAAAGCATAAACAAATTTTTTTTTTATTATGACAATTGTTACTAAATCTTCCATAATAAAAAAATAAAATTTTTTTTTTTAAATATCTAACTTAATTAGGTTTCTTATTTTATTTTGCTGGCAAAAATAACTAAATTTATAAAGAAGAATTATTTAAAAATGTACATTTTCATTGCTTAAGCACAAATAAACAACTAAATTAATTTATCTTATAAAAATAACAAAGATGATGACAGATGCCCCAATCAAAGCCAGGAAGCTCTGATATGTGAACACACACACACACACATTGTTGCATTGGCCAATAGTATTTCCCTGCATTCATTATATCATGTGTGTTTATTGTATAATGCTGATTTTAAACTTTAAATTAAACACAGTTCAAAGTGACTGCATCATAACACTGTTTGCTGTTACATATTTTACTACATTAATAAAATTAGTTTCACATCAAAATTCAAAGATACTTTAAAGATATAATATAAAATTACTTACAATTAATTTTGAATACATTTTAACTAACATTACAAATAATTGTAATTATATATATTAGAGTATGCTAAAGCTGGCTACAAATATTGATATAGGTATGTATGAAAGATTAACAAGAAAGAGAAGCTTGCATAAAATAGATTTCTTCATATATCAGTAAAATAGATTTATTTTAGTTAAATTAAATAAAGGAAAATTGAAACAGGAAGCTACAGATTAGTAATGTAAAAAAAAAAAAAAAGGAATTTAGTTGGTTGCGAAAATGTAGTCTTTTGATAAAATTTGATTAAGTACAAATTGTAGATAATAGGATTAATAAATGCCAAACTATAATTAACAATGTAATTTAGGCAATAATTAATTAAATAAAGTAAATAAAAATTATACAGTTAAGCACGCTGCCAGACAGATGTTGGAAGAGAGAATACTTTTAAAAAAGTCAGTAAAAAAAAAGAATAGAAAAGCTAAAAAATCCTTCGTAACTTGACTTATTTTAAATTATCTTTTCTGATGTGGCCTTGCTTGTTTTTAGCATCTCTTTTGAAATCAGCATGACAATGAAAAAAGCTGATTCACACAGATATAGCAATGATATATTCACTGGGTAAGAACAGTAATATTCTCTGAAGACGAGAAATATGATATCTTACATAGATATTTTTGTGATGATAGGCTAATTCTCCATTTGTATATATTTTAACGGTATCACAATGTAGCTATTATTTGTAAAGAATTCCCTAAACTAAAGTTTAAAATAAGCTCATCATTTTTGAAAGATATTTGCTGTTATGTGACATATCCACCAAAGTCTTCTAAAATAAGATGATAAAAAAAAAAATGCATTTTAGTAAAACAAAAAGAAAGAAAATAATTTTGGACCTTTAGCAAGTTTATATTGAAAGTATATTTAAAGATCAGTTCTATTTTAACTATTGAATTATACAATATGTGTAAACCTATAGTGAACCAGGAGATAATCAAACTAAATAATTGCAGTGTAAACTACTTGAACTTCAGACCCCATCATAAGTCTTTGTTGAATATCCGTGTAAATTGAATTAATCAAGAAACTTGCTAATGAATGATTTAATAAATGTTAAATCAGCATAAAGTCAAGACATCACATATATGAGCTCAAAGTAAGGGTCAAAGGACATAAAATTTAATCATAACATAGTTAATAAATGAATCAGACTTCATAATTCTATTTTATTAACAAGTCTAAAACTTGAAATACAGGCATTCTACATATACCTGGAACTTAATTCTAAATGTAGGGGATTTGAACACAGACTTTCAAGCACCCTTTAAATATCCACACTATTTCATACTACTGATACACATGACCACCAACATATAGAAAAGATAAATAATCACCAATATACATATTTCATGCTAAACCAGCATTCATCTGTTTGTCTAGATTATCATCTCCCCCCCCCCACATATATAATCAGTGCTAAGTTTATATTAAGATAGCAAATCTTCATATAATAATTAAAAGACTTCAATCTATTCCAACTTCTAACTTTTCAGCCAACCATTCTATTGAAAATCTGTCGATGGAAAACCCAAATTCCATGCTGATGCCAATATTAATTGCCATGCCCATGTTGACCTCAAATCACCCTGATCCCTCATAATTTAGGACCTTACCCATTTAAACACTCAAAAGAGGGATGGGCAGGATACAGGCTTAATGTATATGATTTCAAATACACGCATAATAAGTCTAAAATAAATACAAAATAAATAAAATATTAGAATTCACTTAAATAATATGATAGTTAATTCCTGTAATTAATATTTTTTTAATCTTATATATTTCATGAATGTGCATTAATTAATATTTCTTATATTTTTATTCTAATGTATTTTTATTTTTTTAAACATTTGGTTGATCTAATAATTATAATAAATAAATTTGATTTACTAATTCATTACTAGTATCCACTAGTCCTTTTTTCATGAGGTTCTCACATTATTCTATATAATTACAGTACAGAAATAGAGGTTTATTATTATTTTTATTTCAATTAAAGATAAGTGATTATCTATGTTCACTATATCATATAAAGTAATTATTTTCTAAAGTATTGACATGGTTGCTTGAGGCAATTGTGGATTAAGAAAGGGATCAACATCAAAAAAAGTTAGAGATTTGAATCTGACCAATAGATGTTTCTTGTTATAGACATAAAAACCTGTGGCAGAAATATTATAAATAAAATGTACTTATGGTGACAAGGGTAGACCCTCTTTTTAATTGAACCTATTTTATAGAAATGATGGTCAGGAAATAAGAGTAGATGTCCAGTCTGACCATAAAATATTTAGTTAGGACATTGTCCAAATAGTCAATGTAGTCATTCCTAACATTCATTAACCCAATGTTTAAATCCTTGTACAATAAAGATTGTGCATATAAAATAGATAACACCATTTCTACTATGATATATAATCAGCAAATTAACCACTAGAATATATACAAATAATGTGTAAGGAGATTATTTTTTTGAAATCTATAGCTTATATAAGCTGTAAAGATAATAAACCATTATTCAATGTTAAACAGCAAGCCAGTCCTCTCACACAATGTATTTTGGCTTATTCAATAATAATTGATGTATTAGATTTTTGAATACTGGTTAATATTTTATATTAATTACCTTTAAGTCATTTTATTTTTTAATAGTATAGATTTGTATAAGTGCATTCATATTTGGAAAATATGTAAGTTTACTTGAAGAAATTTACGTACAAAGCACACTTCATTATTGTATTATAATAAATGTTTAAGACCTATAGCATACATATTAAGGCAGGTGAATTGAAATACATATGTGGTATAATAGGATAGTTTGTTACTTTATGTAGAATAATTATGGTTTAAGAACTTTAATAGAAAGATTGTTGAAGGGTTTGAATAAAAATTTAGGTTCACTATGGATGATGAATATAAAAATGATTAATGCTTAAAATGTTTGTATAAATATATGTTTCTAAAAATGATAATGAGTTTGATTACAAAATAAATGTAAAGTTTTTAAATGTAAGAGGATTTGTAGACCTTTTATTCTGCATTCTTTTCAAGTATAAGCTTTCAGGATTTAAATGCCTTTAATGCCTTATTTACATAAATTTAAGGTGTAAAGAAAAAAAAGATTAAATTTTAAAAAAATTTGAGAATTATATTAAAAACTTAATAAAAGTAGTTTATAATGAGGGTATTTTACACTGATTTAAAGTTGTTTTATAATAAAGACACATTAAAACATGAAATTGAAATGAATAGAGTGATTTCGTGGTCATACATACATTTCTAAATTATATTCAAATTAAAAGTTGTTTCCAAAGATTTCAATATATTTTTATTATTTTTAAATAAATTAACGCATAATAATAAAGGTAGAGTAAATCAGTCTGATAAATATCAAATTATGTCTTTTATTTTATGTATGTGTATTGTTTTTGCGGGGTGGGAGTGGGTGGGTGGGTAAGAATAAGGATGGGGGTGGAAATCTAATTGCTTAGCTAATTGCTATAGGGGACTAAAGCTAATTTATCACACTTCTTAAACAGTAAATGGTCGATTAAAAAATGTAATGTAATCCTCAACTAAATTCTGTTTTCTTTTACCATGAAAAAAAGTATGGCTATGATTGCTGCTCACAAAAATTAGCATTATATGAAGTAAAAGAATAAAATGGTAGAAAAATAATAATTAAGGAAACTTGATACATGTATTGAATCAGGTTTAGTCATCTGCAAGTAAGCATGCTTTGGAATTTTAGTTATTAGTTAATGGTTTTTCATTTTATAACAGTTGATTTTTATGAATCAGGAGAACTGCACTGAACTGTTAATATTTTTTAGTTTTTTTTGCTCTATTTTACACATTAATGTATAAACATCACATGACCACCTCCTCATATGCTTATGTATAACTGTTGTTAAAACAGGCAAAACTCACTATATATATTGCCACACACAGTAAGCTAGACTAATCAACAGATGCCAGAAGGCTTGTGCATAAAATCCCCATCTAGTGTCTACTCATGCAATATCCCCACAAGCCAGAAACTAGTCTGGGGATATTGGACGAGTCGGCACTAGAGGAGGATTTTATGCACAAGCCTTCTGGCATCCATTGATTACTCTAGCTTGCTGTGTGTGGCAATATATATATATATATAAAACCTGGAAGATCACAATATATATATATATATTGTGACCTTATATATATATATATATATATATATATATATATATTGTGACCTTCCAGGTTGGCACCAGGAAGAAATGTGGGAAGTTCACATTTATGTTAACAATGGTTAAAGATAATTATCTTAGAAAAATGAATTGTGATGTAATTTACTAGTTAAAATTAGGATTTAAAAAATTAAAACTTTAATTGGGTGTACTGATTGGTAGAGTCTTGGATTATATATGTTTGGTAGTAAAAGATGAGGATGAACAACATCAGGGACGTTTGTATATAGTAGAAAAATTTACATCTCATAATAAGCAGAAACATAGATATATTATTAATTAGAATTTTCTTTTCTATATTTTATTTATTATTTACTAATTATGTATTATTCATAATCTTATATTTAAAAATGATAAAGATTATTTGTAT
This sequence comes from Epiperipatus broadwayi, assembly GCA_028023455.1. Lineage (NCBI taxonomy): Eukaryota > Metazoa > Onychophora > Udeonychophora > Euonychophora > Peripatidae > Epiperipatus > Epiperipatus broadwayi. The sequence goes on from JAQFVV010000298.1 coordinate 655,950, forward strand.
ATTAGTGAATAGCATTTCTAAATTAATAATTAATATTTAATATTTTTTTTATTACTATGTTTTATTCTATTCAAATATTGTATTGTTAAAATTTTATAAGTAAAAATTTTGGCACACTTCCAAAGTTGATTGTAATAAAAAGAAACACAGAGGGCATGAGTGGAGAGAGACAAAAAGTTTAAAACTTGAAGAAAAGTATAAAAAAATTCCAAGGAAGAAGCTATAAAAAAAATAAAGCTTAAAAGAATCAATAATTCTCTAAGAGTATTAGAACAAATAAAAAAAAAACATCACGAGGATCCTGATAATATACCTGTGGAGAATTTTCTATTATACTACTGGAATAATATAAAAATGAGGAGATAAACACCCCAGAGGGAAGTCAGCTCCAAATTTCTGTTAAATGATGATCCATGTTCACTACCTTTAAAATGCCTGGATGTTATGTAAGCTAAGTAATTATGATTTATTTTAAAGTATTACCAAAAGTACATAATATCAGAATGACAAAATTGTTTAAAATAAAGCTAGCTAAAATTTTCTTATTAAACACTATAATTAAACGCTTGATTTTCAATTTTAAGAATTTTCTATCAATATTCTCCAAAATAAAATTTAAAATGAAAGAGTTTATCTATATAATCTTATATCAAGAAGATAATTTTATACTGTATAACTTTGCTATTCATACATATATAATAAAATAATTCCAATGCATGTAAATGTCATTTGTCACACCTATAACGGAATTCTAGGATAAAAAAAAGACTATTGTCATTCTTAACAAATTATGCTTTAACAATCGGATAGAAAATTTTTTTTATGTTATAATTTACTGTTGTCTTTGAAATTGATATGTATGTTTTTTTCAACTTTCAAATTTTAAAAAAAAAACTTAACATGTAATGATGGGATATTGTTAAGTATTTTTTGTTATTGATTACAACAGATGTACAACCAATTCTTTTTTGTTTTCTTTAAAAAAAACAAAACAATGTAACTTATTATTATTATAATATGATAATCTATTATTTTGTATGATCTAGAAACTATATTTTAGGTGATTATATGCTATAAATTATTATTAAAAAAATGTATTTATTATGCTTCAATTTTGTTAATGAAGTTTATTTTAAATAAATAAAGAATTAAAACCTTGTCTGTTATAAGTTTAATTTATGTAGGAAGTGCATTGGGTGTAGTTGGAGGTAGAAAAGGTCAAGGGATGATTAGATTATTCAGATTGAGTTTGGAGATATTATTTAAACCTCACGTATATAGGTGTAAGTGTTTGGCTATTGTTTTGCCCTGCCTTTCTTTATTTTGTATAGTTAATGTTAGATGATATACACTGATTATAATAGATAAGTGTTGTATAAATTTTTATAATATGTATAAAAGATGATTGATTTATGGCATCATCCAAGTTCTATAAATAAGCTAATAAAAAGTATGTTTTAAAAATACATTATATTTATGATATTATAAAAGCACACATATTCGAAAATATATGATTCATATATTAAATATTAGTCAATTTTGGTTTTACTGTAGAAGAAATGTAATTGGTTAAAAGGTGCATAAAATAATATTTTTTTTATTTATTTTTTATTTATTTTGTCTTTTATTTCTAATAAATGTTTTATTGAATTAATAGCCCATATGAATTTCTTGATTATATACGTTTGATTCTCCATTTCCACACACACACATATATATAGTTAACATAGCATAGCCCTAGCATGTTTAAATTTGCCAGTATAAGTCAAGTTTTATTTAATTTGTCTGGTGTTGATAAATCTCAGTATTACAATGCCAATAGTATATTTTACTTTGCTTAGAATAGATGGTGATGTGGATATAAAAGGTACCCGACTCTCATCATTATCTATCCTATACTAAATATGATAAATGATAATTTTACAATAGTTTTGTAATTGAATAAATGTGTGGCATGATTAAATTAGTATTACAGAATTGTTATCCATAAATGTTTTATTACTCTTATTTGCATCCTATATGAAGACCATATCCTAAACCTCAACTCAGCTAAGCCATAGAATAATTACAATATAAGAATCTTTTAAATAGGTTTAAAAGCAATTTACAATTATAAATTTTATTCTATCTTGTATAGAATTGGTGCCTGGGCATTTATAAATCTAATAAAGTGAATTAAGTAAAGAAGACAGAGGTTACAGGGTGGGTTAAGTGGCACCCAACATGAATGGCACAACATTTATGGGTTAGATGCTCGATATATTTATGGGTTAAATGGTTGCACAATGATTGGTGATCGATTCATCTTTGTTCATATATGTATTTTGTTCTTTATTGGAGATTATATATTATACATTCTATTTTAAGTGGTGACTAATGTGGATGGCTTGATATATACAGAGGCCACAGCTGCCAAGGGTTTAAATGGATGTCCAATCGTGGGATCTTGATTACTTAAGTCTCATATCTTGTAGAGTGTTTATATTTTTGTTGATATATATTGGCATATACCTGAGATGAGAAGTAATCCAGTGCTATTAGAATTACTTATTCCTGTTTAAATATACAGTTATTGCAAAATTGGTTCCAAAATAGAATCAAGTTGGCAGTTTTCTTATTCAAGAATTTTTTTTATATCAATCTGGAAGATTAATAGAAATGTTTGATAAAATGGAACTAGGGGTAAATGGAGTGTTAACTAAGGTTTCAAATAAGCCAATACTTGAAAGATGTGTAGTAGATATATTAATGTCAGATGTATAGTTTAAAAAACATTTTTTTAGATGAAATAAATAAATACAGTCATGAAACAGCTTAGTTTCAATTATAGAGCTATATAAATATCATAACTTATAATAAATGTTAAAGTTGATAGCATTATTTTATTTTTTGATAGTTTGCTTTTTAATGTAATATAGCATTGTTGAAGGATAAGCATAGAATTATTGATAGTGTTAAATTATAAAGTGGTAATGTTGTTCATATCTGGAACATTTCTGTTATAGAAAGTCTATAATTTTGAAGGTTAAATAGAATGCTTGATTGTTGGAGTTTTGTTGGTTGTGTTGCAAGTTTTGGTGATGGATGGAGAGTTTTTGTTATTGTCTTAAGTATATGGTGTATTCATGTCACTGGTGACTGATTGTTCTTATTCACTGCTACAGCCAAAATTATGATATCAGTTGTTAGTTATCATGAAGCAGTTAACAGTAGTCCTGCCATGATTTTGCCTCTAAGACTCCAGAGAGAGCAAGGCATAGTTCTTTCTAATATATATATATATATATATATATATATATATATATATATATATATATATATATATATATATAATATTTGTCTCTAAGACTCCTAAAGATGAGCAAGACAATATTTTATAAATAGCCCCTAAGACTTGGATGTAAGCAGGGCATTGTGATAGTATTTGTAGTAAAATATTATGGGTTGTGGTAGCTTTGAGTGACTAAAGTGGGATGATCATCCGAGTGTTCCTGGAGCATTGTCTGTTTTAAGAGCAGTGATGGAATTCTTCTATCTATCTCAAAATTGTGAACTGCTAATTATTATTTTGGCTGTCAGTATCTGTTGGATCTTTAGAAGAATGGATGAATATATAACTTGAATATATAGCTCATTCTTAACAGGCTATTTTCTATATTCTTATGCAAAGGTTGGCATTTACCACATTTAAGTAAAAATTGTATATCAGTTGTCATAGTAAATGCATGTCATCATTAAGTTTATTTTGGTTATAAAATTCATTTTTTTTGGGTTATAAATGCTGGTTATAATATTTGGATGCACCCAGTACAGCATAAAGATAAATGAATATGTTTAAATTATTTTGGTCTTTTATCAGTTATTTGAATTGGTGTAGTTTGTAATATAACTATAGTGGATCATGTAAAATTTAATTAATAATTTCAGGTATGTTTAGATTAATGTGATCTAGTTAAAACTTAATGTCTTCTTATCAATGTGTGTGTGGAAAATCGAACATTATATGGGAAAATAAAATTGTGAAAATGTTATGTCATTTTAGGTAAAGATGGTGAATTTGAATTGTTGATTCGGTGGAGGTTGGAGCTGGTAAACCTTATTTTCTTAAGTAGTATTAATAATATTTTAAGAGATTATAAAATGGAAGAGTTTAGCTTATACAATAGTTTGGGTGGGTCTCAAGAGACACCATCTCCAGACATTGTTGTAATGTCCCCTGACCTTGAATCAGGAAATGAAGTTATAGATATGTCCTATGAAGAGTCTAGTAAGATGAGAGATAATATTTGTAAAAGCATGGATGATGATATGGGATGTGGGCCAAATCATTTTTTGCAAAATTAGAGTTAGGTTTAGTAGAATTGAAATCAGAATTAAGAGGAGAACTAAAGTCAGGACAAGCAGAATTGAAATCAGAATTAAGGGAACTAAAGTCTGGATGAGTAGAAGATAGAGAAAGGTCAGAAGAGATGTTTGCAGAACTAAAGTTAGGTCAAGATAAGTCAGAGGAGAGGATGGCAGAAATAAAATTGGAATTTTCAGAAATGAAGTTAGAAATGGTAGAAATAAATGCTAGTATAGTTAGGCAGATGCAAGTTGTGGAAAAGAAAGTAAAAAGTCAGGAATCAGAGATAGCAATAGAAATAAAATTGAGTCAAAAGAAATCAGAGGAGAGGATGGTTGAAATAAAGTCAGAAATGTCAGAGATAAAATTAGAAGTGAAACTAGAAACAAAGCTAGAAGCAAGGTTAGAAATACTCAAAATGAAGCTAGAAATGGAAGAGAATATTAATGACCAATTTATGCAGATTAATAAGAATGTTAGTTTAGCCAGTGATGAAATAAATGTATATAAACAAATTAGAGAAATAGATGATCAAGACTCAGAATTAGATAAGAATGTAGTTATAGACATGCTTAAGGATTTCAAGAAGAATCTTGATAGAGAGAAAGAAATTAATAACCAATAATAAATTTAGAAATAAAAATGAAAATTATATTCTAAAATATGTTCTTGATTATTTAGAACATAAGGTGAAGGCGAATGTTTTTAAAAAAATATTTTATGGAGATACTAAATCTATAATATGTAGTATGAAATATTTAATAGAAAGTGTTAGTCATGCTGGGGAAGTCGGTAAAGTGAAAATAAAATGTAAAGTTAAGAATACAGGGAAGTTTGATTTAAATTTTCTTAGAAGATTTATTAATCCAGAAAGAGATTTAGGCAAAGCCAAAGTAAAGCTTAAATGTAAAAGTAAGATGAAAACTAAAGTAGATTTTATGAGAGAGGTAATTAATCACAATAAACATATGAAAAAAATTAAAGTAAAATTCAAAGAGATGAGTATAGAGAAGGTTAAGATAAGTTATCTTAGTAAAGGTGTAGATTATATAAGAGATATTGGGAAAGCAAAAGTCAAATTTAAATTAATAAATGAAAAGATAGTTAATTTAAATTTTGGTAGAAAGATTGTTGATGAAGAAAAAGAAATTGGAAAAGCAAAAGTCAAACTAAAGAAAGTAAACAGAAAGTTGATCGATGTCATGGGTTTAGAAACATCCAGAAATAAAAGGATAGAGCATAGAAAGGTAAAAACTAGACTAAAGAATGTTGAGATAATGTCTCTTAGAGATAAACTTGTCAGAAGAAAGGAAATAAAGAATAATCAAGCAAGGTTTAAAGTTACTTAAAATGCTCACAGTTTGGTTCCATGTCCTGCAAGATGAGATTAATAAAAGTTATACATATTGTTCAATATAAAATTTAGTTTTTTTTTTTGTCTTGCTTATTTAATGTTGCTAAAATATAATAGGAACAAGTGTTTGTAAAAGCATTAAATGTTTTTATTGTTTTATGTTTATTCGACAAACATAATTTTCTAATTGTGGAATGATCTTAATGTAAAATTTGATGTGCTATTAATATTGATTGTTGTTTATACAATTCATTTTTCTTTCATAAGGGGGAAGGATTGTGACCTTCCAGGTTGTCACCAGGAAGAAATGTGGGAAGTTCGGATTTATGTTAACAATGGTTAAAGTTAATTATCTTAGAAAAATGAATTGTGATGTAATTTGCTAGTTAAAATTAGGATTTAAAAAATTAAACCTTTAATTGGATGTACTGATTGGTAGAATCTTGGATTATATATGTTTGGTAGTAAAAGAGGAGGATGAACAACATCAGGGATGTTTGTATATAGTAGAAAAATTTACATGCCATAATAAGCAGAAACATAGATATATTATTAATTAGAATATTCTTTTCTATATTTTATTTATTATTTACTAATTATGTATTGTTCATAATCTTATATTTAAAAATGATAAAGATTATTTGTATATTAGTGAATAGCATTTCTAAATTAATAATTAATATTTAATATTTTTTTTATTACTATGTTTTATTCTATTCAAATATTGTATTGTTAAAATTTTATAAGTAAAAATTTTGGCACACTTCCAAAGTTGATTGTAATAAAAAGAAACACAGAGAGCATGAGTGGAGAGAGACAAAAAGTTTAAAACTTGAAGAAAAGTATAAAAAAATTCCAAGAAAGAAGCTATAAAAAAATAAAGCTTAAAAGAATCAATAACTCTCTAAGAGTATTAGAGCAAATAAAAAAAACATTGCGAGGATCCTGATAATATATCTGTGGAGAATTTTCTATTATACTACTGGAATAATATAAAAATGAGGAGATAAACACCCCAGAGAGAAGTCAGCTCCAAATTTCTGTTAAATGATGATCCATGTTCACTACCTTTAAAATGCCTGGATGTTATGTAAGCTAAGTAATTATGATTTATTTTAAAGTATTACCAAAAGTACATAATATCAGAATGACAAAATTGTTTAAAATAAAGCTAGCTAAAATTTTCTTATTAAACACTATAATTAATCGCTTGATTTTCAATTTTAAGAATTTTCTATCAATATTCTCCAAAATAAAATTAAAAATGAAAGAGTTTATTTATATAATCTTATATCAAGAGGATAATTTTATACTGTATAACTTTGCTATTTGTGCATATATAATAAAATAATTCCAATGCATGTAAATGTCATTTGTCACACCTATAACGGAATTCTAGGATAAAAAAAAAGACTATTGTCATTCTTAACAAATTATGCTTTAACAATCGGATAGACATTTTTTTTTATGTTATAATTTACTGTTGTCTTTGAAATTGATATGTATGTTTCTTTCAACTTTCAAATTTTTTAAAAAAAAACTTAACATGTAATGATGGGATATTGTTAAGTATTTTTTGTTATTGATTACAACAGATGTACAAACAATTTTTTTTTGTTTTCTTTTAAAAAAAACAAAACAATGTAACTTCTTATTATTATAATATGATAATCTATTATTTTGTATGATCTAGAAACTATATTTTAGGTGATTATATGCTATAAATTATTATTAAAAAAATGTATTTATTATGCTTCAATTTTGTTAATGAAGTTTATTTAAAATAAATAAAGAATTAAAACCTTGTCTGTTATAAGTTTGCTTATGTAGGAAGTGCATTGGGTGTAGTTGGAGGTAGAAAAGGTCAAGGGACGATTAGATTATTTAGATTGAGTTTGGAGATATTATTTAACCCTCATGTATATAGGTGTAAGTGTTTGGCTATTGTTTTCCCCTGCCTTTCTTTATTTTGTATAGTTAATATTAGATGATATACACTGATTATAACAGATAAGTGTTATATAAATTTTTATAATATGTATAAAGGATGATTGATTTATGGTATCATCCAAATTCTATAAATAAGCTAATAAAAAGTATGTTTTAAAAATACATTATATTTATGATATTATAAAAGCACACATATTCGAAAATATATGATTCATATATTAAATATTAGTCAATTTTGGTTTTACTGTAGAAGAAATGTAATTGGTTAGAAAGGTGCATAAAATAATATTTTTTTTGTTTATTTATTATTTATTTTGTCTTTTATTTCTAATAAATGTTTTATTGAATTAATAGCCCATATGAATTGCTTGATTATATAGTTCGATTCTCCATTTCCACACACACACACATATAGTTAACATAGCATAGCCCTAGAATATTTAAATTTGCCAGTATAAGTCAAGTTTTATTTAATTTGTCTGGAGTTGATAAATCTCAGTATTACAACGCCAATAGTATATTTTACTTTGCTTAGAATAGATGGTGATGTGGATATAAAAGGTACCCGACCCTCATCATTATCTATCCTATACTAAATATGATAATTGATAATTTTACAATAGTTTTGTAATTGAATAAATGTGTGGCATGATTAAATTAGTGGTACAGAATTGTTATCCATAAATGTTTTATTACTCTTATTTGCATCCTATATGAAGACCATATTCTATAACCTCAACTGAGCTAAGCCATAGAATAATTACAATATAAGAATCTTTTAAATAGGTTTAAAAGCAATTTAATAAAGTGAATAAGTGAAGAAGACAGAGGTTACAATATATATATATTGAGCCGGATTCATTTCCGATTCAATGGTTTTATTACTAAAATTTAAAAGGGAAAACAACTTCATTTTCATTAAATGTCTAATGCTCAATTTTTTTATTATTATTTAAAACACATACACATTTATATTTTAAAATAGATTATTTAATGTTTATAAAATTGATTGTAAAATAGTGTACTTTCACTGTCTGTTTTAATCAATCTGATTAAAAACAGGCAAGCTTGCTAATTATATATTCCTGTTGCTTTTATTGTAATTATTTTTAAAGTTAATTCTAAAAAGCGGAGATTTAGTTTTGTATTTGTCGTTTTTGTTTCAATTATCCCTGGTTGAAAGTCTTAAATTAGATTGAGTGGGAAATTAATATTTGCCCTGCCTAGAATATAGAATGGACACTAATGAAAGTTATGCACGGGAAATGTAGCGAGGCAACGATAGCCCGCCAATTTTTGGAGAGAGAAGAGATTCATTATTAGATACACACTTGGATTATGTCCTGCAAAGAGATACCATTGTGAGTAGCTGTTCAGACATTTAATTCCTACTAAAAACTTAAATAATTATTGACAAACTTCGTTGCTGTGCAAGATGTCAAAATCCACCACTGTGAGTTTTGCCATCATTAGAATGTCTGGCTAATTTAAACAAAGGATGGACCCATGCCTACCAGCTCTTCTTCAGTCATGCCATGAACCTCTAAAATAAACACTGCCTCTACCTTGCCACTGTCAAAGAACCTGAAAGATGAACTATTATCAAAAGTGCACACTCGTCACTAAATCACCAGAACTCTGCCTTACCGTAAGCTAAACTTTTTCCTATTCTAGCCAGGGTAAATAAATTGCATTTAATTAAATCTCTGCTCAATCTAATGATAAATATGTTTTAAAGTGGTATTAATTGTTTTTAATTACTTATTATCTGTATGTACTTTTTGTAGTATTAAAAGTGTGTCTTGGAATCTTAGTTTTAAGATTCCAAGTTTGTTTGCAATTTTCGTTTATCAGAGGGTGCATTAGGAGATTGAATTTTATATGTTTAATATATACCTGATTATTTCATTAACTATTACAAAATGCATTGGCAGTTTTTGTAGTCTTTATTTATTCACTTGCCCTTAGTTGTAAAATAAAGAATCTTTAAGCATGTTTCATTTGTGCTTTTTGTGCAAACAACAAAATCTTTTTGCTGGCTATTTGTCAAGTTATTTCTTCGGGTTGTCTGAAAGTAGTCATTTCTTTCTGGATTACATAAGATCATAATCAAATATCTTTTGCTGTCTTGTAAGTGAGATTAACCATGTTTACTTTGAATGTAGCATTATGCGCAGCAGTCCTGCGGCGTTTTAATGACAGTAATTAGAATATTACTGCTCGGACGTCCACGCTGGTTACGTTGATTTCCAGTGGGACAGTAACTGTTTTATTATCCCTGATTCAGGAAGCTAGGGTTGTTGTTTGTTTTTATAATTTTACAACTGGCCAGCAAGAAGATATTATCCTAACCATTTCTTATATTTTAAGTGAGAGAATTTTATTGCCAAAATGTTTAATGCCTTCATGTTTGTCATACTCTTGTGCACTCTCTGGTAAATATATGTATGTAACATAAGTCACTTTTATATTCATGGTTAGATGTCTTTACTATATTGTCTAACTTATAAAATTAATAAACTGTTTAAATTTATTTGGCTGATGTTTGTCTTTGTGCTTTGATTTCTCAACTGTCTAAATAATATTTAAGATATCTTGTTTCTCCCTGAGTGTAGTTCGGTGGCTTTGGATTCACATATCCTGTCCACCCTAAAATAAATGTCTAGTTCCTATTTTTGGACTAGTGGCGCCCCCGGGGTCAGTATATGCGAATCTCAAAGATCTTTCTCCCGTTACAATATATATATATATAGTGAGGTTTGCTTGTTTTAACACATTAATGTATGTGTACTTTGTTATTATATATTTATTTAAGTATAATCAAATAGTTTGTGGCTCAGGGATTTATAAGAATATGATCGCCATTTCTTATGCTTGTTCATAACTGTTACTCTGGCTTGCACTGAATGGCACTACTGTATGGAGAATTTTGAGTTTGTAAGAAGTTTGAGCACTAGAAATGATGTGATGTCACCATGATCCATAGCTTTAAGCTCAACAATTTGCCATTATTGATTTATTTCTTTATAAAAGTTAGTGATGTCAATAGAGTTAGTTGCATTACAAAGCCATTTCCTAAATATTTTCATCATGTCTTATAATGATTAAACACTGAGCAACAACAAGCAAATAAACACATAAAAAAATTATCTAGAAAAATGTGTTTCATATATATATAGAATTTTTTTTGTGTGATTCAGCAAAATAATTGGGAATATTAAATGAATGCATTAATCAGAGTTAAGATAAGGAATTAGTGGGATAAAACCAGGCTGTCTCATATCTGTTAAACTAATACCAATTATTCAAATGATTTATAGAATATTATAATAATCTATAGAAGTGACTCAAAAAATTGAGTTTGAACTATTTTGATAACTAAATTTGAAAGTGCAAAGTTGACAACTTTCTATAAAAATCCAATAAAACAGTTATGGATTGAATTTTATTAGATATTTTAATTGCCAACTAAATCCTGCATGGTTTGAGATAGTGGTAGAGTGGCATATCCACAGCTCAAGGCCTATGATCGTAAACCAGTTCTCTCATTTGCAATGCTTGAGTTTCTTATGAACTTCTGAGCACAATTTGATTTTTATATTTCATGAATAAATAAGTTAGATCTATATAACAAGAATATAATTAATATATATATTATGTATACATAGCACATCAAGTTTTTTGTTCATTTATGAAAAGTAACGGTGTGAAGATCTAACATTTATTAAATAAATATAGGCTAATATTATTTGAGCGTCACTCACAATTAGTATTCACGTGTTTGCGATGTGCATATATGTATAAAATAATGAACACACTTTTTAAAGACAGAAATGCACTTTTACCCTTTATATATATATTTTAATGATGATCTTAATTTTATATATAGCATAATTAGGATTAAATAATGTTTTACTAATCCAACAGAATACTGATTTAAATCTATAATTAATCAAGAATTAGAAAGTAATTTTAAAATATCTGAAGTTTTATTTTGATGTAATTTTTATTTTATTTTTTTGCGTGATTTATCCTTGAAGTTTTTTTTATATTATTTTTTTTCAAAGATTTAGTTTCAATTATTAATGACTTTCATGTAATATCAATTGGTGAGTTCATTAAACTCAGATTACACGAGAAACCTACTGAGAAGAAATAAACCTACTGCCGAGTTTCGTCCATGTTTTATTCTAATGTATTTTTTTTAAAAAACTAGAGGACTTGTAGCATTTTTTAAACAGATAGAATTAAGTACAATTTATGGCCCTTTAAATTCTGCAATTAAAAAACTTTTTTTCTTAATGGCTGCCAAAGTTTTTATTTAGTATATCAGTATTTTATTTACAGTAATTTAAATAAATCTAGGACTTTTTTCAAATAGTAATTGTCTGGATACTTATAAATAAACGGTCTATTGGTAGTTGACTAGATTGTATAAATAATATTTTATCCATCATAATTTCTCTATGGAAAATCTATATAGCCTGATTTACCCTATGTTTATACATATAGCAGAGAACCCTATGTACTATCTTGATTATAAAATGATAATCAAATCCATTAACATTCCATTAAATTTATGTTAAACAGGAATGTGTACCAACTTTAATTATGTTAAAAGGGAGAGTTTGTCTAAAAGTTTGCAATAATAACATTTTATTTGTAATTGTACATGTTGAATCATTTCAATCATTCAATGTTAATTGTTAAATGTCTTTGAAAAAAAAAAATCAAATTTTATTTAAATATATTCAATTGTTGGTAATAAAACACCGATTAATAAAAATCATAATTTCAGTGATATTATTCTTCTCTTTTCTCTACATATGGCTGGATGTTCAGTAACAGTCTTAGCATGTAAATCAAATGAGGGATTTTTAGATTCATGAATACTGAATTTAAGACGACACCCTAACCATCTAGGATATTCTGTTCTAGTTCAGTTAGCAGTCAAGCCAGCAACACTTGAAAAAGAAAGAATAATAATGGCACTGGAAACATTGTTATATATACTAGTCTAAGTGCTGTTATTTACTGTTAAATGTATTTGAAAAGTTTCAATAAATTTTGAATTTTTATAAAAGACATTTAACATATAATACTAAGTGTTAGAAATAGTCCAACATAATTATAAATTAAAAAGGAATTTTGCATCACTATGCATTCTAATCTATGAAATATAAAAAATAACTTTTAGCTTTTTCTGCAATAAACTTTTCTATCTAAAAGGCTAACAATTTGTCTAATTGTAGCCCTCCTTTATATGTAGATTCAGCAATATCTTCTTAATGAAAGAAATCAATACAGCCTCATAGAATATCTTTGAAATAATATTTATAAAATAAATGAGACTTTTTCATAAAAATCATGCTCAAGTATACCATAAAGTATTATTTCAGGAAGCTTAATAATGTTTATAAATATGATTAATCTAATGAAGATTTGCAATTTGATATCACAATATCCAACAAATTGAGTGTTCATCTGGTTTTGCCATATATTTTCAGAATATTAGCATTCTTAAATGAAAAATTTTCAGTGCTGTTATATTATGTCAATAGAAGTACCATATCTAACTCCCACACAATAAATTTGGCTGAATAACAACTGCACTTATATTTTAGTAAAACATTTATACTACCAAAATAAATTTTTTAAGCATCACATGTAAGTATGTATTACACTTCAATATCTATTCAGCCTTTTAATTTTATTTAAAAAAGCTATAAAATGTACATATATTCAATTAGTAACTATTTTTTATAAGTTAAATTGTTTTACAGAAAAATATTTATTGTGACTTTTATATAATAAGATTGATTATATCTAAAACACACATCTGACATTTTAATTTACAAATGGTCAGCCAATCTTACTTTTAAATTGAAAGTTGAATGATATAATTATTTTAAGATTTCTAACATGGAATAACAAAGGATCTTTTAAAACTTAATATATCTTAATGAAATAATAATTACAAGTTTCCAGATAACTTTTAATCTTAATTAAAATCAAAACAGAAATATGGCCTATAATGATTTTCAATAGGGAAGCTATGCTCCAATAGCATATTACAATGATACTTCAGGGATACTGCAAAATATAATGGTGAAAAACATCAAAACATTTTTATGTACATGGTGAGGTCTGATGGAATAAAATCTTTTATTGCAAGCAAATTATTCAATGAACACTTTTTCTCACTAAATTAAATTTGCAGAATAAAAACAAAGATTACACCAAAGCCTATCTTTGTCATGTTTTGTAAATTACCAATTTATTAACTCTCTGTTAATTTGCATCTTTAGCAGTGATTTTTAAATTATTTGCTTATATGTATTATAATGTTAGTTAGAAGCCTAAAAATCAGAATTAAAAAACTAATGAATGCTGTCATGAAAATAAATGTCTCAAAATGAAAAAGCTGTTAACCTATTAATGAATGTGAATGTTGTGATGTATGCTATTGGTAAGATATTTCAGAGCTTATCAGAGAAGCAGAGATAGAAAGCTGATTAATATCATTAAACTTATCAAAGTTAGAAAGTAAAAATAAAATGAATTTTATTAGATTAACTTAGTTTATGTTCTTAACCAATATAATTAAATTGAGGCTAACTTTGCAAATTTTAAATTCTCATACATGTGGCCTTCAATTTGAATAAAGTTTTTGTCAAAATAAAACTACTTCTCAGCAAAATTATTTATATTAATTTCATTCATAACTTAAAAAAGACAAAATATTAAAAGCTTTAAGTTTATTTAAAATAAATCAATCCTAACTAGAATAATATACTTTTTTTAAAATTTCTTTTTTATGTTCACTTCAACTCTTTAAAATCATATAATTATAAAAAGAAATACATTTTATATTTACTAAATAAAAACATCTTTCAAATGATTAAAAAAGCTTGAAATAAAATAAATTACCTGTAGAATTCTATTTGGCAAACAAAACTTGAACAAGTGTTGTAATTTTATGCAAATTGATTTCTCCAATTTCATTGTTGAACTATAAAACTTTATTATTTTCTTGAAAGTATAGATATCAGGTAGTAAAAATGAAAAGTAAAACAGATAATCTTTGCCAGTCATTTTGAACTACTTATTCAAAAATTCCAATATAACTTTCAGAATACAGATCACTCAGTATTACATAAGTTACATTATGACTACTGATTTCAATCACCAGAATTAAAAAGAGGTAAAATCAATTTTTACATTTATTATGAGTAAAAAAGCAATGATAAAACAGAGCATGAAAAATATTTCAAGTAAGAAAGTGGTGTAAAATGAGTTTTATCTTTATACATTGTTTAGCTTTTAAAAATTGAGTTTAGTTTTCACAATTAGCCATAAAACAATAGTTAGAACATAGCATTAAAAAAAATTCAAGCAAGAAAGCAGACATTCAGAATATATGGCTAAATCAATAGTCTAAGACTTTCTATTAGAGTAAGTTTCTTTACATTTTTATTTTACGCTTTTAAAAGTTTGATTTTAGTTTTCATAAAAATTAAACTATATTATATATATAAATTAATTTTAAATTTATTATTACATTTATATTTTTGATTTTATATTATATTTTGCCTATTTACATGACTAATTTAGATGGACTTTGTTCTAGGCTGTGGCCTAAATGATGACATAAAATGATCTTCTGAAATTAAATATGCTTTTCATAATAGATCCTTCCGCATTATTAAAAATAACAAAAAAGTCAAATAGAGCAAATTGACTTAAAAGCAATAAAAATTTCAAATTGAAACATAAAAAAGGATGCAAATGATACATTTTAGCGGACAATAAATATCATCATATTGTAAAAAAAAGCTTTAGTTACATAGTTACAATTTTCTTTTACTTATTTATATAAATTATATTTTTCTGTATTAAGAAATACTAAAAATAACAAAAAGAAAAAAACAATGGTATGCTATTCTAGAATTTCATCTAAGATTAAAAAAATTTACAAGTCATTTGTCTTTTATTATATCTTTATTGAAGTGAATTTAAAAAGAATGGGGAAATATGGAGGTGTTTATTATATCTATAAGATATATATTGTATTACATTGCCAAGACCTTCATGCTTAAACTCATATTAATAAATATTTCAGTGATCTTTTGTCATGACGTCAGTAATCATAACTATGGCCATAACAATAGATTGCTGAAATATTTATTGGTTTATGTTCAAGCATGAGGGCTGCAGTCGTGTAATTTACAGATAATTGACAAGTAAGCTAATGGCATTTTACACACACATAAGGTAATATGGGTGAGTAGCATAATAGTCCAATATGATCACATTCAAAGTAAGATATATATGATATGTTTCTAATTTCAGCAATTAAAATAGAATACCACAACAGTAGCACACCATTGAGCATATTATGGGAGCAAAAGGATATTCTGAAAAAAATCTTCATAAATATTTTTGTTTCTCATAGCAAGCAAGTAACATCCAAATATAAAAATGAAAAGCTACAAAATAAATGTGCAAATTGATAGTACAACATGAAAAAGACTTCTTGCTACTTGGATTTAGATACTGATAAAGTGATACAATAAGCAGATTAATATTTAAAAAAAAAACTGTTGGAAGTAGTGGTTAATGTATCTATTTATAATGTGCATGATTTGAGATTCAATCTCAAGTTGGGTAAATCTTCAAAAAATTTTAAACTATAAATAGATTTTTTTTTTTTTTTTGGTATCCAACCCATAGCTAATTTATTGCTGATATCTAATGTTGTTCAGTAAATGATCATCTTGTTATTATTAACTAAAGCTATAAATTTTTAAATAGTGTTCTGTGGAATACTTTTTAAAAATTTTTTTTAGTTCTCCTCAAAATCTTGAAAGATTATCAGAAAAATGAAACAATTTCCCCAAAGTTGTACCAACATGAAAACAATGCTTAAATTAACTGTAACATATTAATTTATAACATAGTCAAGTTGCAATTTGTGTTTTGAATTTATACCTAAGCCTATCTGTTTATGTCATAGTCATTTGTTATATTTGACATTCTGTTTTGTCAGTTTGTCTGTAAGCTTTTGATTTGTATATAAAATAAAATTAATTTCTAACTTTATAACACAGATTCCTTATTCTTAAATCAAATATTTTTGTATTAAAAATAATTTTCTAAAATCATAATAATGCAAAATAGATAAACTTAGTTTTACAAATATTATAATCATTTTTTAAATTGATGTTTTTTGTTTATTATTATTATTATTATTATTATTATTATTATTATTATTATTATTATTATTATTATTATTATTATTATTATTATTATTATTATTATTATTATTATTATTATTATTATTATTATTATTATTATTATTATTATTATTATTATTATTATTATTATTATTATTATTATTATTATTATTATTATTATTATTATTATTATTATTATTATTATTATTACTATTATTATTATTATTATTATTATTATTATTATTATTATTATATAAAAGCAGATCTGTTCATTTTATTTTAGAACTAGATACTATAAATTTGAGTAATCTGTCAACAATAATCCTAAATAGATGGCTCTACCATAGGCTAAAGAGATATCTTCAAAGCATATTTACTAAAGTCATATGATATTGTTGTAGTTTGCAATTTTTATCTATACAATTTTTATCTATGTTTTTTTAGTGTTATGACTGATTCATCTTACATAGACAGGCTTTGATTTTGGCCAAAAAACTTTCAGAAAAAAAGTATTCCATGTCTTTAAAAAATATTAAAAACTAGTGAACTAGAGGCAAAAAAAATTACAATAATTGGAAATTGGGTATATGAAGGTTTATGTGTTGACTAAAAAAGAATATATACTATCATTACTAGTGAGAAGATGATACAATTTTATAGATAAGAACAGTTATCTTGATCCTATTTTAGAGCATCTGCAAGCTTGAATAATCAGTGGACACCATCATCAGATGGTTTATTATTATAAAATCCTTGATGTCAGATCAACTGGTTTCTGTTTTTTTTATTGCAAGTGAAAATTAGGATTCAAAGTGGAACTAAGAGAATTATGCATTTAACAGTCATCTTTTATCTTTTACTTCTTTACACTAATCATGTTATTAAAGTAAAATGTAAATAAACATTAAGGCTTTAAATCCAGGTAATCTCATTTAAATCTTAATATCATTAAATTTTAGAGTATTAGGTTGAATAGTGTTTCATTTTTTAGCTTTGCATTTAGCTTTCACTGATGAAGGCAAAATCCAGAAATTGGTCAGTCTAGAGCTAGAAATTTCATACTTCTAGATCCTTTAGCTTATAGTACATGAATCTAGTGTAGAGCAAAGATTGTTTTTGAAAACATATACATGAGCATATGAAAAGTTATATGATGTTGTTGTTGGTATAATTGTATGACTTCTGAGGCCATAAATTGCATTTACCCTTTTTTAAAACTGTTCATTGAGATTACATAAAAAAAGTTTTTAAGGTATCATGTTAATAATTTTCTTTTTTATAATCACTAATTTACATATACTTAATGATTTTCTTTGTATCTCATAAAAATACCCAAAAGAATAAAAAACCAATAAATAAGAAGTATGTTTTTTATTCAACTGATTTTTAAAATCCTTAGTAAATTTTATAAATTTAGCATTTTTTGGTGTAAAAAAATAGTAATACAAAAGATTAGAAACATTTAAAACTAATTGTTTACATATGTTTATATATCACACACTAATAAATTTACAATAAAATTATATTATTGACTGCTGGGGTGACCCTCAAAAACTAAGTTCACTTATAGTTCTACCCAAGTGGTCATGTAGAAACAACTAACATAATTTATTAAAAATACAACAAAATCAAAATGAGCGATTGTAATATTTAATTTATTAAAAAATATTTAGTTATAACTGTATATAAATTATAACTTAATAAATAATATTATATACATGGGCAAAAAACTTATAAGATTTTGAAGAACACAGTACACAGGATATAGAAATGTCAGCCAAAACAGCCATTACTAGTCCCAAGTTTTAACTTAATATTATTCAGTAGCAAAAGATTATGAAATCATAGATTCATTTGGTTCTCTTTCTTTGTTTTATGAAGCTTCTTAATAGCCTTTTCTTTTAATTTTCAGTTTTTTTCTTACACTTAGGTGCCGTACATTTTCTGAAAATGTGCACTACGTAGTTATGTATGTCTGATTTTACTGTCTATCAGCTTATTTTATTTTGGAATTATGTCATTATTTCAATAATAACTAATCCTTCTGTTTAATTAATAAATATTGTATGTATTTCATTTTCGAATCTTATTTATTTTTAATCTTTAGGTTGCTATTTGGATTAAATTGCTTTTCTTAATGCATATATTAATTAATGTTGATTTAATCCATTTAATTCATTAGTGTATATATATATATATATATAGACTAGTTTGTAGAAATATATGTTTTTACTGCTCATGCTTGTATTTCTCTCCCACACACAACATAGATATTTATCTATTGGATTAATTACCACTGAAACAACAGCATAAGTTAAAGGGAGGTTTAGGTGCATTTATTTGAACACATTCACATTTATAAATGAGTATGATCATCCCAACTTCAAAGAAAGAACACAGAAAAAAAACTGTTCCAAACATAAGTTTTGCAATGACTATACAGGCTACTTTGTCATTCACAAATAATTCCATATTTTTATATTTTTTGACATTTTGTGATGCTGTTTTTTAAAACAGGAAAAATGCTCCATATATTAGCACCACTCAGTGCAAGCCAAAATAATAAATGGATGCCAGAAAGCTTGTGCATAAAATTCCTATCTATTGCCTACTCATACAATATTCCCAGAGTAGTAGTGGTTTAATAGCATTCCTGCCTAATGTGATGTTTAGTGTGATGCTGTTTTTTACTTTCTTCAACAGAAAACTTTAATTTTCTGAAATACATCAACACTATAATTTAATTATAGCTCTCCAATATATTATATTTGCTGCCATGTTTTTCCACTAAAAACTATTAATAATATCATTTTTTAGAATGTCTATGAAGTAATCCATATAATGCAGATGAAGTCTACCTCTCTAATGAAATTCTTGCTCAACTTTAATGTAAAACAACTTTTTAGGAAGTTTTGCATTGATCATTCATTGTACATGTTTATTACAATGAAGGTTACAATATTTGACTGCATAGGATCACATCAATCAAGTTAAAAAATATTGATTGGTTTTACGATCATGCCATTGCATTTTTCAAATTTTACAGAGTATCTTGTAATGTCTTTATATTCTGTCTATACAGTATCCAAATCTCATTTTTATTATAGTAGTTATTTCCCTTCTGATGAAATATTCTACATTTTAACTTGTTAAAAGCAGCAGCAAAATATTGAAGTTTGTGTTTTACCTTAATATCTAAGTTCACCTTTGTATTTACAAAGCTATCAAGATATTTAAATTGGTTTACATTTTCAAATAGCTAAAAACTGCTGTGGATTTTTTTCTGTTACTGGCTGATAAAAATCTTGAGTATTTTGGACATTAATTAATAAACCAAAATCTTTATATGTTGCATTCAAAACATTATGCAAATTTTCTTTTGAACTGGAAAAAATAGGATAATCATGAGCATACTGTAAATCTAGAATCCACTAAGTAGATATTCCTATTTTCACTTTTGATCAATTAAAAATTCTATCATCAAACTGTATTACATCTTGATCTATATTCCATTAAGCTGCTTGTAAATAACTTCAAAGACAACTGTCATGGGGAAGCAAGTACACTTTCTTGTTTAGCTCTAGTTTTCATTTCAATTGCCTCATATTTTCCATCCATAATAATATATACTTCCCCTCATTATATTGTGCAAAAGTTGCATAATGTACATAATTTTTTGTGGACACCCAACTAATTTCAATTAATGCTACAAACCTATTTGATTGATTAGATCAAATGCCTCGATTAAATCAATAAAAGTAATATATAAATCATTTTTTAATTTCTTACACTTTTCTTGCATTTTCTTAGCAATAAAAACCATGTCTCTAGTGCTTTCTGATATTTTAAAACCACATTGAGTCTCTGGAAACCATTCATCTATGATTGGAAGAAACCGACTGAACAAAATTTTTGAAAGTACTTTTAAGTGATAATGATATTTTGTGATAATAGCTTAAATTTTGTTTATTTTCTTTATTTTTAAATACTGGAATGATATATTTCTCTTAAGATTAGGCAATACAATTTCATAGGTCCATATATCCATAAAAAAACTCAATATTTTTGAAGCTAACATGTTACCACTATAATTTAAATTTTCTCACTTGTACTTCATTCGACCTTCAGATTTTACATTTTTAAAATTATCAGTAGCCATTTGGATTTTATTAAACTGAAAATGAGTAAAATAAAATGGATATATCATTAAAAGTTTTCCATTCTTGTAACATAACTCAAAAGATGATCAAAATTCCTCTTCCCACATGTTCAAAATAACATTGTCATCATATAAGAGTACAATTACTGGATTTAATAAGATTGTGAGAATACTTCTGAGATCCATATATTATTAAATAACTTGCTTACTGAAAATTATTTTAACAAATTTAAATTTATAATAAATAAATTATGCTAACAATTTAATATAATTTATCTGATGGAATTTTTAAATACTCAATAATTAAAAAAGATATACTATTTAAAAGATATTAATATTTTTTTTAATGGTAGTGGCAATTAAAATTAATATTCATATTTAAAATTTTTTTATACTTAGTATTATAAAAGCTATTTACCACTTGATTTCTTAATATATAGACATACTCTTATAAAATATTTCCAGTCCATATTGCTATCTGAAATAAATATCAAATCACCCCAAATGTTAGAACTCACATCTCAAAACAGCTAATTCAAAGAAGGTATAGGTCCTTTTTAAATGAGCTATTTTGACATGTGGGCTCTAATTTGTTTATTCACAGAAGGTGTAGCTAAAAATTTCTTAATGTTTGAGGTGATTTTTGAATTAGCTGTTTCAAAATGTGAGTTCTAATATGTTTATTCACAGAGGGCATAGCGTGAAAATTTTATAATGTTTGATATACTTTTTGCATATATATATATTTTAAAAATATTTATTTAAATTGGAGAAATGACCTTTAACAAAGACAAGTTTTAAATTAAAATTACGTAAAATGTTATATATCCATATATAAGAACATGCAAACGATTCATTATTAGTACAATAATATTTCAATATTTTTTTTTATATGAATACTTTTATGAATACCATTTTTTATTTTCACTTTAAAATCAATTAAGTCTGCAGAAATAGATCAATGAACACTAGATGACAGTGCAAAGAGATTTCTAGGATGGAAGGGAGTAGCAATAGCAGGGTTAACATATAGTAACAATGCATTATGTATTAGTAACAGAGTATTAGATTACTTAGAAAAAGTACAAAGAAAAGTAGGAAGACATATATGAGATGCAGATGTATTAATGGCAAAGGAGGCAAATCAAGGAGAAATGGGATGGTCAAGTTTTAGTATGAGAAATGCAAAAAGCAAAATAAAAATGTTCGGTAGATTGCAATTGATGGATAATAAAAGAATAGCCAAAATAGTATTTAATTGGGTTATGAATAAAGATCAAGCAACAATATGGTTAAGAAAGGTAATGCAATATGTAGAAGATTTGAATAAAGAATTTATATTAGTATACTTGTACAAAAGGTGGGATGATTGTGTTAGGAGAATTGTTGAGTGTTATAGTATTAAGAAATGGGATAGAAGAATAGATACATTAATAAAGAATAGGGAGTTGGAAAAATGGAGAAATAGTATGGAGAGTAAAAGAGTTTAAATATATATAGAAGTTAACTGAATATTGGAAAAGAGTTAATTTATGACAATAGCAAGGAAAGTAGTTTACTGTTTAAGGCTTGAACAGATCTTTACCAACAAAGGAATATACACATAAATGGAAAAATGTGGGTGATTTAGTCTGAATGTTATGTAAGGAAGGCATAGAAAATATTAGGTATTTATTAATTGAATGTAAATACATCAAAGCAGAAAGGGTACAAATAATGAAGTTGTGAAAGAATAAATATAAATAAAGTGATTATACAGAAAGTGGATTATTGATTTTTATGCTGGGCCTGGAAAAATATAAGGGAGATTTAGATATAAAGGCCATGGAGTTGATAAAGATTATGTTGTGGAAATTGCATAGAGCAGAATAGAGAAGAATATGGGAAAAACTTAGGGCAGGGAATGGAAAGGGAAATTAATGTAGCTAACAGGTTTCTCTGGGCATAGTTACTGAGAGATTCCTAACTCTCTATAAAGAGAAGTCATAGTACATCACATCACATTGAATTTCTGGAGTATTAATCTTATATATGGAACAATATGCCCTATTAATAAATGAATTAAAAGTAATGAGTAAAAACTATCAATAATCAAAACTTTTCACCCAGTTCAAGTTGCTTGACTAGTAATTATATGTCAAATAATAGATTACATTTATATGTTTTAATAATATCAGTTGTCAATGCAAGTGCTGAAGTGAAAATTATTTATTAAAAATTAATGCAATCCAATAGGTAGTGTTATTCTGTGCTTTTACTAAAGTATACAATTTAAACCGTTATAAATATTATTATATTTAAATACTTAATTGTTTTTATTTGTTTAATGCTATTTAGGGTTACTTTAAATTTGATTTTAAAATCAAACATAATAATTTTGAATTTTTTAAAAAAAGATTATTACTTTGTATAAAAAATTATGACTTTTAGAATTATAAAATTATAATAAATGAGTAAATAATAGGTAAATAATTAAAGATGAATAATGTTTTGAAGTTATATAAGAATATTATATAGATATATTTAAACCTTACTAAATATAAAGTATATTTAAGGTTAAAAAATAGATTTATAATCTAATAAATAATGATTTATAATCATTTATATGACTCATGTATATTTTCTAAAAATATGACACTTGTAAGACAAATTTGATCAGGGATAACCAACGATTTACTATTCAGCCAGTAATTTTTTCATGTGGGAGTTTATTTGTACCAACAAATTTATGCTACTATTCAATTTTTATATAACATACAATATGATATAAATAATACATTATAATAATATATTATAAAAAAAAAATTAAAGCTTAAACAGTATTTATTTTTATGGGATATTTGAATGTGTTTTATTTGCATGAGACATTTGAAGTTTGGAGTTAGGGGGAAAATTTTATAACTTTGAATCAATTAGATATAATTGTGATTTGTGTTTTTTGTTTTTATTAATTTAATTGATTTATATAATTTTGTAAAGAGTAAAACTAAAAGAATTACAAAGAATGTACAATTATAAAATGAAAGTTAAAATTAATGTAGGATCATTCTGAAACAGTCCTCAAAATTAAAAGTATGAAATGTCTATTTGCTGAATGAATGTGAAACAGCTTTTCTTATTTTGGTTTAACTCACTAAATTTGAGGTTTTTATTATACATTATATTTTTCTGAGTTTTTTGATTATAATAACATTTACAAGGTCTAAATTCTACTTCTTTACTTCCATAATTAGAAATCCAATATACCAAGATTAATTCTATAATGCTTCAAATTTGGCAAATGTGTCATAGATTGGACATCCCTGGTTTAGCAGACTGAATTTTTGTAGCATGTCATTCGCACATTGCAACTGATTCCATTGAAATTTTGTTTTCTTTTTAAATTGTGCAAAAAAACTATAATCACAATGTCAACAGAAGTGCCAGCATTCGTTGCTGCTTAATTCCATTGTTAAAATGATGTATCACAATTTGAAATTGGATAAAATTTGATTTTTTTATTAGTATTTTTGTTAATAGGCACATCTAATTTTTTTATATTTTGGTCAATTGTTAATAGGCACATCTAATTCTTTTTAATGTTGATCAATTTACTAGTTTATATGAGGGCGATAAAGGCAAACATTTTTTATTGGCCTCATTACTTAACTAAAGTGGATTAAAATATGCTGATGATTTACATTCAAGGCCTTCAATGGGGTATAAATGTAATCGAGGGATATTGGTTGTAAGTATATAATTTTAATTTTTTGAATAATATTTTAAATTTTTGGAATTATTTGATAAATGGTATAATTTATTAATTTGTATTTGTATTGGTGTGTGTTATAGTATATAAATTATATAATATTACCAACAGGTTGATTCTTTGTAGCACGATGGGGCTAACGGCAGCTGATTCGCTGAAATTTTCTTCTCTTTTAAATTGCATGAAAACTATAAGCATGATTGATATAAATTTATACAACTATAAGAATGATGTCAACAGAAATCCTAGAATTCATTGCTGCTTGATTCCCATCTTTAAAATGATTTATCACAATATAAAATTGAAAAAAAAATTGAATCTTTTATTAATATTTTTATTGATAAGTGCATTTAATTTTTTTTATTTTCTGGTCACGAAGACAATAAAGGCAAAATTTTTTTATTGGCCTCATTATCTAATTCAAGTGGATTAAAAATACACTGATATTCACGCTCAAGGCCTTCAATGGAATGTAAATGTAATCTCGGAATACCGTAAGTATACAATTTTAATTTTTAAATTTTTTGAATAATATATATATATTTTTAATTATTTAATAAATGATATAATTTATTAATTTGTGTTTGTAGTGGTGTGCCTGTGTAGTATATGAATTATATAATATTAAATCAATTATGGTTTTTATTATACAGTATATAAATTTGTATTCAAATATAACAAAAGTGGTTTTTGTACAGTGTAATTTTGGGTCTCTGATACAAGTTTGAGGCAACCTTATTTTATAGACATAATGATTTTCAAAAGGTTTAGTTATTTATTAGTATGTTTATATTTATATTAGTGTGTTTGTGTTGCTATTGTAAGTCTGTTTGTATAACAAGTAATTTTTATATATAACAATTATAGATTAGTGCAATGTAAATTTTAAGTCTGATTATCAGATGAAAGGTTGCAGTTGATAAAGCAATCACAAAATCTACTGAGCATAGTATCATGTGAAAATATAAATACTTAAAACCAATAAAGAGAGATTTCAAATGGTGTGTGTGTAGTGGTAGCCACAATGGTTATGTATATATAACATGGTATTGTATGCAGGAAAAGAATCAAATTCTGATTCTTGCCTATGTTAATGCTCATGCTGTGGAGTCAGTAGTTTTGCCACATCTTGCACCACATTATTTTCAAGTATATAGTTAACAAATGAGCTATATGCTAATAAATTATATCTCTGTGGGACAATAAATATAACAATATACCATCACTGGTATTCATAAAGAATATAAACATCACTATGTACACAAACAATATAAAATGAAGAGATGAAACCCATTTTATCAGTGATACAGACAGTAGCCTATAATTTCTCTAGTTTTAGATAGACAAAAACCAATTGCTACGATGACAAATGCATATCTATCTTCTGGAAATGATTTGTTTTGTATCTTTTATTAGGATGAATCTTTTTCTTGTAGATGCCTTTGTGATTTGTTAATTTTTAGGGTACAAGATAAAAATGAAGAATTTATATGCTACTTGTTTTAGAGATTCTGAAGCTATGGATTATCTCAGGTAAAAAAGTATTATATATGGTTTGAAAGATAATTTTGTGAGGAATACAAAGAAATTATCAATGAAGATGTAATTTAAACTTAGTTAATGGTAAATTAGAAATTATGAACAAACAATAAAATAATAATTATTTTGGATGTTGAAATCTTCTTTTTTTATTTTTTAAATTGTAATCACTATTTGTGTTAGACTTATTGTTTTCTTTAGTTTTTCTAGTTTCTATCAATGTGAAGTTTTTTATTCAAACATTATTAAAACTGAAATTATTGTGAAACTTGTGTCTCAGGTCAGTTTTTAAAAAAAATTCAATATGGCGCCTGGAGATTCAACCAGTTAGGTCATTTGAATCTGCTGCATGACTTGGCTTAATTAACGAAAATGGAGATAAAACAGATTTTAAAAAAATTGTTAGTGAATTTTCTAACATTTACAATCTATATCTGAGATGTAAGAGTATGTGTTAGATGTATTTTTTTTTATAAATATAAAAAAACTATTAATTATTAAAACTAACCAAACTGCAATGTATATACGCACAGTATGTGCTTTCCCTTCCAAAGTTAAATAACATATTTTTAAAAATCCAGCATTTTAATTATGATCAAAATTGCATTTTATTATTGTTATTTTTTATTGTACTATTTTAGAAAAAAACTTAATATAAAAATGTCACTTTACTATGAATTAAACAAAAATCTTATAGTGAATAAATAACTGATGTTTATATGTAAGACACATAACCGCCTGATTAATAATTCATAGCTTGTTAAGAAATTTCGTAAAACCTTAATACAAGCAAAACAAATTATTAATCTCGCATAAGAAATCTGATGAATTTATTTTCTCTACATGTTAAATAATTCAAAGAACTGATTTGAAGCTATTGAAGAACAACAATTAAAAAAAAATCCATAGCAACTACTGACCTCTTACATCTATTTTCGTTAACTAATATTAAAAAATTCAAGATAGCAATTGTTGATTTTTTTTTTTAAATTAGTGGAAATATAATCATCAGGAATTTTTGTAAATAATTTGGTTATTTTCTTTTAAGATAATCTGATAATATCAAAATTAAGGCCGCTTTGTTTAATTTTGTAGTTGCAACCATAAAAGTTTCTTTCTATATATTCATCCGCACGTAGTTCGTAATTCATAAGAATATATTTTTTTTTTTTTTAATACTCTACTTGACCCCCCCCCCTAATAATTAATGATGACAAAACTTTCAGAGTTTGCATAATGTAAGATGAGAGTGATCATGGGCTCAAGTGAGTCACGTTTCTCCAATCTGTAATGAAGTTAAATTATTTTATAATTTGTATTTATTTTTCCAATCATTTCAACATATTTATGTGATTAATATGAGATCTTTATCCTCTAGAAATTAATATATAGATGACTTGCTAGGGGGTCATCTATTTGGAAAAAAAATTCTAAATCTGCAATCATTCTGAAAAATATTTTCGAGATTCACCAACTGGATTTGAACTCGAGGTCATAGATATATAGCAAGTAGATGCAGATACGATCATGCCATGAGGATTTTGTGTTTAAATATTTTTACTTAAATATAAAATGAAAATATCTTCATAAATCTCATCAATGATTTGGATTATTTGGGCCGAACTCATGTTAACGTGAGAAATTTTATTTATCCAAATGTCTGTAAGTGCACATATACCCACACAGTTCATTCTAATGTGATACCATTTATTACTTAGAAAATCATAAGTAGTTTGAGTACTAGAAGTGAGAAAACTGAGCTGCTTTCTATTGGCCTTCGACTCCATTATTATAATAAACTATGAGACTATGATTACATGAATAAGATATTTTTGCATGATAACCCAGAGCTTACCCCCTGACTTGAATTAATTTATAAACCTACATGTTGGGAAATGAAATTATGTTTAAGTTGCTTTCCAAAACCAGAGTACAACAATTCTAAGTGCTAGGAATAAGTTTTCTTTTTTTTCAAACATTTTACTTATAAATTAGTCTAAAAAAGTTCTGCTTTGCAAATAAAGACATTACTTCTTGGATAAATAGTATACAGTATAGATGATTTATTGGTTCTATTATTATCTAAATATAGACTCAATTAATTCTGGTTATTATTAGTTTTAAATATTTATCACCGTAGCTGTAGTAACTATCATTTTTGTGGAGGAACATAATAAATGTTTTTAGAACAAGTTTAAGTTTGATATACTGAACTAATTCAACCCTTTTAGAATAAATACTAATGAAGTCAGAATTTTCAAACTTCTCCACAACTAATATTAAATAGTAGCACTTTTGTTACTACTAGTACTACTACACTACTATTACCTAACAAAACATTTTTTCCAGCAGCATGATCTTCAAAATATTGAGAATTTTACCACTACATCATAAAAAAGAAAAAATATTGGAGTACTTTCTCATAGAATCTATTACTCCCTATATATTTACCATTATCAAGTACCTTCAATTATACACTTAAACAGTGAATACACAAGGGGCCTTATGATAAATTTTGGAATTACTATTTTCATTTTTTTCATATTACAACTTTTATGTGGCACTTTGATCTTAATCCAACAAGAAAACTGCAATCTCTTTTTCTTAACAAATTGGCCAAAAGTAAAAGTAGAGATTAACTGCACAAATCTGCAGATATTTTTATACTTACATCGATCTTACATTACAACACTTATGTAAATCTCAGACTTATTAGACACTGATATATAATATAAAAATAATATTTTTTTATATTTTTTACTTGTTGTTGTACAATTTATGATTACATTAATTACAATACAATCTTATGTAACCATCTTTAATGTATCTGCATTATGGCTTTTTTCTTTTGGAACTTTTTTGATATCTTTATATAATTCATTCTATATCTTTTTGGGGGTATTTTAATTTAAAAGTAGTAGATTATTTTAGTAAAGCTACAATAGCAATAGTAATTATAATGATAGTAGTAGTAATAATAGTTGCTTGTCCACAACATCAGTATTTTGTTTTCAGCCTACATTATATTGTTATTTTTAATAGTAATCTAATCAAGAATTGGCACATAATTAATAAAATAAAAATATATATGTCTTGTGATATTAACCATAGTAATATCAGAGATAAAATCTTTAGGACTGATTCTAAATTGAATAATATAATAATAAACTCTACCTGATTAACAAAATGAAAACTATTAAATATTTAAATTCCCGGTAGCATATTCAAAAGTCACATGATTTGCAAGCAATTTATTATATGATGAATTTTTATTTATTAACAAATTGTTTAATAGAAATGTAGCAAATGCAATGAATATTCTTCACTATAATTGCCCACTGTAATATAAATTAAATTTCATAATTATCATATAATAATTTTATGATTTAATATCTGTACAAAATTTCAAAATACCTATTAATTAAATTTTACACACATTTCTTGTTGTAGAGTATCATTTTCAAAAGGAAAATTGTTAAAATAACAATATGTTAAATCATTAAATGTACTACAGTAAATAGCATAACTTGAGTTTATTGCACTATGTTATTAATAATCTTGTTTTTTTCCCATTTCCTATCATTTTATTCATTGAAAGGTAATTTTCCATTTTTAGGATCAAAAACTTCACTCGCTTATAATACAATACCATGGACAAGATTATATGACCTTCTATGCCAAACATACATATATTATATATATATATATATATATATATATTGTTTTATTCTCAAATTAATATTGCTCTTGATTCCTCCATAGTAAACATGTGGATAACCTAGATCTTGGCATTTAATCCTATGCACAGTTTGTGGATGTTTGTAGATTACTTTTATCCTTGCTGCTATGTAATAATTGATACAAGGTGATTGATGAGTTAAAACTAGCATTATATTCCTCACCATACATATTTTCCATTTTTATTGCTATTGAAGATATATACAAAAGAGCCTTCAAGATTTTTTCAAAAATGAGTATATTTATTGTTGCTAACATTTAGCTTAGCATCAAATCTTTTAATGTTATTATAAAATGTGCATTTATGGTACCTAAAGACTGTTAAATCAGCAGTTTATTTTTTTAACCAATCTCATATTTACATAAATTCTGGTTTACAGAGAAATAATATTTTATATTATGCATATTTGTAACACAAGTACATAAATGATTAGAGGTCAGTAAATATGTAACATTTATGGGCTTTATTTCCATAAAATAAGTTAATATACAGCCATTATAATTAATTATTAAATGCAGATATTTAATGCATTTATGATTTTTAGGTTCTACTAACTACTTTATATATATATATATTTTGCATTATATAATCTGGAACACAAATGATAACATTATTTACTTATTCCACAAACATGATGTCGTTATTATTGGCTTTTCTTCCACTATTTTTTTTATTCATTACTATTTACTGCTAAAGCTAAGCTTACTACATCTTGTAATATTAAATGTCAATTATCTTGATTTATCTAGTTAAAAACATTTCCCTTTTTTGTTTATATATTTTTAACTAATAATTGCTAAATAATTTATATATATATCTTATGATCTACTTATCCCTGTTATGATGTATTTTATAGCTGGCACTAATATAGACTTTTTACTTATGCAAAGATCTAACATCAAAATATAACTCCAATAACATTTGAAGAAAACATTAACTGCTATACCAATATACTTTTCCACCAATGCTGAAGGTATATATAATATTATAAACATATATTTCTTTGACAATCTCCACAATAATATTCAATTGATTTAATGGATTGAATAATAATCCAGAAGAGCTTTTTCTCAAGTTACTTGGTGAGGCCAAAGAATATGATTGGAAAGTATGCTAGCACTGGTTAGCCAGTCAGACATGGGACCAACTGGAAATCTGAAAGATCAAAACACTTAGGTACTTATAGTACTGTCATGGCAAAATTAAAAAACTGGACATAATGACTCCTATGGAGAGTCTAATAGTTGTCACATTAATATAATCCAGCCTCTTTCCATTTAATTGTTATTTATTGTTAAAACTCCCGAATTTGGTGGTCAACAAATTAACCAAATAATTCCTAAGTAGCTTATATTTACGTAATTTTTTTTTCTTTTTACCATTAGTTTTCTTATTTATTGTTTTCATTGTAGAACTACTGTACATTGTAAGCATGTAACCTATAATAAAAAGAGGTTAAATGATATCCATATGTATCTTCTTAGTGTGAATAAAGTTGTTATTTGAAACTAATATTCAATTGATAAAGCAAAATGACTATTTGGTAATCATTAACACATGCTAAGAAGGATTAATTGCATTCTATCTACCTGAAAATATTAAGCTTTTTATGATCTGATATAAATTAAATGTTATTCTAAATCAGATTCAAACACAAGTAATGAGTACAAATACAAAGATGCATTATTATTAAGCCATAGGGTGTTTTTATACAAAATGTTCTAGAAAGGGAAAAAATATCTTTAATTTAAAATTAATCATAATATGGAATAAGCTGTAGTTTTATTTTAATAATCTTCTATCTGCCAGTAAGCCATTGCATTATTCTGAACTCTGATGAATATTTCTATCAATAATATTTCATGAATCCAATTCTAAAATGACTTTGTGTTAATAATTCTTATTCAAAATATATGATATAATACTCACAGATACTAGTTGTTGGAATTATAAAAAAACAAACATGAAAATATTTTATGATTTTAATCTATAATACTAATAGTTATAATTATACATATTATGATACATTAAATCAATTAAAATTTAAATAAAGGATTAAGATAGCTGGAGAAGAAAAGACACATATCACTAAATAATTATTATACTTTAAACTACAATTTATAGAATCTTTTCAAATGTGAATTTCAAACCATCCCAGATATAATATTAAATGTATTATTTGATTTTTTTGTGCAATTAAATCTTTTTATGCATATTACATAAATAGTTTATATGTTAGATTATAAATATTTAAGCCTTCTAATAATTACAATCATAAGACATTTAAAATTAATATTTTAAAATTTGTGGAAACAAGTATCTAACTAAAAATCTTACTGATAACAAAGAAACACATCATTATTGGTTTCATGATACCTATTCAAAAAGTTAGAAGAACAAAATATTAGATATTAAAATTTTATGTTATTAAAAAATGATATATTTAGAATTAGCTATCATCAAAGAAATATCATCAAAAAAACAGAAAAAATTCTAAAAGTTAATAAATTATTGTTATTAAAATATTTCACTTACAGTTTTTACAAAAATGTTTTCCTTTTAGCCTGTAATGACTGTTTCCATGGTGATTTCCAGTTTTTATAATGTACTTTCTATACCTTCTAAGAGCTGTTTTTAAACAAAAAATGTTTTCAAAGACAATCTCCCTTCCCTTAGTGATGTAGTTTATGGTTTAATAATAAATATTTTACAAAATATTATGTCATAATCATTAACCATTGCATTTTTAATTACAAAACTTTCTCAGACTGAAAGTCAAGAAATTGTATTTGCATTTTTTGACCTCTGCTAAGAAATTTTGCAAACTTTCCCTTTTTTACAGCTTTAAAATTCATATATATATTTTCTAATATTTAATTTCAAAAAGTTCAAAAGATATCAGGATAATTGAGTAAATGAGTCTTCAAATTTAACATTGGTGGGTGTCCATTATGTGATTGACAATCTTACCCTTTGAGAGATTACTTCAAGAAAATATTGATTGTCTAAAAACTTGATTTTTTTTGAAAGGTTTGTGCTTATTTTTGTATAGTAATTGGTAATAATTACTGAAAATCAAAATATATATTATTACAAATTTATTTTTAACAAAAAATGTTTTATTTTAAATATAAAAAAATATAATCTTCTGAATATTGTTACCATAGAGATTACAATTGTGGGAAATACAACTGCCTAAAAATAATGTCACCCAAAAGTCTGTTATAACATTTAGCAATATCATAAAAAATTATGAAAATTTTTTAAACTTTTAAAGCATAAATTGATAGATTTAATAAATATTAAAAATAATTTATTCAGATTTTTAAAACAAACATCAAACAAAGATTTCATTCATTTTGTAAATTGAATCGGTTCTACCTAAAATTTGATGATGTGACATCATATTGATTAAAATTTAATTTTTAAAATAATTCTGAAAATCAAATCTGATTTTTAAAAATTTATTTAATTTCTAAACAAAAATACCTATTGAATGAGGTCAAATTTATTATATTCTAATAAATAATAATGATTTAATATTAAAATGAATGCTGAAAGCTTAAATCTAATGAGAACAAAGAAATCTGTCAAAATTCTGGCAGATTGCTAGAGAGTTAAGCTTTTCAAATACATAAAAAAGCAACTAACAAATAAAGTTAAATATATAGTAAAAACAATTTCTTTTTTTCATTCGATGATTACAGTAATGTTATGAAAGAAATAAATTTAAAAAATATGGATTGAATTTATTTTTTAAGTATAAATAAATAATTATGATCATTATAAAGCTATAAAATAGTGTTCTAAAATATAAAATTGCATATATATTACATTTGACAGAACATAATGATCTATTTTCCTTTTTATCATTATTTCAAATTTTTAAAAACTTATATTTAAAAATGGAAAAAAAAAATCCAAGTGCAACATAATTATATTTCTTTTTTAATAATTACTATACAAATATTTATTTTGTAAAATAATTAAAAATATTAAAATAAACTAGGAAAATATATAATTGTTTTATTCATTGTTAACACCAACTAAAAAAAAATATACAAGTTTGTTTATACACCCATGCTCAAAGAATCTACAAATCAGTGGTCATTTAGGTTTTGTCAACTCATTTGTCATCAAATGAATGTTAAAGCTGGCAAAATAGCTCTAAAGATAGCTACAAGAGAATAATTTAAAATGGAAGCACAGCAATGCCTCTACAGTGTTCCATAATGCACTGGGACTCAGAATCATTGAGTTAAAAGCAGTAATTGTATTTTTTATTAATATTTTAACACACAACTGTTATCACCCACTTAAAATTGAAAGCATATTGTGATTGAATAGCCTGTGTCCATCTCAATATATTACTCACTACTACATAATACAGTAAATTTCATGAACCTATAATACATCCAGAGAAGATCGGAATAAATTCAAGAGAAGTAAAGCCAGAGATATAGAAAAACCGATTTAAGTAACTCTCTCCAATATTACTTAACAAGCTAGTATGATCTCCAAATCCACATTCATTTATTAATCAAATGTTATTAGAATGAAATAGGCTTGTAACCATTGGTAAATCCAAGTAAATATTTTATTTGTTATTAAAAAAGGAAAGAAATTTGAGTATTAGAATCTAAATTGTTTTATAGTTTTGGTGAACAATTTATTGAAGAAAATCATGTAATATTTTGTAAAATTATGATATAATCTTAGTTGAAACATGTGAAAGAATAGGATAGCAAAATCATGTTCTCTGAAGAATTAAAAAAAACAATAATTCGAGTTATTTATATAAAATTATAAAACACATCAGTAGAAAATGAATAGGAAAAAAAAATGTTATTTTATTTTTGAAAATATATATAAGTAAAATTATTATTTTGCTTATTAAAACTGCAGCTTCTGCAGAAGATATTTCTATATAAAGTAAAAGAAAACAATCTAATTGTTATAAAATTAATAATTAAAAAAACACCCGTGGGGATATAATGCAGCAGGAGATTAATCGAGAGCTAAAAATTCCTAGCAATGCGATTATTATTTTTTATAACATTAATATAAACATATACAGATAAAAATAAATCTGCTCTTTTAAAAATTATCGATAGGGCAAAGATCTTTTTACTTCCTCCTCTCTCTAGACACAACATGTGAATGACTTTTAGTGTTGTGACATTGTAAAATTAAAATATAAGGTACATTGATAAAAAACAATTATACAAAAAAAAAATCTAAAAAAGTTAAGTAAAATAAACCGTCATACTAATAGAGCAAAGATATTTCAGAACATTTTGTCAGCTTGCAGAATAGAAATATAAGCTTTGTTGCCATATAAGATGACTTTTCCAATTTGATTACTTAATTTTTTTACTTCCAATTTCTGAAAGCTAATTAAATACACAAAATATTTATAAACTATAAATTACTGTACATCAGATTTAAAATGTGTCAATCTGAAACATTAGTATTAATAGCTATTTTGGGATTATTGTAAAAAACTGGAACTGCCATTTACAATCCTCACTGAAATTATTTTTATAAGTTTACGTCCACTGTTTTATATTAAAAAGATGGCAAGTAGTGGTAAAGTATCTTTAGTAATGACGATTGTTTATAGTTATTCTTTGGTTTTGTTATTGAATCCGTCTTCGAATAGAGAACTTAACATGCATATAATGATTAAGTATATTTACTCGTCTAAATACTGAAATATAATTTAAAAATTTTTTTAATTTGCTATTGGGAGCGTTTCTCTACCTGTATATATAAAAACTTTAATATTATATGCAGAGAATTTTACTCAACCCTTATTTTCTTAATTTGATCGAATAAAGGTTTCCATATTTACAATCTCAATCATTTTAAATGTGAGAATATATAATTATAGTTTTTCGTTTTTTCACTTGAATCTATTTTTTTAAAATCTCATCTTGACTTAGTAATTAAAGGTAATAGGAACAATAGTAGTTCTCTCAATAATAAAAGTATTGATTGATTCTTCATAAACGTTCTTCAACTTTCACGTTTTTCTTTTTTTTAATTTTTAAACCACCTGGATCTTCTCAAGATGTTTGCTGACATTATTGATTTAATTTTTTTCCGCCCTAAGGAAACTAATTATATGACTTTTTTTTCTCTCATGTTTAAAGTTATGCATCTTTATTAGTTACAATCTATTTTTGCTTCCCCTCTGCTGGTAAAAAAAGAAGAAGAAAGAAAACAAACTGCTTTATACTTCCTCTATCGGCAAAAAAAATACAAAAAATAAATTCCTATATGAATTACGATTTAAGAAGTAAAGCTTAATATTGCTAACGATTATTTTAGTTTGTTAATGAAGAAACAACAACAATAACAGCAAAATAGAAATTTATTGAAATAGTTTATCATCTGTTAAAAATTGTAATTTTCGCTAGAATTTTATGATTTAATTAAAATTTAATGCTTTAAAAAAATTCATTTAAAAGTAATTTGTAAAGCTCGAACTCTAATGCAAATTTATGATAGAATTTATTTCAATGTTGCATTTGGAGATGCAAATACAACTTCATCTATCTATCTATCTATCTATCTATCTATCTATCTATCTATCTATCTATCTATCTATCTATCTATCTATCTATCTATCTATCTATCTATCTATCTATCTATCTATCTATCTATCTATCTATCTATCTATCTATCTATCTATCTATCTATCTATCTATCTATCTATCTATCTATCCATCTATCTATCTATCTATCTATCTATCTATCTATCTATCTATCTATCTATCTATCTATCTATCTGTCTGTCTGTCTGTCTGTCTGTCTATCTATCTATCTATCTATCTATCTATCCATCCATCCATCTATCCATCCATCTATCTATCTATCTATCTATCTATCTATCTATCTATCTATCTATCTATCTATCTGTCTGTCTGTCTGTCTGTCTGTCTGTCTATCTGTCTATCTATCTATCTATCTATCTATCTATCTATCTATCTATCTATCCATCCATCCATCCATCCATCCATCCATCCATCCATCCATCCATCCATCCATCTATCTATCTATCTATCTATCTATCTATCTATCTATCTATCTATCTATCTATCTATCTATCTATCTATCTATCTATCTATCTATCTATCTATCTATCTATCTATCTATGCTGCATCATCCATTCATTCATCTGATTGTTTACATCTTTTTTAAATATATGTATAAAGTATATACCCACATAACTTTAATTTATAAAGATTATAGAAAACAACACTTTTTAAAATCTATTTGAAAAATTTATTATTATTAATATAAAATGGCAATAAATGCAAATCATTATTATTTTTTTCATATATTGTTCTATTGTAGAAAATGTATAGTAGATAATTATAAAGCAAATAAAATATTGTAATTTAGAAAACAAAATATAGATGCCACTGTATAATTTTCTGTTAACTTCTTAATCTATTGAATTAATTTCTTAACAGTTTGTATAACCATATTGAATTATCAGAGCATTGATTTAAGA
This sequence comes from Epiperipatus broadwayi, assembly GCA_028023455.1. Lineage (NCBI taxonomy): Eukaryota > Metazoa > Onychophora > Udeonychophora > Euonychophora > Peripatidae > Epiperipatus > Epiperipatus broadwayi. The sequence continues at coordinate 693,542 of JAQFVV010000298.1, forward strand.
CAATTTTTATAATAATTTTATTTTGCAAAAATCAAATAGTATATATTGTCAGAAAAATAAAATACATAGGAATGCAATGAAGCTGAACAAATATTATCATTATCTATCAAAATATTTTAAAAATAAATTTAAACATTTTAAATATTATTTTTATGTTTCTTTATACATTTTAACAGGTAAATGTTAAAATTATATTTTTATTATCAGATTCATTACGTTTCTTATAAAATTTTCAATAAAATGATATATAATATGACTTATCAAAGATAATTCATTATTACTAATATAAAAAAAAATAGATCTCGATAGCTTTTATTTTTCTACAAAATCCATAAAAATTCTTTCCATGTAGACATCTGCATATAATCAATAAAAAAAGGTTATTAAATACAGATGTTTGATCATTATTTATTTCACATTCTTGAACATTTTTATATAATAATTGATGCTCTTTAAATCTTTTTTTCAGTAAATATAGACTCATCAATATGTAGAATCCTACAAAGCCAAATAATTATATATGCTGTATTATTTTTATGCTCTTTATGAATATGATTTTTAGAATTATTGAGCATTCTATTAACATTAGGTGGGACACTATATGCAATATTATAGTACTCAGAACAAAAATTGTTTATCATATTATTATCAAATGATGTGATGTGATGTATTATGGTTTCTCCTTAAACAAAGTCAAGAATATCTCAGCAAACCTATTAGATATTTTTTTTTACATTCCCCACTCTAAATTTACCCATAATCTGCTCTATCCCATTTCCACAACATAATCTTTGTCAACTCTATAACCTTTATATCTAAATCCCCCTTATCTTTTCCCAAACCCAGCATAAAAACCAATAATTCATTTTCTGTATAATCACTCTTTTCATATTTATTTTTTCACAACTTCATTATATGTACCCTTTCTGTTTTCAAACATTTACATTCAATTAACAAATGCCTAATATTTCCTATTCCTTCCTTACATAATTTACAAAATAATTCACCCATATTTTTCCATTTACATGTATATTCTTTTGTAGCTAAAGATTCCGTTCGAGCCTTAAACAATAAACTACTTTCCTTACTATTATCATATATGAACTCATACCTAATATTCTGTTTATTTCTATATATATATATTTAAACTCTTTTTACTCTCCATACTATTTCTCCATCTCTCTAACTCCCTAGTCTTTATTAATAAATTTATTCTTTTATCCCATTCATTATTACTATAACACTCAATAATCCTCTTAACACAATCATCCCATCTTTTGTACAAATATACTGATATAAATTCTTTATCCAAATCTTTTGCATACTGCATTACCTTTCTCACCCATCTTGTTACCTGCCCTTTACTCATAACCCAATTAAATACTATTTTAGCTATTCTTTTATTATCCGTAAACTGCAATCTACCAAACATTTTCATTTTACTTTTTGCATCTCTCATATGAAAACTTGACCATCCCATTTCTCCTTGAATTGCCTCCCTTGCTGTACATACTTCTGCATCCAATGCATGTCTTCTTACTTCCCTTTGAGCTTTTTCTAAGTAATCTAATATCTTTTTACTAACATATAATGCATCATTACCATATGTTAACCCTGCTACTGCAACTCCTTTCCATATAATTCTAGCTACATCATATTTATTATATGAAAACACTGTTAATTTCTTTATCAATCCCTTTCTTTTCTTTGCTTCATTTATCAATTTTTTCTCCCATTCATCCAAATAATTTTTCTGATTACTTAGAATAATTCCCAAATAACTGTATCTATTCACCATACTTAACTTAATATCTCCCAAAAAAATTCTACATCTTCTCTTTCCCCAGTATTAACCATCATTATATTTGATTTTTCTTCACTAAATTTAATCCCCATCTCTTTACCCATCCTTGCACATGTCTGCAACATAACTTCCATATCTTCACTTTTTTCTGCACACCAAAAATATATCATACACAAAAAAAAGACCTGACAAAATATATACGGTATCTCTATCCCTCTTCCTTATCTTTCTACTGCTCTTTCCATTTCACTCAAATACAACACAAAATAGGTGACATAGGGCATTATATAGTGCTGACATCTATTTGCTATTAAAATTGATGTTATTAATTCCTAAAATTTCCAATCACTTGTCTATTACATCCATATCACATCTCATTGATAATTACTTGTGGTTAATGTCTAATATTTCCATTCATATCATTTGTTTATTCATATAATTTATTATTCCTACCAAAAGAAAAGTACCCATAGACTGCTATAAAAGTATGTTTATTACGTCATCCAATGTTTATTATTCTTGTCCAATACATATTTTTATGAACTGAGAATTTCATATTTCTTATTCCTTTCACAATTATGATACAACTCTAAATATTAGAGAAAAATTTATAATGGCATTTTGAACAAAGGCTGCTAAAAGAAATTGAATGAAAGAGATGGTAAAATTAATAACTTACTATCAGGATAAACATGAATTCCCAGTCATTGCATGTGTTAATGTTATATTACGGCTCAATACAGCATGAAAAAAAAAATCAAATTATTCTGTAGTAAATATAAATTTTAGAAATAACTTCCTTCATCACTGTCATAAAGGATTATCAACACTCCTTGGAAATATAATTTCCATCTAACTTATTTCCAAGGTCCCTCTAGTCATCCACTTCATTTTATACAAATGATACACATAACCATATGTATGTGAAAAAGATAAATAATATCCAACATACATATTTTGTGCAATGCTAATTTTATATCAAGATAGCAAATCTTCAAACTTTAATAGTCAGATTTCAATCTTCTCAACTCTTCAATCTGATAAGAAACATACCATCATCAGATTATCAATGATATAGATGGCTGGAGAGTTGGAGAGTGGAGAAGACTGAAACCTATCCATTAAAGGCTGAAGATTTGTTACCTTAATATAAACTGAGCACTGATCATATATAAATAGTAGATGATGATCCAGACCAACTTGTGAAATATGTATATTAGATATCATTTATCTTTTTTTACATGTATGTGTATATCAGTTGTATAAGATGTAGTGGATGATTGAAATAGTTATAAAGTCTGGGTTCAAATTCCCTGTAATTTCATCTAACTTAAGTGTATATATATATATATATATATATATATATATATATATATATATATATATATATATATATATATATATATATATATATATATATTTTGTATTTAAATGATATAGATTCAGCCTGTATTCTGTTCATCCCTCTTCTGTGTATTTAAAAGGTCTTAAGATCCTACATATGAGAAGTCAACAAGGGCTTTGAACATGCCATAATCAGATTTTTAATGATATGGATGGCTGAAGAGTTGGAAAGTGCAGAGGATTAAAGCCTATTTCTTAAAGTTTGAAGATTTGCTACCTTAATATAAACTGAGCACTGATTATATATATATATATGTAAAATAAATAAAAATATCCGTTAATTAAAAATAATATTGTAATTATAATTGAAATAATATTTTTAAACGGTTTATAAACAATTCAAACAATCTTTAAATCCGCAGAAGTACTTTCGGTTACTTTCAAACCTGCCTCAACTGCTATTAAATTCAAAAACTAAAAGCGGAAGCAAACGTCATCAATTCAAATTCCACGAATCTCGTATTTTAATGTTAGAAGCTTGTCGATTTATCAAATGTGTTTTATTCCTGTTTATAAAAATTGCCTCTTTAATTTTTCTTTTACTATGGTTTCTCTCTTCATGAAGAATTTTCACATTTTCAAAATTAAATTTAAATTTATGTTTACATGTTTTTTCATGATCAAAGAAAACTGAAGAAGATATTAAATCACCATTATTTTTATTTTTTACACGCTTATATAACAATTCGTGTTCCTTCAATCTTTTCTCAATGTTGCACCTAGATTCACCTATATATGATAGCATACAATCACAAAAAATTTGATATATGACATTACTTTTTTGCTTGATAGGTATGACATCCTTAGAATTATTAACTAATTTGTTAATATTGTTTGGAACGTAGAATGAAACATTAAATACATTCTTATATAAATCCTTAAAAAATTTTACTTGTGGATTTGAAATAAATGGAATAGATATCCATTTTTTATTATTAATCTTCATTTCTTTTAAATTATAATTTTTTTTAAATTGACTTAAAGTATTGTTTATTTGTTCCATTTTATAACCAACATCAAGCAATTCCTTGGCAAATATCTCAATATTTTTCAATTTATCACTTTGGTAACGACATAATTTTTCATTTCGAAACAAAAAAGATTTAAAACTTGCCATCTTATGCATCATTGGTACTTTTGATTTAAAATTTATATATCCTCTTTTTTGCAATGGCTTAATTATTAGTTTATAATTTAATATACTGTTATCTCTTGTGATCATTAAATCTAAATAGTTAATCTTATAATCCTGTTCTTTTTCAATAGTCCATTTCAAGCCATTCAATTTATTTAATTCCTCTATAAGCAAATTTATACTATTAATGTTTCCACAGACAAAAACATCATCCACATATCTTTTGTAAATTTTAATATGTCCAAAAATACACATAAACTGAGCACTGATTATATATATGTATGTGGGAAATGATGATCTGGACCAACTTACAAAATATGTATACTGGAGATCATTTATCTTTTTATCATATTTGTCGTAATGAATATTCATTGTATAAGATGGAGTGGTTGACTAAAGAGAAGTTGGGGATTTAGGTTCCAATCCCCTCTAATTATATCTATTTTAAGTATATATATTAGTATTTAAATACCACAGATTTAGCCTGCATTCTATCCAAATCTCTTCTATGTATTAAATGATCTTACGGTCCTACATAAGAGGAATTAGAATGAGTTACAGTCAACATGGATATGACAACAATATTGGTAAGCAAGGATTTTGAACATGCCACTATCAGATTTTCAATGATATGAATGGATGAAAACTTTGGGAAGTGGAGAAAATTGAAGCCTGCCCATTAAAGTTTGAAGATCTTCTATTTAATACAAATCAATCATTGATTTTATATATATGGAAGATGATGATACATATCAACTGATAAGTGCTGGTTCAGCATGAAACTGATATATTGGAGATCTTTTATCTTTTTTACAGGTATGAGGTCATGTGTATTGGTTATATAAGATGGAGGAATGACTGAAGGAAGCATGAAAATGTGGGTTCAGATCCTCTCTAATTACATCTTGCTTAAGTATACAGACTATATTTGTATTTAAATGTTAATGGCATAATTAATTGATTTGGTATCAAAGTGCAAATAATTAGCACAATGGTCAATTATTACAAAGTAGTTTATTTCAACTTGGATATAAATTAATCAAAGCGGAATCTGAGATTCATTATATCAAAAACCTTAATTTAGAAATCAACACATTGGATTTCTTAAGATTTTTAAAATGAATCTGAGTTTTATTTTTATTATCATATAGTCATGTTAAAATAAGCAACAACAGTGCCAAATATTCATGTTTTGACACCTAATCAGTTACCAATACAAATATTGAAAAAAATTCAATGGCTATTGTATCACACAGATTGTTGATAATGCCTTAAGGCAGTTGATGAAAAAAGTTATTTCTAAAATGCATGTATACTGTGGAGTGATTTGTCAATGGCAACTATAGTTAAAATGTATTGCACACAATGATTGGAGCTGACATTTCTTTAAATTTATTTATATATAATTTAATATTGTTTATTTATTTATTACCAAGATAATCATGCACTTGGTTATGGAACCACAGTACTATTTATCTTATATATATATAGTATTAGCAGAAAACAATATAAAATGTAAGAGTTATTTTTGCTGCTTTTAATAACAAAAAATATTTATCATTATTTATAAAATGGTTTTCCATTCAGCATTAATTGCAGAATATTCGTTAATTTAATTTATTCTAATCAATTCATAACTTTATTATATAAATCATATTTTCAGTTCTTAAATTGTTATTATTATTTTGGTTTTAGCTTCTTTTTAGTAGTGCTTAATAATATCTTTTTATTAAATATAATCGCTAATTTTTGTAATAATTAATTGTACATGAGCTTTTAATTAATTCTGTTCATAAATTTCTAAGTTTATCATTTTTAACATAAATTTTTTCTTCTTTACAAATCTTTATAAAAAAAATGTTTTATTTCAATGAATAAAACTATTATAAAATTACGATTTTGTATATTTGTTTTTTCTTTTGATAAATTTATATAAAATACAAAACCGATATTATATTAAAAATGTTAAATTTTCCAATATATATTTTGTATATGTCTTTCTATTAGCAGACTTCCAAAATCATTCAACTCATAATTATACTTGATAATAGTTAGTGAGTATATATATAGATTGTTACAGATATTGGGATTGTCTAAGTATTGACTGGTTTTTACGATTATATATATATATTAGTTTTGCTTTGATACAGACACTACGTGTTAAAAGTTGATTTAGCAGATCATTAAACATATTATTTCAGCCGTAGTTATTGAAATTTATTCATCTTATATATATATGTATATGAGATTTAAACACAGGCTTTCAAACTTTCTTCAGCCATTTACTCTATCTCATACAACTGATTACACATGACCACACACATGCAAACAAGATAAATAATCTACCAATATCCGTATTACATGCTGAACCAGTACTCATCAGTTGGTTGAAATCATTACCTTCCACACATACATATATTCAGTGCTCGGTTTATATTAAAACAGCAAATATTCATACTTTAATGAACAGGCTTCAATCCACTTCAACCTCCAATTCTTCAGCCATCCATACCATTGCAAATCTGATGATGGATGTCCAAATGTAATGTCAATATTATTGTCATGTTCATGTTAACCTTGAGTCACTCTAACCCCTCATGTATAGGATCTTGTAATTCAAAGATATAGAAGAGGGATATTAGAGACCATTTATCTTTTTTACATGTTTGTGATCATGTGTATCAATTGTTTGAGAAAGAGTGTATGATTTAAGGAAGCTTGAAAGTATGTGTTGAAGTCCCATATATTACATGTAGACTCCAGGTATGTAAAATATACTTGTAATTAATATATATATATGCAAAAGCTAATGAGCTCTAAATAAGCTTTTTTTTTATTCATGATAAATGCTACTACATATACATACATAAATATAGTTACAAGTATTGATCTTTCTGTCCTCACAACTTTGATACCAACCAATTCGGATTAATACAATGATTACTAAATAATTTTTTAATCAAGCTAGAAATTATCTCTAGCCAGATATCATTTTTAAACATGAGTTAAATATTAATAAATATGTTTTCCAACTGACATAAATGCATTTAATAATTCAAATTTAGCTCTTTGTCTTTACTTGGAATGTCTTTTTTTAAGTAACTTAAAAACTTGTTCTCTACATTTTTTTGAAAACATGAATAAAGACATCAGAAAAAATAAGTGAATCCAAATTAGCATTTCATATTAAACAAGTTCTTTTCAGTTGAATCAGATTACATATGTAAAACATAGTAAACTGGACCAACTTTTTGATTCCTTCGTTATTCCTAACAAAAGTCTCTCAGAGACATTTGTCTTTTTCAGATATCTTAACTCATGTTTGAAAGTATATGGTGGAGTGAAAGTTATTAATATATATATATATATATATATATATATATATAAAAATATTGATGTGCTATATATATATATATATATATATTGCACATCAATATTTAATACCAGAGAGCACCATTAAACTTATAGCCTATAATCAATATGCAGAAGATTTGGGTATAGATTTTATGTCAATATACTTATAGAAAAAGTGGGATGATTGTGTTAGGAAAATTGTTGAGTGTTATAGTGTTAAGGAATGGGATAGAAAAATAGATGTATTAATAAAGAATAGGGAGTTGGAGAAACGGAGAACTCATATGGAGAGTAAAAAGAATTTAAATATTTATAGAAGTAAACATAATATTGGGTGTGAGTTAATTTATGATAATAGCAAGGAAAGTAGTTTACTGTTTAAGGCTTGAATGGTATCTTTAGCAACAAGAGATTATACACATAAATGGGGGTGATTTAGTCTGCAAGTTGTGTAAGGAAGGCATAGAAAATATTAGGCATCTGTTAATTGAATGTAAATGCCTGAAAGCAAAAAAGATACAAATAATGAAGTTGTGGAAGAATAAATATAAAAAAGTGATTATACAGAAAGTGGCTTATTGGTTTTTATGCTATGTTTGGGAAAAGTCATGGAGGATTTAGATATAAAGGCCATGGAGTTGACAAAGAGTATGTTGTGGAAATGGGATGGAGCAGGATAGAGAAGAATATGGAAAAACCTAGGGTGGAGAATGGAAAGGGAAGTCAAAGTGGCTAACAGGTTTCTCTGGGCATAGTTGGTGAGAAATTACTGACTCCGTATATATATTAACTAAGTTAAGATGTGCACATTTATTTTCTTTTAATTTAAAATAATAGACAATGATAAAACATTAAATTAATTTTAAATATTCTCAATGCAAAGGTCATTACAAAATCAGACCTATACATTATCCATTTGACTCTACACCTCATTAAAAGTAAAATCATACAATAAATAAATCTCTTACAACTTGAAGTACAAAGCACACATGTAAACTACATATGAACTTTTAAAACTCAAATCTGGAAAAATATGTCACTCAGAATAAATCCAAAATCATTCAAGAGTTGTTGCACATAAATTCGAACTGTGTGGAAATTATATACCTATCATGAGGAGGCAAATAAAAACATGCAGAATTCAAATGGTAAATAAAATAATTGTGGAATTGTTATATAAAATGCATACACATATATGCCAATCACCAATTTCAGACAAGTAAGTGAAACAAATAAAATAAAATAATCAACTGTCTAAAAGTTCTATACATAATAAAATTAAATTTCTAAACTATTAATATATATATGAGTGAACATTGCCATTAGAACACATACCTATACTTTCCTTAATTTTGTAAAAACATTGTTCATATGATTTTTAAATAGCTTCAGAGAGATAACTATCATTTAATGAAATTTTAGCTATATAAATTTGTTTATAAAGTAAATAAACTTCTTATATTAAGTTCAATATATGGCTGAGAAGAGATTGTGCCTATACTAAGGTAAAATTGTATTTACACATGTTTTTTTTATAGATATGATGAAAAGAGAGTTCTTTGATTATTCACCAGTGATCTTTTCCAATGATAGTGGTTTTCAAATATTAGTAACTACTGGGTTTTATATTTCCAGATAGAGTTTATTAAAAAAATTACTCATTTTCATTGTTGAGATGCACATCTATTTTAACTGCAACTTAATTTATATGAAATTAGTTGACATAACATTGGATCTGACTTAGTAAATGGGGTTTGACATCCTGATGGTATGGACTTCATGCTCTGCGAAAGATGTTCTTTAGTAGTGATCAGCAAAGCATGTTGATTCTTTCAACTGCTTGGTGAGATTCCTTGCAATCCATATTGAGCAAAGAATAAAGACTCAAGACAAAATTATTTTCTCTGAATCTGTTAGTTTATATCATTATTAATCTTGCAAAACATATTTTTATTTAATTAAACCAAGCCAGGAATTATTTCTAATCACTCATATTTATAAAATTCATTAGATAGGTAAACATGTTTACAGATAAAAAGTAGTTTATTGTAATTCCTAAAATATGTTAAATTGATATTTGAAAACCTTTACAGAACATGAATCAAAGCTTAATAAAAGAAATAACTTTTTAAAAAATTTCATTTAATAATGAAATAAACTATTTTATCAAATATTTCTAAATTAATCTGATTCTTTATTGGATTTAATTAAATTTTGTTTTTATAACAACTTTTAAAACAAAATTATTTAGTTAAAATAAGTTGATTTCCTTATCTTTTAAAAATATATTTGAAATTGATTGTTTTATTTTAAACACAGATCTTTATCAATGTGTGTGTGCATGCATATAATGGAAACCTAAATTTGATAGAAAGACATGAATTTAATTTGTGAAACCTGAGTTTTAATTTACCAGTGGCAAACTATTTTTAATTTTAACTGGTTGATTTGCCAGGTACCATATAGAATTTAAAAAAAAACTGACCTGAGACATAATTTTTACAATAACTTCAGTTTTAATTATGTTAGAGCAAAAAAAATTACATTAATAGAAACTAAAAAAACTAAGAAAAACAATAAGTCTAAAACAAATAGTGATAACCATTTACAAAATAAGGAAAAAAGAACTTTCAACATCCAACATAATTATTACTTAAAACAGGCAAAACTCTCTCTCTCTCTCTCTCTCTATATATATATATATATATATATATATATATATATATATATATATATATATATATATATATATATATATTGCCACACACAGCAAGCTAGAGTAACCAATGGATGCCAGAAGGCTTGTGCATAAGAGGAGGGAGTCATGTGATAATTATTGCTTTATTGTTTATTCATAATTTCTAATCTATCATTAACTAAGTTTAAATTACATCTTCATTGATAATTTTTTTGTATTTTTCACAAAATTATCTTTCAAACCATATATAATAATTTTTATCTGAAATAATCCATAGCTTCAGAATCTCCAAAACTATTCGCATAAGAATTCTTCATTTTTATCTTGTACCCCATCATGCTAATAAAATATACAAAACAAACCATTTCCAGAAGGTGGATATGCATTTGTCATCATAGCAATTAGCTTATTGTCTATCTAAAACAAGAAAGTATAGGCTACTGTCTGTATCACTGATAAAATGAGTTTCATATCTTCATTTTATATATTTGTGCACATCAGTGATGTTTATATTCTTTATGCACACAGTGATGCTATCTTATTATATTTATTGTTCCACAGAGATATAATTTATTTGCTTATAGCTCATTTGCTAGCTATAGACTTGAAAATAATGTGATGCAAGATATGGCAAAACTACTGACTCTACAGAATGAGTATCAAGGCATAGCCAAGAATCAGCATTTGATTCTTTGCCTGCATACAATTCCATGTGGTATATGCATAACCATTGTGGCTACCACTATACACATACCATTTGAAACCTCTCTTTATTGGTTTTAAGTGTTTATATTTTCACATAGTACTATACCAAGTAAATTTTGTGATTGAATTATCAATTGCAAACTTTCTGTACATTAGATTATCAGTTTTTAAAATTTACATTGCACTATTATCTATATATAAATCATTACTTGTTATACAAACATGATGCAAGAACAAACACAAACACACTAATACAAATATAAACAAATATCTTTTGAGAATCTTTATGTCTATATCCAAAATTACACTATAAAAACAACTTTTGTTATATTTGAATTTATATACTGTATATTAAAGAGCGTAAATGATTTAATATTATATAATATATATAGTACACACACACCAATACAAACACAAACAAATTAATATACTATCTAACAATTCAAAATACAGCAAAACTCTCCATATAGTAGTGCCATCTTGTGCTAACCAGAGCAATCAATGGATGCCAGAAGGCTAGTGCATAAAATCCCTATCTAGTGCCTACTCATCCAATATCCCCAGACTAGTTTCTGGCTTGTGGCCTTCATCAGTGAGGAGCCTTGGATTGGAGAGCACTGCACCTAGATCTTAGGATCTAATGCAACCCTCCAGCACCCACCTTTTAACTCTATTTAACTACAAAACTATGAGATTAAAATTGAAAACACTATTAATATTTTCAACCCAAGCTCAATAGCTTATATAGTCATATGGGTCTGAACTCAATTCAGTACCCATACATTTTGGTGTCTTTGGCTCTTTAACAACCATAGCCACCACTATCCTATTAGGCAGGATTGGTGTTAAACCACTCAACATCACATGATCACTATCTCATACTAGCACAATAATTGTTATTAAACAATTCAAAATACAGCAAAACTCTCCATATAGTAGTGCCATCTTGTGCTAACCAGAGCAATCAATGGATGCCAGAAGGCTTGTGCATAAAATCCCTATCTAGTGCCTACTCATCCAATATCCCCAGACTAGTTTCTGGCTTGTGGCCTTCATCAGTGAGGAGCCTTGGATCTGAGAGCACTGCACCTAGATCTTAGGATCTAATGCAACCCTCCAGCACCCACCTTTTAACTCTATTTAACTACAAAACTATGAGATTAAAATTGAAAACACTATTAATATTTTCAACCCAAGCTCAATAGCTTATATAGTCATATGGGTCTGAACTCAATTCAGTACCCATACATTTTGGTGTCTTTGGCTCTTTAACAACCATAGCCACCACTATCCTATTAGGCAGGATTGGTGTTAAACCACTCAACATCACATGATCACTATCTCATACTAGCACAATAATTGTTATTAAACAATTCAAAATACAGCAAAACTCTCCATATAGTAGTGCCATCTTGTGCTAACCAGAGCAATCAATGACTATATAAGCTATTGAGCTTGGGTTGAAAATATTAATAGTGTTTTCAATTTTAATCTCATAGTTTTGTAGTTAAATAGAGTTAAAAGGTGGGTGCTGGAGGGTTGCATTAGATCCTAAGATCTAGGTGCAGTGCTCTCCAATCCAAGGCTCCTCACTGATGAAGGCCACAAGCCAGAAACTAGTCTGGGGATATTGGATGAGTAGGCACTAGATAGGGATTTTATGCACAAGCCTTCTGGCATCCATTGATTGCTCTGGTTAGCACAAGATGGCACTACTATATGGAGAGTTTTGCTGTATTTTGAATTGTTTAATAACAATTATTGTGCTAGTATGAGATAGTGATCATGTGATGTTGAGTAATATATTATTTATCAAATAATTAAAAAAAATTTAAAATATTAAAAATTAAATTTAATAAACAATATTCCACAACACAACTTTTGTTATATTTGAATTTATATACTGTATATTTACAATTAGGCTCCAGGTAGGTGAAGAGTGCCTGTATTTTAAATATTTGTATAATAAAGAGCATAAATGATTTAATATTATATAATTTATATAGTACACACACGCAAATACGAATGCAAACAAATTAATATACCATTTATCAAATAATTAAAAACATTTAAAATATTAAAAATTAAAATTAATAACTTATGATATTCCATGATTACGTTTATGTCATGTTTAAGGCCTTCATATCTGAATTATCAGCATATTTTTAATCCATTATATTAGGATTATAAAGTCGATAAAGATTTTCTGTCTTTATCACCTCGTGTAAATTAATAAATTGACCAGAAAAAAAAATCATCTAATTTTAAAAATAATTGTAAAAAATTCAAATTTTATTCGATATCAATGTAAGATATATCATTCAAAATCCAATAGAAAGAAACACCAAATTCTGTTGACATCATGCTTATATGTTTTGTGCAATTAAAAAAACCAACAAAATTTTAAATAATTAGCTGAAGCCAATGGTTGATCCGCTCCAATCATTCAAGCAGTTAAATATCAATTATAAATTGAGATAAACAATGATCTATCTCAATAGATATAATTTATTAAAGACATTATCAAATTATTTTCAATGGTACTTCAGGATTAGAACTGCTGTGTTGTATTCATTGGGGTGTCATAAAATAATTCCTACAATAGTTATTCCTATATTTGCAATTAAACTTCTTGAATTAAATTTAAAAGCAAATAAGTAAATTTCAATTTAGAAAGACCTTTCTTCCATCTGTCAACTTTAAATGAAGCAAGAATTCCTTAAACCATTAAAAAAAGTATAATTTTAGAAATAATTGTATGAGATCACAAAGTTAGAATATAAAATTATTTCTAAAACTTTTCTTTTTTTAATAGTTTATAAAATCCTCACTTTATATAAAGTTGGAGATGGAGAAAAGATCGTTATGAATTGAAATTTATTTATTTGCTTCTAAATTTAATTCAAAAAGTTTAATTGCAAATATAGAAATACCAGTTGCAGACATTATTCCAATATTTGTAATTAAGCTTCTTGAATTAAATTTAGAAGCAAATAAATGGAATTTCAATTATTATTTATTCATTGCAGAATGGTCTCTTCCAATTCAATTTCTTTAATCCCTAACCTTTCTTTTCCACAACATACCAGGAATTGTTTTTATTTCAGCTATTCATCTTGCAAGTGGTCTTTTTGTAGAACTTTTGCAATCTTTTGGGATCCAATTTAAAACTTTATGTGTTTATCTATTATTGTAGAACTTTTGCAATCTTTTGGGATCCAATTTAAAACTTTATGTGTTTATTTATTATCATGTTTTGTAGCAACATATCCAATCCAAATCTATTTTAGTCTGTTAATTCTTTCAATAATTTCAGTGATACAGGTATGTTCTTCCTGATCACCATCTTTTATACTAGCACATAACTTATTAAACAGGCAAAACTCACCATACAGTAGTGTCACCCTGTGCCAACCTAAATAATCCATGGATTCCAGAAAGCTTGTGCATAAAATACCCATCTAGTGCCTACTCATCCAATATCCCCAGACTAGTTTCTGGCTTGTTGTTTTCATCAGTGAGGAGCCTAAGATCTAGGTGCAGTGCTCTCAGATCCAAGACTTCTCACTGATGAAGGACACAAGCCAGAAACTAGTCTGGGGATATTGGATGTGTAGGCAATAGATGGGGATATTATGCACAAGCCTTCTGGCATCCATTGATCACTCTGGTTGGCACAGAGTAGCACTAGTGTATGAAGAGTTTTGCCTGTTTATTTTCTTCCTGCATGTCTTTTTAATTTTCAATCTATTTTAATTCTATCATATATCTTTCCACGTTACATTAAAAAGTCTGAAATCTCTGCATTGTATTTTTTATTAACTGTACAAGTTTCAGATCAATAAGTAAGAACTAGTGAAAACACATATATTAAAAATTTGTTTTCCAAACATATAGATATATTTTCTTTTAATATTAAATTATTTCTATCAAAAGCATCTTAATCAAGTTTAATTTTGATTAATTTCATTCATTATATTACAATGTGTTAATAATTTGATGAGATTATTTTTAGTTATTAACTTCTAGTTCATTGTTATCATTGTTTTCTTTTTTGGAGAATTAATTTACTCGAGTCTTTTTTTTATTAAGAAAAATTTATTATGGGATATAAATCTACATTTTGCTATTACATCCTATTACAGTATAATATAAATTGTTTATTTTGTTATACTACAGTTTTAGGTGTAGATTATTCATCTTTAACATATTTACTTCTATGTATGTAGTTGCTTCTCCAGCAGTTCAATTTTGTAGATTTAGTGATCATCTTTTTTACTTGAAGTTTCTCCAAGTGGCATTTACCAAATAATCTGGAGCTATTAAATTATCTCTTTATTTGATTTTTTTAATGATTTTTTTAGTTCCATTTCCTGTGGATCTCCCAATTTCCCAATAGTGATTTTACATCAAATGCACCATAATGCGAAATACATGAAGATTGTAAGCCTTATTTCTGCATAAATGCCCTGTTTGATGTGTTTAATGGGTATAAATTGTGGAGTCTATCTTCTTTATATTTCTTCAGTGTACCAGCTAAGGATTCATGGGAAGGGAATCCAGGTTATATTTGATTATAAAGTCTTGCTACTTTGGTTCGATGAACCAATAATGAGTTTTATATATCAGTTGCTGATTGGTGACGTCCAATTTTCCATTGATTATAAATTTTTCTCCATTTGTAATTTATATGCTGTCCAGTATTTTATTTTATTAGTGATTGGGTTTTCTTTTATATCAATTACCTTTAGAATATTTGTGTATAAAGAACTGATCCACTTGTTATTAGCTGGTGGGGGCTGATTCATAGGGGTGATGTCTTCTTTAAGAGATATAGTTGGGTATTTGCTTATTATATTAAATAGTGAGTTATAGTTATTTTGTATAATTAGTGTTTTAATAGAATAGAGCAAGAGACCATTAAGTCTTCTCAGTGGTTGTAATGTTCGGAGACTGATAGCAGTGACCTTTTGTCTCAAAGACAATTTAATACAAAAAGACATTTACCTTTTGAGCAAATTTTCTGGATGGGCATATCCCAGCCAGAAAATAGGTGATTTTTCAGAAACACTAGTGAGTTGAGTAGTGTGACCTTACCTTGTGATGAGATGTATAGCACAGTAAGTGAAGTGATTGTCTGTTGTATTGAACTTAGTAGGGATTCTTCAATTGGTGCCTCATCAATCCATTTGATTTATAAAAGTCAAAACCTAGAAATGTTTGCAGATTTGCCACGAAATTTGATTTTATTCTCTTTTCATTCAGCAATTTCCACATGGCTGATTTGGTCATGTTAAATTTCAATTTGAAGTTGTTGGTATAATTAAATAGAATTTTTTCTAATTTGCATATATACTTGCTGTAAAGTTGTTGGTATAATTAAATATAATTTTTTCTAATTTGCATATATACTTGCTGTAAGGGAGACTGATGTGCCTTATCTTTCATCCAATGACTGGCACATATACTCCTGGAAGTCACCTCTTGATCGCTCTTAGCAGCAGATTGATATATGCTATAAATAATAGTGTACTGAGCAAAGACCTCTGAGGGATTGAGATGAAGGAATCAAATCCAGGAGCAACTTTGCCATTCATTGTGATATATATGGATCTATTTTTTAGTAGGTTGGAAATTATTTTAAGGTAGACCCTCAGCACTCATATTTTTGGAGGATGTCTATGAGGATGTTTGGTCTGATGGAATTGAACATTGCCCCAATATCCAGTTGGATGGCAATCAGCTTGGACATTCTTTTGACCCTAATATAATCTAGAAGGAGCTTCATTTGGCTGATGGCATTAATCAATGACCCCCTCCCTTCTTAGCATATTGATCATTAGAAATAAAGTTGAGGATTTTGTTTTGTATTTGATATTTGATTAGCTGATCAATTATTTTTATTAATAGTGAGATCATCGAATTGGGCCTTAGGTTGTTTAGATCAGAGGCTCCCTCTCTCTCTTTTAAAAATGAAATGAGGGATATTATTTTGGCCCTAATATAATCTAGAAGGAGCTTCATTTGGCTGATGTCATTAATCAATGACTCCTCTTCTTAGCATATTGATCATTAGAAATAAAGTTGAGGATTTTGTTTTGTATTTGATCTTTGATTAGCTGCTCAATTATTTTTATTAATAGGGGGATCATCAAAATGGGCCTTGATGTGATGTGATGTGATGTACTGTAGTTTCTTTTTAAATGAAGTCAAGAATCTCTCAGCAATTATACCAAGAGAAACTTGTTAGCTACTTAATTTTACACCCCCAGTCTAAGTTTTTCCATATTCTGCTCCATCCCATTTCCACGACATAATCTTTGTCAACTCTATAGCTTTTATATCTAAATCCCCCTTATATTTTTCCAAAACCAGCATAAAAAACAATAATCTATTTTCTCTATAATCACTTTTTCCATATTTATTTTTCCATAACTTCATTATATGTGCCATTTCTGTTTTTAAGCATTTACATTCAATTAACAAATGCCTAATATTTTCTACTCCTTCCTTACATAATTTAGAAACTAAATCACCCATATTTTTACATTTACATGTATATTCTCTTGTTTCTAAAGATCCTGTTCGAGCCTTAAACAATAAACTACTTTCCTTACTATTATATATTAACTCACACTTAATATTCTGTTTATTTCTATATATATATTTAAACTCTTTTTACTCTCCGTACTACTTTTCCATCTCTCTAACTCCCTAGTCTTTATTAATAAATTTATTCTTTTATCCCATTCCTTACCACTATAACACTCAACAATCCTCTTAACACAATCATCCCACCTTTTGTACAAATATACTGATATAAATTCTTTATCCAAATCTTTTGCATACTGTATTACCTTACTGACTTTTCATTCATATCTCCTCTTAAAGATTTATTCCTTTCTTCTAATTTTCCATTCAAATATTTTCTTAATGATTTATTCCTTTCTGCTAACCTTTTACTATTCACTTCTAGTTGTACTCTTAAAGATCTATTATCTTCTTCCGACTTTTTACTATACTCTTCTAACTGTATTCTTAAAGATCTATTATCTTCTCTTAAAGATTTACTAGTCTCTTCTAACTTTTTATTTAAAGATTCACTCAAAGATTCATTTATTTTCATCATCAATACAAACAAATCATCTAAACTTTTCTTTCATTCCACCACAACAACTTTCTTTTCTTATTTCTATATCTTCTCTATGACTCTCCCTTTCTTTTTCCATCATTATTTTAACTTCTAACATCTTGTGATCTTGTTCTTGGACAGAACGGAAATTTTCTTGTTTTTCTGAATTTTCAATTCCACTCATTTTTGAAATTTTTTTTTCAGAATATGCTTTTTTAAAAATATGACTTAGTTCAACTTCATAAAAAATATTTTCTACTAGGCTATTCCAACAATCAACAACTCCCTCAAATAACTTGATAAATCAATTATATTTCATTATCATGAAATCTATTATTAGAGACCACAAACAATGTTTATAACTATTTATTTACAATAATCTTAAATTCATATAAACAAGTTGCACATCTTCTTCTCTCAACATCATCACCACAAACACCACATGAATTATCCATACATGAACTATATCAATCTATATATGATGTGCCTACTGATCACATAGCCATATTAGACTAGCCTTTAATTAATATTTTAACAAAATCAAAAAAAATGTTATTATTACTCCTATAACCCTGTGTGTTGGCCAATCATGGCTTTGATTATGGGTGCTGAGAAATTTTTCCAAATAAAGGAGGATGAATTTTGGTATTCCATGTGCCTTTGGGTGAATTCTTTTTGGGAGACCATTAATCTTAAGCTGTATCTTCTCCAAAGTTATATAATGAAAAACTATCTGTGTCAAGGTATATGGCCTCACTGATGTCCCTTCTCTTTTCCGATTAAAGCCTTGCTTGAAAATGCTGTTGAATATTATTTATCATCTCTGAACCTATGAGTGTACTCTCTTTTACTGTTAATAGTTGTGGTATGGCTTTCTTATTCCTCACCCCTAGTGCCCATTGAATGTAACTACTAGACCAACACTGCTGGTCTGATAGAAACCTTGAAGCCTGCTTGATGGATAAATATTCTGCCAGAGGTCTCCTTCAGTCTTTTTATTGACCGTTGAAGGCAAGGATCTGTTCAACACATTTGGCATTTGAGGTGAATGGTGTGGTTGCTCTAATTTCATTGTCTATTGACTCCAGATCTACAAGAAATATTATTGGTCCTTTTTTGTTGAATGTGATTTCATTATGTATTAGAGAATGGTGATAAAGGAGGACCAAATACTGCTGGTCTGACAGAAACATTGAAGCCTGTTTGATGGATAAATATTCTGCCAGATATCTCTGTCAGTCTTTATATTGACCTTTGAGGGCAAGGATCTGTTCAAAAAATTTGGTATTTGAGGTGAATGATATGGTTGCTCTAATTTCATTGTCTATTGACTCCAGATCTACAAGCAATCTTATTGGTCCTTTTTGTTGAATGTGATTTCACTATGTATTAGAGAATGGTGATAAAAGAAGGTCAAGCCTCTTCCGCTGGCATTATTAGGATGTCAGTTTTATTGAAGCAGATATAGGCTTCAGAGAATAACTTTTCTGAAGTTGTTTTCTTGAGTAGCATTCTAATAGTTCCATCCATCCCATCAATGGATTTCCCTCCTTGATGTTGACTTCCAGACCTATATTTAGTGCAAGGTGGTTGGAGAAGGAGACAGGCCAGAGTTTACTGTTGATGTTAAAGTGCAAACTCGGTGAGTAATAAATTAGGTCAATAAGTGATGTGGTCTTTTTTGTGTAGAAGGAGAGGGCATTGTTGGTGAATTAGGTCTTCTCCATACATGACTATTCTGTTGAGACAGTGAACATACTTTTTATTGAATTTGTCATATGTTACATTGAAGTCACCCATAATTATTGGAGATTGATTGGATATGATGACTGAATTTATGATGATGATCATGTTTCAAATTAAGTTTTGATCATTTTTCAAGTATAGATAAATTAGATCGATCTGAAATTGAGGATAGATTAAATATACGATTAAACAGCTTGAATCAAGATATAACATTTTAAAGCTAGTAGGGGGGTCTAGTCTGGAATTGATTGAAATTGCCACTCCTCTTGCAGCAGTCATTGAGGTGGAGCATTTGAAATAACTGAGATTTTGAAGGATTAGATGAATTTTATGATTTGAATTATTATAAATTTTAGTTTCAGCCATGCATATAATATTGGGTTTATGTTTAATTATCCAATATTTTATGGCATGAACTCTATTAAGTGTGTTAAGTCTGCAAACATTAATTCCAAAAAATTTTAGCTTCTTTTAATTCGTGTTTTATGATATACTTTTGAATTGGCCCTGCAGCTACTCAATAGCCATTTTCTATTCCATCATTGTGATTATAAATTTTTTCCTCTGTTCCATTCAAATGAATATTCTGTGAAGACATTATATTCTTCAGTTGATAAGTTGTCTGGCAGGGATTTATCTGATTTATTATAGAGATTTAGCCCTTTAATATAAGCTCATCTTCTTGTTCCCAATGACCTTGAATTTTCTTCTCTCCATTAGGACTGCACATAAATTACTAAATGGGGAAAAATGATCGATGGAAAATTGGACATCACCAATCAGAAACTGATATATAAAACTCATTATTGGTTCATCGAACCAAAGTACCAAGACTTTATAATCAAATAACCTGAACTCCCTTTCCACAAATGCCTACATGGCACACTGAAGAAATATAAAGAAGATAGTCCCTATGTGCCAGATGTACAGCAAGGAAGAGGAGTCCATTTATTACATATTTATAAGATGTAATAAATTAAATTACCATAAAACACTCCTCACAAGATGGACAAACAACCCATGTGGGCAAATTATACCCATTAAATGGTGCATCAAACAAGGCATTTATGTGGAAATAAGGCTTAAATCTTCATGTACTTCGCATTATGATGCATAAGATATAAAATCACTATTGGGAAATTGGGAGATCCACAGGAAATGGAACTAAAGAAAATCATAGAAAAAAATCAAACAAAGAGATAATTTAATAGCTTCAGATTATTTGGTAAACACCACTTGGAGAAACTTCAAATAAAGAAGACAATCACTAAATCTACAGAATTAAACTGCTAGAGAAGCAACTACGTACATAGAAGTAAATACATTAAAGCCAAATGATTTACACCTGGAACTGTAATGTAACAAAATAAACAATTTATATTATACTGTAATAGCATGTAATAGCAAAATGAAGGTTTATATTGCATAATAAATTTCTCTTAATAAAAAAAAAACGTAATAAACTTTTTTCTCTCTTTTGTGGAATATGGACAAAAGCTTGAATTACAATAAGTCGTAGTATCCTTTGTCTGACATTTTTATTTTTATCTGATAACACTTGCAACATTTCCAGAAGCTCTGAAGCACTATTTATAAAAGCAACTGTCTGCAAAATATGGATGAATTAAAAATCTTCATTTACTTTTACTTCCTAAGTTTTCTAATTTAATCCACAAAATACTTTTTGTAAAACTGCTGTAAAAAGTCTTTGAGATACAGAATCACTGTCTCACTATTAATTTTTTTTAATATAACCATTTAATCTAATCACCATTATTGAATTTTAATAAATATTCTTCAGAATATTACAATTTTCTAGATCTATAACATGATGATTAATTACTGTGGAAATGCTTATAGAATCAAATGCCATTTCATAATCTGAAAATTCAAAGCAAAATAACTTTTATTCATTGATTTTTTCGATAACTTCTCTTAATACTTGGAAATGTTACTTTTAAAGTTCTATTAGTTGGTTACCATCCACGATTTTCTGTAGACTTTGTAATATCGTGATAAAGATTTTGTATAAAATTGACAAAAGATTACCCTATCAGGCCTGTAAATTTTAATATCTTTCTTATAACATTTTTAAAATATCAATATTATTACCATTTTTTCCAATATTGTGGTATAAATTTATCATTTAGATATGTGGTATATAATTTTGTCAATAACTTTTATATTTATTCACCTGCGTTTTTTTAAAAAAAATATCAATAATAATTTCACAACTTCCCGGGAGCTTTTCTTTTCTTTATAGGTTTAATTATATACCTCATCTCTTCATTTAAAATAGTTGACAAGTAAATATGGAGGATATTTTTTTTTTTGGTTTTTTTCTAGAACCCTTCCACAAAACAGCATTTTGCAAAAGTCAAGTGTTCACTTCTTCTTAATAGATCATTTAAAACGTTTTTTATATTTCTTAATTTTTGCATAATTTGTCTTATTAGTGAAAAATTTACTGGTAAATTACCTGCTTCTTTGTTACACCTATCTTTCTTGCAATATTTGACTCATTATTTTCTTATTGATTTAGTCAAGACGAAATTATCTTCAAAGTCTATTAATATTTAAAAATAATTTGCAAATTTAAATTTAAATTCAGTGAAGCATTTTTGAAAGTTAAAAATATCAACTGCTAATACTATTTTTTAAAATAATTTTTGTCTTTCTAATTTTGCATTAACAAATATTTTACATCTCACTAAATGATGATCACATCATATGTTGAATTTATTAAGATTACTGACCTCATTGAAAAAATTAAAAGACTGAAATGGAATTGGGCTGGACATATTGTTAGAAGAGATGATAATAGATGGACAATTGAAATCTTAAACGGGATTCCAAGAGATTGTAAAAGACCCACAAAAAGACCACATGTGAGATGGATTGCTGAAATAAGAAAGTGTGCAGGGGTGATGTAGGGAAGAGAAGCTAAAGATCAGAGAATATGGATTGAACTTGGAGAGACCTTCATTCTGCAGTGTATTGATAATGATTAATGATGATGATGAAGAATATTAAAATAATATTTTCTATAAGTCAAAATAAATATTCAATTCTGCTGTAATTTCATTTAAATGCTACCATATTTATACCCATTTAGCATGTTTTTGAAAGGAAAAATTTGTAATACAGGAGTTTTCTTTTTCTACAAAATTCCACAAATCAGTTCCCTCTTTCATTTATATCACTGTAACCAAAATTTTGCACAATGCTTTTATCTTACAATTATTTAACACTTCTATTAATTAAGTCTTCCATGACAATTTTAAAATATTGTTTGATCTGTCTAAAAGCACCTGGTATAACCATATAAATATTCTCTATTTTTTTATAACAATAATAACTTGTTGAAGTGTAAACATAAATAACTTGTTGAAGTGTAAACATAAATTATCTGTATTTGTTATCTTCCATTAATTTAAATAAATTATTTTGTCATTCTGCCTGATATATCATCAATCTCCACAATGTTGTTTTCCATTTTTTATTTATAATGAATTCCATACCACTTATGTTTCTAATATTTGTACTTTTCACTTCTAATCTGATGTCTGATTTAATATTAGATATTCTTTCAATTCATGCAATCTTTCTTCATGTGAAAGTGATCTGTAGATGTAGGTGCTTAAAAAAGAATCATCATTAGATACCAACCTGGATCTGTAATAAGGGACTTATTAATCCTCCAGAACTATGATAAATTTAATTGATTTTAGTATTATACTATTATTCTTTATCAGGTCAGAATTCAATAAATCGAAGTTAATTTTCTAATAATATACATTTTCAAATGAAAAATTGTCTAAAAATTCATATTTGAACTATGCAAATATTGAAAAAATGAGATCATAATGACAATAAAAAATGCTTTCATCATTGAAAGAAAACAAAGCAGAATCACTCTTATAAAACAAACAAAATGTTTTTTAAATTTGTTTTCAAGATATGAACAAAGTATTAATCTATCAAATTCTGTTGTAAAACAATAAAATTGATGTTCAATTTTTAAAATATTTCAAATTATCCTAATACAGCATCAGCAATAATATGTTAGTTATAATTTTAGATCAAACACTATTGTTTTCTTTGTTAATGTTATACCAGAAGTTATTTCCATCTTCTTTTAAAAATAAAATATATATGTATAAAAATGGTGTAGTAATGTATAGTTTTGATTTTTAATAATTATTATACAAATATTCTATAAAAATAATAATGAATCTTAATAAGCTTTTTTTAAAAAACAGGGTTATTGTTATTCCAAAAACATTCTCAAAATAAACTTGCAAATAGTGTGGATACCAATAATGAATGACTAAACCAAAGAGAAAAAGTCAGGTCTAAAATTCTTTAACCACTTTATTAATTAAAAAAAAATAGTGAAATATCTCAATACATAGATATACAAATGAAATTTTTTAAAAATACAATTACATTTTTTCTGGATTTCTTTGATGAAAGTCTCTGCAGTGATATGAGAAAAAGTTAATATTCTTCATTATTGACTGCCAACTGATGACTTGTCTGGAAATTTCATCACCTCCTATGAATAAGGCCCATAGTTTAGTTTTGCATGTCATGATTGTAAGTACTGTAAAAGACAAAAAAAAAATCATTCATATACCTTCTATTCATCATGCTTTAAAAAAACAACTGATAATAGTTAAGAATTGTAAAAAAATGGGGGAAATGATTATGATTTTAATTGATTTTAACTTCAGAGGTGAAAAGATAGAACAGTCACCCCAATAGCTAACACATTAGCAAGCAGCCCATCCCCCAGCAAGAATAAATAAGGCTTATAAAATTCCTCTAATTAGTTTTTTTAAGATCTCAAAGAGGAATCAATGAGTCTTGTTTCACTTAACAGAATGTTCTTCTGTAGCCAATAAACACATATTCATATATAATAATTTGCATGCAAATGTTAGTATGCCTGGCTAAGTATATTATTCTTTTTATATCAGTTTTCTGTTTGGCTTAGTGCACTTTGGATGCCAAGCACCATAATCATAGCTGTATTACTTCATTCAATTAGATGCTTTATAGTGCTAACCAAACAAAGTAATACAATAATTATTATGGTGCTCAGGAAGAAATGTGAACTAAGCCAAACAGAAAACTGAATAAAAAAGAATAACACACTTAGCTTGGCATACTAAAATACATATGCACAGATATTACAAATAAACAATGAAGTAATAGTAAAATTACATATTCAGATGCAAGTAATATATTCAAGATATATGTGAAATTAGAGTGTTATCTTAAAATTCAATAATCAAGAATATAAGAACCCAGATTCGAATCCCATGCTAGTACTGTCATTGGTCAGGCCAGCAACCTGAAGAAGAGGGGATAAAAATACCTCTCAAAACATTGTACATATACTAACCTGTTTGCTATGATATTACTAACAGTTGAATGTATTTGGAATATTTAATATGAATATGACGGAAAACCTCTAAAGTACTAGGCCTAAATTGATTTGATTTTTTTTGGTTGATACTTATAGTTTTTTCTTCAGCAGGTAAATCGCTTTTATATGCTAATGGAATATTTAAATAAAATTAACCTTTTCTAAAGACATTCAACACACATATTAGATGATGGAAATAGTCCAGTATAAAAATACAGCTAGAACACCATCATCACAAACCTTCAAAAAAACACATAGGTGAACAATATCTAAATATGTAAAACAAAGCCAAACTGTAAAACAAACTTGCAAACAAAAAGTAAAGTCACAACTATCTCAACACTTGTTATATTTCATAACACATCTAGAAACTCAGTTATTTCAAGAGAAATAACATTGACCTCATAGAATACAACAGATATGATGATATATAATATTTAAATTTAAAATGCATTATTGTATTCAAAATCGGAAAAAAAGTATATGTATATGTGTGCTATAGCTTTTAAATGAAATAATAGATCAAAAACTGAATCCCATGAAGTTAATTACTGTATATAATTATTAAACACAATATTATATATATATCTGAAAACGTGTTTAATCACATATAACAAAAACGAACAAACAAACATATAAACAAAAAATAACTATTCACCAGTACCAATACAAAAGAAGACACTGTTACCACATCAACAATTGATATATGTAATGCCATAACAGAGAATTCTTGCAGATGTTTCTAGAAATATAATAAATATTATGTTTACTCAATATTTATTATAAATGTATGATTTTAGTCGAGAATAAAAACAAAATTTTTGAAAAATGGATATATAAATTATAACATATAAACATGTATATAAATTAATTGTTTAAATTTAATGGTTATTAGCAAACAACTTAAACAATAGTTTTTGTTATTTTCTATAATTCTCTATACAAACACACTTTTATTCTACAAACACTACAAACTCCTTTAAGCTTACAATCAATAAAATGCAATAAAATCATAAGTCCATATAATGAAAAATAATTATTAAATGTAAATATAGTCCTAATGTAATACGTACAAAGATAAATTATAATATATATTTTCTTTATTATTATTATTATTATTATTATTATTATTATTATTATTATTATTATTATTATTATTATTATTATTATTATTATTATTATTATTATTATTATTATTATTTTATATTCAACATACAGGCTATATATACCTGTACAATCAATATAATATATAGGATTCTTGGAGCTTAAGACTTTCACATGACCCTCAACTCTCCACACTATCTTATACCACTGATACACTTGACCATATATATGTCTAAAAGATAAATAATCACCAATATACATATTTTATGCAAAACCATCACTTGTCAGGTGGTTCAGATATTCATCTCTATACATACACACAATAAGTGCTCAGATTTATATTAGGATGGCCAATCATAATACTTTAATGGACAGGCTTCAATCCACTCCACTCTCCAACTCTTCAGCTGTCCATTCTATTGAAAATCTGATGATGGAATGTTCAAAGCCCACACTGATGCTGACATTCACATCTGAGCACTTACTGTATGTATGTGTAGAGATGATAATATGGACCAATTGATGAATGCTGGCTTAGCATGAAATATGTATATTGGTGATTATTTATCTTTTAGACATATATGTGGTCAAGTGTATCAGTTTTAAGAGATAATGTGGAGAGTTGAGGGTCATGCAAAAGTCTGAGCTCAAATAACTCTATTATTATTTTAGTAAATAGATATTTCAAACATGTAATTATGAGATAGAAGTATATATTTATAATGTATCCACAATCAAAATAAAACAAAAATCAACTTTCATGTAAAGGTATAGATTTTTCATGATATTAAAATATTTTGTGTAATTGTCTTTATATTTAACGATTTGTAATATTTTCTAATATTTTTATAATTTTCATATATTATTGGTTCTGTATTCATAAAGTGCATAAAGGGTACTGTTATTTTCTATAAGTTATTGTGTATGCTATGCCTTATTCTCTTTTATTGATTTTTTCACATTATTAATGCATATTTCCTTTTCATATCTTGGTCACTGCATTTTATGTGCTAGGTTAATTTTTTTTTTTTGTTTATTACTAATTTGTCTAATATTGTTTATCAAATAATCAAGTTTTAACTATGTTTCCATGTAATTTATATAATTTTTTATTCCATTTTTTATTGTATATTTTTTTCAGAATTTCGTATTTTAATTGATTACACATCTATTTGCCATCATTTCTATATTTTTTATTAAACAAGCAAAGTTTAAAAGTATAGTAGTTTTAGCATAGTGGATTAAATTCCAAATAAGGAAAGAAATTAAAGAAAGGACCAATGAATATGAGTTGCCATTATACTCTGGATTTGCAAATTATGAAAAAATATGTAACTTTATAAGCATTTTCACAATAATTAAAGAATATTTATCAAAATGCAACAGCAGTGAATAGATTAAATGATGATGACAGGATAATTTTAAATCTCCAAATCTTTTTACAGCAATTTTACAAGAATTTTTTTGGATTAAAATGAGAGAGTTACAAACTAAAAGTAAATGGAGATTATTTAAGTCATCTATTTTTTTCAGATAAGTGATTGTTTTTTTTTTTGTAAATAATTCTTCAGAACTTCAGAAAATATGAGAGTTATCAGCTGACAGTGATAAAGTAGGACTAAAGATAAATTCTAAAAAGTCTAAATTAATGTTAAATAGATTTTCTCAGAAGAAGAAAATAAAGATTGATAATTATTAATTAAAAGTTAACTAATACAAATACTTTAATCAAATTATTAATACAAATGGAGATATGAAAGATGACATTAATTATAAAATAAATTTAAATGAATTCTGTTATATATATATATATATATATATGTGTGTGTGTTTGTGTGTGTGTTTCAAAAGCAAGGGAAATGTATTTAAATTGTTCTTACTTGCGGATCTAAGACATAAAAACTTAACACAAGAATGATACACAGATTTTAGACTACCAATAAAGTATGGAAAGTTATATGTTAAGAATAAAAAGAAGATACAAAAATTAAATATGTAGGTGAGAGAAAACAGAGATATCACTGATATCATTGAAAGAAATAACATACTGAAATGGAGTTGGGTTTGATATATTACTAAAAAGATTGATAATAGATGGATAGTATTTATATGTTTATTGATCGTATTTGTTTTCATATTGTTCATAAACAATTATTCTGCCTTGGAAACAGAGCAATATTAAATATAGTAAACCTTATTCAACTGAAAATGATATATTATACAGTGTGTTAGTTGGAGTTATATGAACCTAAAAGTATAACTTCTATATTGTGGATAGACATCTATTTGGTTCTCTACGGGATTAGGTAGATGGATTAAGGCAATAAAGCTTATCTTTAAAGTCCATGCACATTATTATACATGTGTTAATAGATATACCACTGGGAACAAAATATTTGACTCATCCACTATTAATTTTCAAATATATATTATATCTAGAATACAAACTCATCATATAATTATAAACATTCTTGTATTATTTCCTTTTTTTGTTTTGTAATATTTTATTTAATATATCCTATCTGTGTACTGGTATATTTAGATGCATTTTCTGTATATCAAATGAAAATAATTTTTTATTTCTATTGAGCTTTATCCTTTTTATTTTTTTAATATTTTTTTTGCAAATTTTGCATTGCAAATTAGTTTGTTATTATATTTGTATAAATTTTGAAGTATTTATTTATTTAAATTAAAAATTAGTCTTAATGCTACATCTTTGTTATTTGCTTTTATTACAACTCGTCTACAGAGAACTTTGGATTTCCACCAACCAAGAGAACAAGCTGGATTTAAAAGTGGTTTTAGTACAATAGATCATATCCAGGTATTGAGGGAAGTCATAGAAAGGACAAACGAATATGAGTTGTCATTATGTTTTGGATTTGTAGATTATGAAAAGGCATTCAATTCTATACACATTTCTTCAGTGATTAAAGCATTGGATCATCAAGGTATAGATCCAGGATATTGTCATATTTTAAAGAATATTTATAAAAATGCAACAGCAACAATTAGATTACATAATGATACTGGAAAAATCAACATTGAGAAAGGTGTAAGACAAGGTGACTCCATATCTCCAAAACTTTTACAGCAGTGCTGCAAGAAGTATTTTGTGGATTAAAATGGGAAACTAAAGGAGTGAAAGTAAATGGAGAGTATTTAAGTCATTTAGATTTTTCAGATGATGTGGTTGTTTTTGCAAATGATGCTTTAGAGCTGCAGAAAATGTTGCAGGAGTTAGCAGATGAAAGTAGAAAAGTAGGACTAAAGATAAATGTTAAAAAGACTAAAGTAATGTTTAATCAATTTGCTCAAAATATAAAAATAAAGATTGATTATGAAGAATTAGAAGAAGTTAACAGTTACAAATACCTTGGTCAGATTATTAATACAAATGGAAACATAATGGAGGAAATTAATCATAGAATTAAACTTGGTTGGAGTGCTTTTGGTAGAAATAACTTGATACTAAAAGAAAATATGCCTATGTGTTTGAAAAGGATGGTTTTTAACAAATGTGTTTTACCAGTTCTTACTTATGGATCTGAGACTTGGACACTTAATAGAAGAGCAATACAGAGACTTCAGACCACTCAAAGGAGTATGGAGAGATTATGTTGGGAGTAACAAGAAGAGATCGAAAACGCAATGTATGGGTAAGACAACAAACATGTGTTACTGACCTTATTGAAAAAATTAAAAGATTGAAATGGAGTTGGGCTGGACATATTGCTAGAAGAGGTGATAATATATGGACAATTGAAATTTTAAACTGGATTCCAAGAGATTGTAAAAGACCCAGAAAGAGACCACATGTGAGATGGATGGATGAAATAAGAAAATGTGCAGGGGTGTTGTGGAGAAGAGAAGCTAAAGATTGGAGAAGATGGATTAAACTTGGAGAGACCTTCATCCTTCAGTGGATTGATAATGGTTGATGATGATGATGATTAAAATGTTTTTATTTAGAAGGTTATAGTTTTTATATAGATTATTATTAATTATAATACTATCTTTTGTTTTAGAGATTAAAATTTTATAACTTGTTTTTTAATAACATTGTGAAAATCTTATTTTTAACATTATATACTTTCATTTTTATTTTATTTTATTGTCTATTTTATTTTTATAAGCAATGTATGTTAAAATAACAAACATTTTTGTCTTTTGTAGATAAATTAAAATTTTATCTTTTTATTACAATTTGTATAGTTTTTTTCTTAGTTTTTGCATTAATGTTTATTTTAATTTTTTTATAATTATTTTTATATCTAAACTTTAATATTATATGGCAATACCTTATTATTTATATAAGTATCATTGTTAATTAAAATTTTAACAAACTTTCATCTTTATTTCACACATAAAATTTGGTTGTTCTACAGAAGATAAAAGTAATAGATTTATTGTATTAACACAAATGATATTAAATATATAATAAAATTTTAATTTGTTAAATGATAGTTGTATATATACTTAATAGTGATCAATATAAAGAATTATACATTACTGCATAAAAACATTCTAAGATATTCACAAAGTTAAAAACAAGCAAACAGATATAGCATTAATGCTAATTTATAACTTTAATAAATATCTGCTACAAAATTTATGCAAATATATTAATAAATTTGTTAAAAAAATTGTTTAAGATTTGGACAATTTACAATAGAAAATTTAAGAAAATTAGTGGAAAAAGTAAATGAAATAAAGTTTATTTCATGTTATATAATGTCTCCAAATATACCAGCAAAGAAAAATATACAGGTAAAGAAAGTATAGGATGTAATAATTAAAGTATGACATAAATTATTAATAGAAGAGTGTTTATCATTAATTGATAAAAACTTTATATTTTAGACATAATGATATTTATTGGAAAAGTAATTACAGCATTAGGCATGGATTATGCTTTAAGTGATGTTATGGCAAATTTTTTATAACCAATGTAAAACAAATATAATCAATATGTATATAAGTGAAAAGAAAATTAATGTGTAAAAATTGGAAATAGATGATTAATTAATAATATTACTTTTGCAGGGTTTAATAATAACAAATATGGTATCAAATTTACTAAAAAAAGAATCCAATAATTGAGTTGAATTGCTGATATTCATGATTGTTAATATAAAAGGTATGAAAAAAATTGACTCACTAGAACTATTATATCAAAATTTATTAACAATTATTCAGTCAAACATTGGTGGCTGAATGATCAGCATAGCTGCCTTATAAGCAGTTGTCCTGGGATCACTTCCTGGCCAATTCTTTGACACATGGGAAAAAAAAATTTCAGAAAAAAATTAATCAAACATTTTTTTGCATTGATTATATATATCAAGAATATACTATATTAATATATAATGTAATGTTTAATAATAATAATAATAATAATAATAATAATAATAATAATAATCATCATCATCATCATCATCATCATAATAATAATAATAATAATAATAATAATAACAACAACAACAACAACATGAAATAGATTAAAATAATATATTCTGAAAAATATATAATAAAATGAGAACAAAAGATGATATAATTGCATAGATAAACACCAGAAAGTTTAATTATTTGATATGTGTTCAAGTATATCAGTGTTATGAGATAGAGTGGAGAGTGGTGGCTGGTGTGAAAGTATGTGCTCATATACCTTATATATTACATATATAGACAAAGGTGTATAATAAGCCTGTGTTTCAGTTATTACATAGTAGAGATGTCTGCCCATTTCTTGTATATGTATTAAATGGATTATGTCCTGTACACAAGGGCTTAGATGGACCTTAGGTCAACATGGGTGTGACAAGAATCTCAGCATCAGGGTGGTCTTTGAGTGTTCCATCATCAGACTTTCAATTGGATGGACGGTTGAAGAGTTGGAGTGAGGAGTAGATTGAAGCCTGTCCATTAAAGTATAAAGATTGGCTATCTTAATATATACCTGAGCACTTATAGCATATATGTGTGGAGATGGTAATCTAGACCAACTGATGATTGCTGTTTTTGCATGAAATACTAAAAATTGGTGATTATTTATCTTTTTGACATATATGTGTTCAAGTGTATCAGTGTTATGAGATAGAGTGGAGAGTGGTGGGTGGTGTGAAAGTCTGTGCTCATATAACCTATATATTAAACAAAATAGTAAAAAAACAGACAACTAGATATAGGAGCTAAATAAAATACTCAAGATATAATAAAAAAAAAATTAGCAATGTGGCCAAACCAATGTAAGAAAAAGAATATAACATGTTGATACACACCATGATTCAACTTTAACACTATTTATGAACTTTATGGATGCAATAAATTGTGAAGATATTATGTAACAGTCAAAACACGTGTATCTCGTTAACATATTGCAGAATTCGACCACCACACAGAACAGCAGCACCATCGAGTAGCGAAGCCACCGGTAATACTGAGTTCGAACATAGTTTATCGGTTCCACAATACAATCTACGGAATAACGCCTCTGATGCGACATAAGTAAACACTTCTTTAGGCACGGTGGTCAGGGAGATGCACGAGATTCATGGGTTTTGTTTCCGAGTTGGCCAACAATCAAACGAATATTAATTAATATATAGAATCGAGGAAATGTCTATAATGGGCATCGAATAAATGAAAACTTAACTACAGACGTATATTTAGAATTATTTATTTACGTATTTAATAAAAGAAAACATTATTAATGTGATTAATCATATTTTAAATTCAAAGTCTCAACAGCTAATTGATAAGATTAAATATATAAAAATACATTTATTTATATGGAGCATTTATTTATATGAAGGCGTAATCTAGCTACCTAGGGTTCTCGAGTGAGTATTTCTAATGCGTGCTGTAAGGAATTTATACTTTGCACTGCCAGAGTCATCAGTAACGGCGGACATACATTTATTTAATAAAATGTTTATTTTACGACAAAGGGCAAACATTTATTTGAGAGTATATGATGAAGATAATGCCGAGGCGGAGTGATAGAGAGAATAATAAACTAAATAAAAGAACACGTGGTACGCTTTAGAAGGGCGATGTAAAATGGCAGCGCTGAAACTGCAATGCCGTGAATAAGTTATAAGGGTTTCGGGTTGGTCTCTGCCGCGACCTGAAGAGTAAGGTGTCACATGAGCATAACCAGGGACAAGCGGTCCATGTCGCAATTTGCCAGCTGGCTGCGTGACGGTCGTCAAGCCCTATGGGAACATTGTCATGTCCGCTTGTGTAGGACGACTGGGGTTAATTCAACCCTAGAGAATCCGGAGTATTCACGGCGTGGAATGAGCCATCGGGGCTTCAAAACGTAACACATGTATAATATCTAAAAGATTGTGGTAATATTTAACTAGATTTCAAACTCGGCCCAACATTATCACCGTTGACTGAAAGAAAATTGGTGACTCTCAAAGAAATGAAATTTACATAATTATTCATTAACATTTAATAATAAAAAAATATCTAAAAAGGGAATTATTACAGCGAGTATGCCAGCTATTACAGAGGAGTAGACCCTGCATTACAATAACTGATTCTTTGAATGCGTGTCGATTTATATGAAATTTAAGTTATTTATAAAGCAAATATTAATGACAATTCGACACACATTCACTGTTCAAGCGATTATGGATCTAGCATTAAAACTAAAACAATTGTGAGAAGGTAATATTTCAATGATAATTATAAATAAATGTAGATTTGAGAAATACACACCTAAGAAGGATAGAAGGGGGGGTAAGCTAGATTATGCGAGAAATTTACAAATTACATTAATTCTCAAATTTTAGTTTCACAAGATTACAATTTTAACATTTAGAAGTTATACAAATAATAGGAGATGAGCTATAGCTTATTATTACTAGAGTACTCTATAATTTGGAATACACACACAGGTACCTGTTTTATAAGATGTTTTCGTCCATTGGTTTAATAGCAGATTGTTCGTAATTAGAAGAGTTTTCTTTCTTGTCCTGGGCATGTTGTTTTATTGATTTTTAACAGCAGCGGCTTTCTTGTTTATTTCAGGCAGCAGATCATTTTGGTGTTTTTACGATGGGCAAGGTGAAGCTCGGCATATAGTGGGCCATCTCCCGGTGGAGAATAATTTCGGTGCTTACTCGGTCATACCTTGCAGTATTAATTTATTTAAGATATTTTAGATGCTCCACTCGAGAGCAAAGCTAAAATTCAAGTGAAAGTCTCCAGCAAGTCTAAGATGGCCTCCTTTTTCTTATCTTGATCTTTTAATTTTTCTGTTGAGATATTTTTAGGTTTTATTTATCTTGCCCTCAGGATAATCAATGCTCTGCTGGTTTTAATTAGAAAGAAATTTGCTGTCTATTGTTTGTTTTTCTTTACATTCGTTAATTACATTCTTTTGGAATTTTGCTATAATTAATTTATTATCTATCACTGACCGATGCTTTTAAATTTTCAAAGACAAAAGGGAATAAAATTATTTTAACTTTAATTAATTAATGCATCAGATTTTGTTAGAATTATTATTTAACGAAATTTAAACTAAACAACAAATACGAACTTTATAAAATTCAAAATAAATGATTATGATTACACAAAATTTATTTAACTAAAAAGGAATCTAAATTATATTATTTTATCCGTATTTATTGCCTTTAATTTGAGATCGAAATGTGTGCGTGTTTATGTTGAATTCTACATATATTTATACATTTTTAATATTGTTACACACACAATTCGATACCAAAAAGTTTAAATTTGGGTGGGATAGACCGGTCAGTGAGAGACGACAGAAAAAGGTGAAACTTGAGATTCGAATACGAATCTCACTGTTTCAATTATAAAAATAATAAAATAGTGAGCAAATATTATATATAAAAATATTTCATTATCATGCGACGTATTTATCTTTATATAGATGTTTTTTTGTTTGTTGATAAAACATAGTCAATATAAATTGGATGTTAAACAGGCAAAACTCTCCATACAATATTGCCACACAGTGCAAGTTACTGATCATGTGATCATGATGATGGTAAACATGCAATGTTTATTGGCTTAAAATAAATTGGATGCATATTTTATTATATTTGATTGTTGACATTTGTAATGATCTTTTTAATAGTACAATTATATACTTGATTATTATATTTTATTTTTAATATTTTACTTTATATATTATAAATATCTGTTTACTAAAATAAGATGTAAAAAGAGAAAATGTATATTATTAGTTTAATTACATTATATAGATCTATATTTTATTGTATTTACTAATTTATGTTATACAAGGAATAAAATGTTCTTTTGATGTTTAAAACTATTGGGTTATTAATATTATTTTTGATTATGTAGTGAGCTTTTGTATTGCATTATATATTAAATTTATTGCGTACTAGAAAACAATTTATTTCAAAAAGATTTGAAATAATATATTGATAACTTTATTATTCTATTGTTAATTTAATTTTGTTATAAATTTTATATTGAAAAACAATTTTGATTATTGTATAAGATCTTGGAAAGTTTCTATAATTAAATATATATAGAAAAAACAGTCAACAATTAAATATTTATACTCAAAGGAAAAGAGAATTAAAGACATTGACACACTTTAAAAATAATCGATGAAATCAAAGCACTCAAGATTTGAGTTAGAAAAAAGTCTATTAAAAAGGTTCTAAAATTATCTGAAAATTCTTTAACTATCTGAAAATGAAAACAAGCTCTCTTCCGTGTAAATTTGAACACTTTCAAGTTGAGATTATCTTTCAAAGAACTTTATTATATATAGATAACTTTGATTACATTGTAAATTTTTACATATACCGAACAAAACACATTTAAGTTATAACATTGTATTAATACTATGAACAACGTAAATTAGAGAATGAAAAAAAAATATAGAAAATAAGAATATATATATATATAATTTAATAATTTTTAATACTGACCAATAGTCATGTGGCCCATAAAGAAAATTGAAATTGGTTATGATTTTTCTGGTTATTTTTCATGATTTGTATCCCTTCAGAGACTATTGCATCTTGTTAAAGGTTTGAACATATGTATATTAATGCCCATCTATTTGCATTCATATCTTTTTCAACCTTTTTTTATTTCTTTGACATATTGTTTCTATTTTAAAACAGGAAAAATTCTCCATACAGTAGTGCCACTCAGTGCCAACAGAATAATCAATGGATGCCTGAAGGCACTGAGTGGCACTACTGTATAGAGAGTTTTGCTTGTTTTAATAACAGTAATGTGCTAGCATAATAAATAGTGATCATGGGTTGTTTTTATATATTAATAAAAGTATTTGGATGTCTTGTATGATCATTATTATATTTAAATGTACATCTACTAAACCATATGGAAAAAGAATGAATCTGCTAGCATGAATGTGGGGATAGTAATCCTTGGCTAATGATTCTATATGGATGTTGATATTCTTGTTTTTGTTGTTGAATATTATTGGAATCATCATTCTGACTTTTTCAAGACCCTTCCATTAAAAAAAAATATATGTGATTGGGCTTCAATCTCTTTGTGACATAGACTATACTAAGCATCAATATTTATGTGTCCTCTTTTGAATTTATATAAATTTATGATGGCACAGATTCCAAGTTTAATTTTATTAAGAAATCAAATATTTTGGTTCTTGTGACCAGAATTTAAATTTGCGACATAGTTGTTTGTTGATTTTGTTTAATATAGGTTTAGCTTCATATTGGGCAGATATGGTAGAGAAATGAGTGAACTTTCCAGTATTTATATTTAATTTTGGGAGGGAAAAAGGGAATATTTTGAATGAATAATAGTAGTTTTAAAAGTTTTTCTCAATATTTTGAACTTGGGAGTGGTCAGTCAGTAGGAGTTATTTTACAAATGATCTTTATATTTCAAAAAGATTAGCACATGATAAAATTATGATAAATGCTTTTTGTAACATGAATGTTTAAATATTGTGTAGTCCTTGTGCATCATAAACAAGTGAACTACATTTAATTCAGATGGTTATTATACATTTACCCCAAAGACATTTTTTCAGAGTATGTAAATATGGTTAGTAGAGGCTTTGCTGAAGAGTATTACTGGAGTGTAAAATGCAAGTTTTATCATTGCTAGTTTGTTAAAGAGGGATGTTTTTGCATAAAGTGAAAAGTATAATTTTACAAGTGATTTAACAAATGTTTCATATTTTTAAAAACATATCTAGTATTATATAAAGGATCCAAACTCAGACTTTCACACAACCCTCAACTCTCCAAGACATCTCATATTGTTGATCCACCTGATCACTCACATGTTGAAAAGATAAATAATCAACAATATACATATTTCATGTTAAACCAACACTAGTCAGTTTGTCCAGAATACCATCCCCACACATATATACAATCAATTCTCAGCTTTATATTAAGATAGCAAATCTTTATACTTTAATGGACAGGCTTCAAACTACTCCAACTTACAACTCTTAAGCCTTCCATTTCATTGAATATCTGATGATGGAATATTCAAAGCTCTCCCAGGTTATCATCCTGCCCATGTTGACATTAGTCATTCTGATCCCTCATGTACAGAAGAATAATCCATTTTACATACATATGCAAGGGATGGGCAGACCTTTAACACACTTTGTATCAATATGTAAATTAATACACTATACAGGCTTACACCTGCACATACATATAGAGTTGAGGGTTGTATGAAAGTTTGAGTTCGAATCCCTTATATATATATATTGAAGCAGTCGGATCTGAGTTCGATCCTAGCTTCATGACATCTAACCATAAGCCCACTTCAAACCCTAGTACTAACCTTAAATTTCCGATGCAATGGGGCTTTATATGTTCAATGCACGCTAATTTCCATAAAGAATAACTTATTTCATAAATGAGTATTTAAATAATTAGTTTCAGATTTAAATTGACCAATTCTATTAATAAATTCATGATAGAATTATTCATGAATTTATATATTATAACTGCATGGATTGTGCATATATATTTGTAAATATTTAAATATATATAATTATTTAAATATATATAATTGTTTAAAAGTTTCATTGTGTCGGGAATGTTTGATTTTATTTTTAAATAATTTGTTAAAGTTTTATTGATTAAAAGCTACATTCTTTCGATAAGCTTTCAGATTTTCCCTTTCCAAAAACAACTGTTAAAGTTTTATTAATTAGAAAAAAGATAAGGATTTCCTAATTAAAATCATTTTCTGATTTTAAGAATTCATTTTCTAATTAGAAAATGAATTCAATTAATGAGTTTGAAAGCCTTATTGAAGGAATGTATCTAAAAACAACCAGTAAATCTAAAAACATTGATAATGAAAGAGGTGCTAGCCTGAAGGCATCAGAGGACAGATATACAGCTCTGAAAAGTTTGGAGAAGGAAAGCCATCTTTGTTGTAGAGAAGGGCAGTAAACTCAGTGTTTTAAATAGTGTTTCAATTATGGTGAAGGGCTAGAACATCAGGAATCTGGCTACAGTTCCTGAAGCCCTTTGAGAATCTTCAATGAAGCTGCTGAATCTTTCCAGACCAATCATGCTGCTAAAATTTGTGAAAATTCATTAAAATACTACTGTTCAAGTAATCGACCAAATGGTGCCTATGTTTTTTACCAACCCGGACGTGTAACTTAAGGGAACCAGCCCCAGAAGAAATGGGTAATATATTTCCATAATGAACCTTAAGCTTTCTGGCCAGTTTCTGAACTTTACTTTACACTCCCTTTTAGAGCTCTTTTATTCTTTAATGTAACAATCTTTATAAAACCTTTTATTCATGCTACTGTAAATTTATATCATAGTTCTCTCAACCTCTAGTCTTTAAACTTTCTTTGGCGGTTTATTTATACTATATTATATATATATATATTTATCATGTGATTTATTAATGTCATTTATTTTTAATTATATGCCAATAATCTTTCGACTCAATGATCTCCTTTGTTACC
Organism: Epiperipatus broadwayi; assembly: GCA_028023455.1. Classification (NCBI taxonomy): domain Eukaryota; kingdom Metazoa; phylum Onychophora; class Udeonychophora; order Euonychophora; family Peripatidae; genus Epiperipatus; species Epiperipatus broadwayi. The sequence goes on from JAQFVV010000298.1 coordinate 733,040, forward strand.
GTTGCCTTGTGCAAATAATAATATATTAATTCTAATAGTAATTCTCACCCATTAGAATTAAATTTACCGTTCTATCAATTATCGAGTCGAAAGAGATTATTAAATGTGTGTGTTATTTATATAATTGGCTAATAATAAATTATTAGCTCCGTTTTTAATCTATGCCACCACTATTTTCTCGTTTCACTAATATTTACTTATTTATTCATATATAATCTTAAAATGTTTTTTTTTTTTGCAAAAGACCGATAAAGGAATCAAATAAATATATTCTAATTCAACTTTGTTATTTTATTTAAGATTCAGGAAGGGCACGATGATTGGGGCATAATTAATATGATTTACAAATACTTTAAAATAGTTTTCGTTAAAAGCTCATTTGACTTTAATTAATTGATCAAGTCATCATGTAGAACATTCTATATGGGTTTTAGTATTCAAACGATGACTATCAAGTCATCATCTTTGAATGTTGCTGAGTAGGGCATACCTCTCTTATTATGACATCGTTCATATATGATGTAGTATTGGGCTCCGACTTTTTGATTCAAAACCACGGCATTATCGACTACCCTAAAGGTAGATGCTCATTTGAAAATGAAACTGTCAACTTTAAAACATCACTCCACTGGGAAGGAAACCATGAAAGTTGCCTAATCCAGCCGGTTGATCTTTCAATGATCAACAAAAAGGTTGAAGAATCCATTATTACTGAACCGGATGATACCGAACAAATGTGGGAAATCCTCAAGAAATACACTGTAATTTTCTCTCCAATGCCGGGCAAGATTACACGGTACACTCACCGAATCAAAGTGAAAGAAGAAACTTACATCCAGTCCAAAATGTATCTGATTCCATTTCAATATAAAGATGAAGTAGAAGCACAGATAAAACAAATGATCAAATGGAATATTGTCGAGCTCAGCCCTTTTCCGTATAACAACCCATTGGTCATCGTCAAGAAGAAAAATGGAAACTTGCAGCTATGCTTGGATGCCCGGAGGTTAAACAGCATCACGATACCAGAAAGAGATGCTCCCCCTCCTATCCAAGAAGTGCTTGTACAATTAGCTGGGAAGACAGTATTTTAAACATTAGATTTAACTGCCAGTTACTGGCAATTGAAACTTGATCCAAGGGACCGGAAATACACTGCATTTTGTTATGGTGGATACATGCGCATTTTTAAAAGGGTTCCCATGGATTTATTAATAGTGGAGTGGGTCTTATGTGCTGTTTGAGGCAGGTCCTTTCTGAAGAAGTGCAAAAACACATGGTATGCTATGTTGATGACATAGTAATCATCTCAGAAGATGTGAAGAAACACTTACAACATTTGGAAAGGTTCCTGAGTGAATGCAGAATGAAGAATATCACAGTGAACTTAGAAAAAAGCCGTTTTGCTATTGGGGAGATAACCTTCCTTGGTCATGTCATTAACAAACATGGCATCAAGGTACATCCAGACAAAGCTGCAGCCATAGAGAAGTTTCCAACCCCGACTACTCGGAAACAGATCCGATCATTTCTTGGGCTTTGCAACTTTTATCACAAGTTCTATCCAAACTTTGCCCAGAAAACTAGGAATCTTATAGACCTCATAAAAAAAAAACCGAAAGTGGGAATGGACCCCACACCATGACCAGGAACTACTGAACATAAAAGAAAACATATGGGTGGCCATACTGCACCACCCTGACTTTAGCCGGACCTTTTACATACAAACTGACAGCAGCAAGCAAGGGCTAGGAGCTGTCTTGTTTCAAAAGGGCGATTCTGGTGAACATCAAGTGATATATTTTTGCAGTCATGCTTTAAAGGGTGCAGAAATACATTACACCACCACCGAGCAAGAAACTCTTGCTATAGTATGGGCATGCCAGAAATTTCAGCAATTCCTTCTAGGATCGGAAGTTGTTATCATAACTGACCACCGATGTCTACAATTTCTTAATAAGAGTTTCCTCACCAATGACCGACTCATTAGATGGAGCTTGGTCCTCTAACAATTTCAGTATAAGATCTAATATTGCCCAGGACCAGAGAATGTTGTGGTTGACATTTTAAGTTGCCATCCAGTACAAATGAGCATACAGAACCCAAAAATAAATGATCAATCCTTAAAAATTATGGTCACCACAATATTGAGTCCCACTGAGGCTGAGCTAAGGAATCTTGCATACTGGAAGGACCTACAATATCACAACATTATTCTGGAGTTATCCAAGACCCAGAGTAAGGACCAGAACCTACAAAGCAGATACACTCACTTTCGGGTCAAGGAGAGTATTTTACAGACCAAAACTGAGGACTATAGTGCACCATGGAAAACTATGGTCCTAGATAGACTGAGACCACCCTTACTTAGACATATTCATCAAATCATTGGGCACTACAGACCAAAAAAGACAGAAGAGGCAGTGCATTGCCAGTTCTACTGGCCAGGAATGTACAATCAGATTCTCGCCACTATTAGACAATGTGATGTCTGTGCTGCCACTAAGTTTCCAAATAAATCATATGCAGGAGATATGAAACCAGTGATGGCCACAAGATCAAATGAAATCCTTGCTATAGATCATTATGGGCCTCTTCCCAAATTTAGGACCTTTCAATACTTGCTTGTCATGTATGATATTTTTTCGAAGTATGTTTAAATTTACCCAGTTCGAACCACCAATTCATGAAATGCCATCCGGGTCCTTCAGGATAATCAATTTTTTGAGGTAGGTAAGCCTGAGATCATATTATCAGATCATGGCTCAGCGTTCACCTCAAAAGAGTGGAAGAATTGGATTAAAAAACAAAAGGTAAATCATCATCTGACATCAATTAGAAACCCGGTCCAACCCATGTGAAAGAGTTATGAGAGAAATTAGTCAACTCTTTCATGTGTGCTTACCTACAGATCATCGGAGGTGGGTGGATAAAGTTCCATATGGAATGGACTGCATTAATAATACAATGAATGAGTCAATGGGTTTCACACCTACATGACTTCAGTATGGGCAGCCATGTCAGGCCATTTTTTCTTCACTACTACCAAAAGATGAAATATGTATTAATCCAATAACTGACCAAGATATGGCCAGAAAGCAGCTAGTGCAAATGGCTCAGAGTCAAATAAAAAGAAGTAGGATGCAACATTACTATTTTAAAGTTGGGGATCAAGTTTGGTTAAGATCACCAAGAACTAGTAATGCCCCCAAGAAAGAATTCAAAAAATTCTTCCCATTATACAGTGGGCCATATAAAATAATAAAGGATTGCCATGACAATGCATTTTTGCTAAAGGGAAAGTGACTCCAGGGGGTTTACAATGCCAGACAGTTAAAACCATATGTGTCACCTGATCCAGGGAAACAATAGGACAACCATTAAATGACAGATATATATACAGATGACCAACTGACATGACCATAGGGAAAATGAGACGGATTATCAGACCGATTTATTATAAGCTTATTATAAGCTAGATAATATTTAAAAAAAAATGATTGCAGTGAGACATGTATAATTTTGTAGTTTGTACAGATGATATTATTCACACTCATGCTGTTCTCCCAGAGTCTAACAACTAGTTGAGTACACTTATGCGAATGTATCACGCATAAGTAAAGAGATTTTTTGTATTGTTTTTTTTTGAAGTGAAAAGAAATGAAGCAGTTGGATCTGAGTTCGATTCTAGCTTCATAACATCTAGCCATAAGCCCACTTCAAACCCTAGTACTAACCTTAAATTTCCAATGCAATGGGGTTTTATACATTCAATCCACGCCAATTTCCATAAAGAATAACTTATTTCATAAATGTGTATTCAAATAATGAGTTTCAGATTTAAATTGATCAATTCCATTAATAAATTCACGATAGAATTATTCATGAATTTATATATTATAACTGCGTGGATTGTGCATATATATTTGTAAATATTTAAATATATATAATTGTTTAAAAGTTTCATTGCGTCGGGAATGTTTGATTTTATTTTTAAATAATTTGTTAAAGTTTTATTGATTAAAAGCTACATTCTTTCAATAAGCTTTCAGATTTTCCTTTCCAAAAACAACAGTTAAAGTTTTATTAATTAGAAAAAAGATAAGGATTTCCTAATTAAAATCATTTTCTGATTTTAAGAATTCATTTTCTAATTAGAAAATGAATTCAAGTTAATGAGTTTGAAAGCCTTATCGAAGGAATGTATCTAAAAACAACCAGTAAATCTAAAAACATTGATAATGAAAGAAGCGCTAGCCTGAAGGCATCAGAGGACAGATATACAGCTCTGAAAAGTTTGGAGAAGGAAAGCCAATGTTGAAGAGAAGTGCAGTAAACTCAGTGTGTTTTAAATAGTGTTTCGATTATGGTGAAGGGCTAGAACATCAGGAATCTAGCTATGGTTCCTGAAGCCCTTTGAGAATCTTCAATGAAGCTGCTGAATCTTTCCAGACCAATCATGCTGCTAAAATTGTGAAAATTCATTAAAATACTACTGTTCAAGTAATCGATCAAATGGTGTCTACGTTTTTTTACCAACCTGGACGTGTAATCTAAGGGAACCAGCCCCGGAAGAAATGGGTAATATATTTCCATAATGAACCTTAAGCTTTCTGGCCAGTTTCTGAACTTTACTTTACACTCCTTTTTAGAGCTCTTTTATTCTCTAATGTAACAATCTTTATAAAACATTTTATTCATGCTACTGTAAATTTATATCGTAGTTTTTTCAACCTCTAGTCTTTAAACTTTCTCTTTTCTTACTTGGCAGTTCATTTACTATATTATATATATATTTATCATGTGATTTATTAATGTCATTTATTTTTAATTATATGCCAATAATCTTTCGACTCGATCTCCTTTGTTTCCGTTGCCTTGTGCAAATAATAATATATTAATTCTAATAGTAATTCTCGCCCATTAGAACTAGATTTACCGTTCTATCAATTATCGAGTCGAAAGAGATTATTAAATGTGTGTGTTATTTTTATAATTGGCTAATAATAAATTATTATCTCCGTTTTTAATCTATGCCACCGCTATTTTTTCGTTTCACTAATATTTACTTATTTATTCATATATAATCTTAAAATGGTTTTTTTTTTTGCAAAAGGCCAATAAAGGAATCGAATAAATATATTCTAATTCAACTTTGTTATTTTATTTAAGATTCAGGAAGGGCATGATGATTGGGGCATAATTAATATGATTTATAAATACTTTAAAATAGTTTCGTTAAAAGCTCATTTGACTTTAATTAATTGATCAAGTCATCATGTAGAGCATTCTATATGGGTTTTATTATTCAAACAATGACTATAAGTCATCATCTTCAAATGTTGTTGACTTAGGGCAATCTTCCACTCTGTTAGACTGGTCGGTGATCATATTTCTGTTATTTTAAATTATCGAGGAAGAAAGCGCTTCCTCTCCTGTTCATATTAGTCAAAGGGCATAAGACTTGTCAGACGCAAGCCACCATAGGACTTCGATTATCGACTAGCTATTATCTTTCAATTTCATTTTATAGCTCATAATTTGTCAGCACCGTTACCTCTCTGTTCCAGTAAAGCCCGCTCTGTAATTCATGATGAAGTGATTTAAATTAAAGTCCAACAAATTGTTCGTTATATCTCAAAATAAGTTTTCTAATAAAGATTAAAAGTTATGCCCTAAAATACGTATCTTGCTTTTCATGAATAGATTTGCGAATGTGAAAATAAATATCACATTCTTTCATATAAAATTAGAGTAATAATTTCCTTTACTAATGAATACCTTTATCTGCCTTTATTTTCTTGTTGGGGGCATAGACATAGAATTCCAAAATATTGCATAATACTCATTGGCATATAATAAGGACCGTCACTCATATTATAATTATAAACTTTGTTTAAGAAGTAGAATTAATTAATTTAATCTTTATTTAAAATTCAAACCAAAAAAATTATTATTATTAAATATTTTCTAAACACACTTGGTTTCTTAAGTCTTTCTATTCATAATTATTTTAATGTTAATGCTCACTGTCTGTGTTGGCAACCCGAACATATACATATGATTCGATTTAAAAAAGTATCTTAAGTTAATTAATTATCCGCTATTAGTATCAGTTCAGGGGTCTCTAATCCTCACCAACCATTGAGCTAGTTTCTTGGCGCATAGCACTGTGCCATCGATTTAGATTTCTATTAATCTGAGCTGTTGAGTTGGGTTTGAATTCAGTTTTGAGCCGCCTGAGTTTGGATCCAACTTTCAGTTCTTTTGGTGGGTTTTTTGACTGGTACAATATATATATATATTTATTAGTCCAGTTATTATATTGTCTCTTTATGGATTTATTGTAACGAAGGCAAATTTATTCAATGTTTTAAATGATTCTTTGAATGTGTTACATTGCTCCTCATTTTTAAACTTAATTCCCCTCTTTTTACCAAGGCATAAGATTGTGGTTAAGACCTGTAGAGATCCCTACCTTCGCATTTTCATGCACATATTCCTGAGGTTTACACCCTTAGTAAATATTACTTACATAATCAATGTGCGTTTAAATAAATTTATAATTAAAACTTAATTATAATATATCTATAGTGCTATATATAAGATAGATTCCCAAAAAAATTTGTAGCTTATTTCTTCAATTAACAATTCTTTTGAAAATTTATATAAATAACAATATTTATTCATTACTGCAAATATTAGTGATGGTTGTTGAAAAAAGGAATAAACCCCTTGGTATTATCTCATTAAATAATTTTATAATTCTTGAAAGCTCCTCTTCTGTTAAAGTTTCATGAGTTTGAAGTGTTGGCATTCCTGATGCAGATGGTAAAAGATTGAATTTTATTAGGTCATCAGTGGTTAATTGATAAAATCTTGATATTGAATTACTTGGCAGTCACTTTTGCATATGTAACCTTGCTGATTATATATGTGTTCTCCATGATGACAGACAACTTGATTTTCTTTAGCTGAGTTTATAAGTATAGCATTTTATTTTATTACTTATGCATATTCTTTTATACTTTTATGTAAAATAAAGAACAAGGTAAAATTAAAAAATGCACATAGTAATTAAATAAATTGATAAAATAAATTTATTTAAATTTCTTAAATTACCCCAAAATATAATAATTATATATGACAGAATATCTATCTATCTATCTATCTATCTATCTATCTATCTATCTATCTATCTATCTATCTATCTATCTATCTATCTATCTATCTATCTATCTATCTATCTATCTATCTATCTATCTATCTATCTATCTATCTATCTATCTATCTATCTATCTATCTATCTATCTATCTATCTATCTATCTATCTATCTATCTATCTATCTATCTATCTATCTATCTATCTATCTATCTATCTATCTATCTATCTATCTATCTATCTATCTATCTATCTATCTATCTACCTATCTACCTATCTACCTATCTACCTATCTACCTATCTACCTATCTACCTATCTACCTATCTATCTATCTATCTATCTATCTATCTATCTATCTATCTATCTATCTATCTATCTATCTATCTATCTATCTATCTATCTATCTATCTATCTATCTATCTATCTATCTATCTATCTATCTATCTATCTATCTATCTATCTATCTATCTATGTGAAAAAAACTCAGCTACAACAAGAATAATACATTTTTGTTACTATCAATAGATGGTGTTACAGTCTAAATTGATAATAGGCCAACTGTTTTATGCCTGATTTTAATATTAAATTTAATTTTACTTGGAAATGTGCCACTGAAGAGCAGCCAGATATTGTGTAATTTTGATTGCAAAGTATTTTCTGCAAAAAATATTTATGAAATATTTCTAAAGGAGATTTGAACCCAGACTTTCAAGCTCCCTACAGTCATACACTCTATCCAATATAACTAATATACATGCCCACATATATGTGAAAAAGCTAAATGATCTCCAGTATACATATTTCATGCTGAACCAGCACTCATTAGTTGGCCCAGCTAATCTCCCACACACATATATAATCAGTGCTCAGTTTTTTTATTAAGACAGCAAAAGTATAAACTTTAATAGTGAAGCCTTAATCCCCCCACTCTTCAATTATACATATCACTGAAAATCCAAATCAACTGATGAGTGTTTGTTCTGCACAAAATACACACATTAAAGATCATTTATCTTTTTCATATTATGTTGTCATGTGTATCTGTTATATTAGATAGAGTGTATGACTTCAGGGAACCTGAAAGTCTAGATTCAAATCCTCTTTAATTACATCTATGTTAAGTATCAACATTATACTTTTATTTCAATATTAAATAAATTTTTAGCATAATAGCAGAAAATTTTATCATATCAGGATATTTATACTGGAAAATTAATGAAGATATAAAAAACAGTATTTGACTGACAGTATAGAAAGGATTATTATATTGTTGATCTTGAGGAATATTAAATTGATAAGACAAGTGCATTAATGTTAGTGTATGTTGAATAATGCACATTAAAAATTTATATTTTAATTATTTTACTCTTTATAATTTTATGAAATGAATTTTGTAAAATAGTTTATTTAATTTTTGTATTATATTATTGTTTATTATACATAAAACAATATTTATTTATAAATAAAAAATAAGAAAACTTTGTTAATCTTTTATTTAATGACTGTTGATGCTGTGATCACTCAAATTGTACATCCTGAAATTATTTGTGATGGTATTTAAATAATATATATTCTGATATTTGTATTTTACTTTTGTGTTGAATGATTCTCATAGAATTTGGAAATAATTCTCTATTTTAATTTTAATTTTTGTCCCTAGATGTCAGGATTTATCAACAGATAAAACAACTACAACTATAAAGTGCAAGAGTCAACTTGCTTCTTATGACAGAACATTTTCCACATTATTTAGCAAAAAAATAGATAGAACCTAAATATTTTGTTTTTTTAAAATCAAATTATAGATTAACACCCTATCAACATTTTTTTTAATATGTAGATAATTTCTTAAAGAAATCCAACTTAGTGGTCAACAAAAATATATTATTTTAACTAATGTAAAATTGTAAATCTATTTTTATATTTCATTAACTAAATTCATTGCTTTTAATATTTTTTTTAGTATTTTAGTCATATTTAAAAATATTTTTAATATATTATTTATACTAATAATAGTTTTTTTATTATACCCCTAATTCTCTTCAAACTAGAGATGACATATAAGAATAATTAAATTATACAATGTAAATTACAATTTGTTAAAATTTAATTTCTAGGGACAAGTTTAATAGATGCACATTTCTAATTTTTATGCTAATATAAATATTTAAAGGATAGATGTAAAATTAAATTATAAGTTTTAAAATCTGTATTAATAATATGCTTAGTCAATCTGACTAGTTGCTACATGAGACTAAGTGACTTTACTATTGGTGTCGAAATCTTTGAAGTTGACTAAAATGTTTATAATAGTTAATTATGTTGATTTTAAATACAGAAAAAAATCATTGTAAAAATATTTTGATAATATGAGATTAGATTTGAGAAATGTTAATCAAAATCAAGAGAGTATACAAGACTAGTGTTTAAATGTAAACCTACTATTATTAAGCACTGAAAATCTGTAATTTTGCAGAAGGAAATTAATTTCCAATCATGCACTGTTTTATATCTATTATAAAATGTTATTCACTCACCTTAATTAAGCTCTACACTTTAGTGATTCACTCAAACTTTTAAAACTCTTACTGTGAGATGAGAGCATAGAGATTTATAATGTGTATAAAACAGTGCATGATCAAAGAATAAGATTTATAAATTGCAATTGAGGAATATAAAATTGATGAATTCAAATATGAAATTAGACTGAAACAAGAATATCCATTGTCATCATTATCATTTAATTTGTTCCTAAAAGAAATGAAAATTAAGATAGAAAATAAAGAGGGGAATTTCATAATGGGAATCATGTAAATATATAATGTAACAATACTATTTAAGGGATGGTATGCCATTTTTGAAAATAGTATATATATATATATATATATATATAGAGAGAGAGAGACGGTTTTAGAGTAGTGTTTAAAAATAAAAAAATATGAAAATTAAATTCAATGAAGAAAAATATAATATATTAGTAATAATAAGAAAAGTAAAACTGAAGAATAGAAAATGAAAAAATAGAACATGGTTTTTGATCTTTTTTTTTATTAGTGATGGATAAAGTCAAAATTGGATCTGGAAATATGGATATTATATCATTACTCAAACTTACAATAGATGGTTCTAGAGTAAAATAATGAGAAGTGCATGATTAGCTGAGAAAGTCAGGTTATATTAGTACTGACATTAATATTTAAATATACTATACAATGATGAAATAAAAAAGAGTAAATAAAAAAATATACCAGCAAAAACAAGGTGGGTATATATACTTAGTGTAAAAATTATAAAGATTATATTGCAAGATTCTGCACAATACGAAAGTAAAATAATAGAAAACAAAAATTATAGATAAAGTAAAAGAAGAAAATAGTGATAACTGATTTTAGATTAAAAACAATATACAGAAAGACTTTTGTCTTGGAAAATAATCAATTTTGATGATGTAAACATACACTATTTTATTACATTACTTATTCAATAAATTATTAAATTATAATTTTTAAAATTACATTTTAAGTCTATATATAAACTTATTCATAAAACAACCAATTAAATCTGAATATATTTCTATAATTCATAAATAAGACATCTGAAGAATCATTTTAACAAACTAGTAAACAATGTCTGCTCTATTATGTTAATATCAGTTTATTAGAAAAAAAATAGTACTTTATATGATCTCCAGATTCGTAAATCATAAGTGACACTGGATGATAAAAATATATTTATAAAAAAAATATTTTTTGCAATCAAAAGTTTGTATATTTTGGTGAGAAATGATTCTGGTTCGAAAAAATAACATAATCAAGAGTTTATCACCATTAATGATAATTTGATAACAATTGTTTTATGGAGTTCTCCCAGCATGGCTTTACCAAATATATTGCAAGTATAGGCAAATGGCCTATAATTGTGTAAATAAAAAAAGTTGTTTGGTTTAACTTGTTTAGTTGCACACTCCACTTTTCTAGTTTGAGTGGGCCTTAGCAAGACTTTTATTAATTTCTCTTCATATTTGAACATTTAATTTTTACAATTAAATCTTTTCTACAGCATATATTTATAACCATAACATTATTTATTACAAATATTAGTTTTCAAATAATAGACATTCTAAAAGTTAATATTTGATGTTTTCAAAATCTCAAAATAAATTTTTAAATGGAGTTCTTATGTGTAACAATGGTACTTGGCATCATTGGACATAATTTTTCTATTCACAAGGTTTATAGAATAAAATATAAGATATTTTAATTCTATGTTGTTAAATGCAAGATATATTTAATGGTAATTGTAATCAAAGAAAAAATATTAAAAATAAAAATAGTATTTATTATTATTAAAATTTTAAAAATTGATTTCTTTACCATTTTGATAAAGATGATTCTAATTTACCCAGTAAAAACTGCATTTTCTTTGCTGCAACTAAATTGTTAAGAGTTGTCTTTTAAAAATAATTGTTTTCTAAGAAAGTATTTTTCCTAGTAATGTAAATTTTTGTTTAAAATAAGTATTTTACAAAAATATCTCACAAATACTCATTAATATGTAAACATATTACTGAAAACTGGAATTTTTCTTTAGGAAATTTTTTTTATTTAACTTTGGGCTAAAATACTCCACCAATCAGAAATTGTCATTTTGATTGATATCTAAAAGGTCAGACATCACATTATTGTTATGTAAATTAGATATTATAATTGCCTAAAAGGTTCATATAATGCTAACATCTTCAGATTTTTTAAATTAATAATTTTAAAATTATAACTGTGGTATTATAAACTGCATATGGTAAAGTAAGATTATAGATAGGCTTAAAACAATGTAGAGAAGATATAGTAATCATATAATCAGCATAATTTCTAGAATAGCAAACACAGCATGATACTTCCATTATTCAGATTAAAACTGCAAAAACAAAGGCTTATTATTAGATTTAAAACCTCATGTTAAAAGATCCTCATTTAAGTGTATTCTGAATTAGACTTTTAACTCCATTGGGAAAGACCAAGTTATCTCAATGCTATTTTATATAATTTGTTCAAGTTTATGGCATATCAGTATTTTTGTCATGCTAAACAATGTATCAGATTGCTAAATTAGATTTTATTTTGACTTATCAAAAGTTACTTACATTTTATTTACACATATGTGTAAATGAAAGAGTATGTGTATACAAACATTTATTAAACAAGTGTTTATTTAGATTGAAACTTAATATAATGAAAAAGTATGGTATGTGCAAAATTATCTTATTATTCTTGAAGATTAACTTCATGTTTGGCTAATATTTAAATTAAAAAACAATAGTAAATAAGGGGAAAGGGAAATAACTAGTATTGGGAATGTGTTATTTTAAATACATTAGGTCTTTGCATATATATGAGATAATATGGTTATCAATTTTTATTAGTCATTTATTAAACTACAGATTATCTGCTTAAGGAATAATATTTCTGTAGTGTAATTTTCACTACACCATTCTCCTGCAAGGTAACTACTGGTTTCTATCCACTTTTAACATTTTGTGAAGAAGTGTAATCATAAAAATATGACCAAAGACATATAAAAAAGATGTATTATTCCCCAAATACACACTTTATACTGAACTAGCACTCATCAGTTGGTGCAGATCATAATCTCTTGCACATATCTTTATCATTGGTCAATATAGTTTGAGAGTGGGGTAGTAAAAATAACACTATAGAAATATTGTCCATTGCATTGATAATCTATAGTCTAATGAATGACTAATAAAATTATTATTATACTTCCATCAAGTGGTTTGTGTCAATGTTGAGAGGATGGTAAATTTAAAACCAATTAAGCTAGTTATTGAGTATTTACATATACAGAACAATGATAAAGATGTGTAAGAGATTGCAATTTGGGTCAACTGATGAGTTCTTGTTCAGCATGAAATGTACATCTTGAATATTATACAATGTTTTCATATCTTTGATCATATGTTTATGATTATATCCTCCAAAAGTGTTAAAAGCAGATAGAAATTAGTTCCTACTTTGTGTGAGAGTGGCATAGTGAAAATTATACTACATAAATATTATTCTTTAATGTGGTTTATTATTTAAAATGGTACCTGGAAAATTTTTAAAATGAAAAAAGCATTTAAAAAATCTATTTTAAAATTTTGTTCTAAAGTTTTCATGATTTGCTTACATTTTTATTTGGAAATATGATATAATCAAAAGTTATAAATCAGGGCGATTTTTCTTGGAAAGAGTGATTCTTCTGTTTTTTTATCTTTTTATTCAACCATTATATTATAAACAAATAACACTTGGATAAATAAAAGGCTTCACATCAGATTGCAAAGATTCTCAAGCCATGTCACACCTGGAGAAAACATTATTGGAGATTTTTCATATCTTTTTAAAGTAAAAAATCATTTTATATTATGACAAAAAATAGAATTTCAACCAATTAACAAAAATTCATAAGTGGAATTAAAGTTCAATTTTGTTTTTAACTTGGAATTTAAAGCTTAGTTATAGAACCTAAATATTAATGGCATTAACTGCTGATTGACTTTAAGTTATTTTCTTCTCATGCACAAATTAATGAATGAAACCTTTTTAATAAATGAACAATTTCTAAAAGAATCTTGTGCTATTTCCATTATCCCATGTACTGGACACTGAAAAGAAATAATTATTGGCAAAAATTAACTACTATAAAAAATACTTTATTTAGTGTAAAAAAATAAAAAGTTTTATTTATATGCTTAATATTTCGTTATTGTTTTTTTAAAAAAAAAAAAAAAAAAGAAATGAAGATATTTTTTTAGCACCCAAGGTTTAAATTGAAGTCAGTAATATCCAAGTCAGCCAAAGATATAACTATTATATATTATTTTAATTATAAAAAATAAATTTGCTGTACACATTACATCTTAATTAAAATATAATAAATATTATGGAATTTTATTAAGAGGTATTAATATGCCAAGCTTATATATTCACTTAAAATGAACTTAAACTGTATATATGTATACGATATATGTTGATGTAAAAGTACATCTTAAAAAGTCTGTTTGTCTTTATTTTAAATATATTTTGCCAATTGTTATTATATTTTGCTAACTTTTTAGTAGCAATGGCATTTTTATATTGGACTATTTCCATAATCTAATATGTGTATTGAATGTTTTTAACTTTATTCAAATATTCCAAATACATTCAGTTGTTAGTAATAGCACATCAAACAGGTTAGTATATGCATCATAACAATTGTTTATATTTATTTTAGAATAGCATGTTTTTTTAATTCATCGAATTTATTTTATTTATTATATATGTTTATTAAGTGAGAAATAAACATATTTTGATGTTGAAGTCAGATAGTAATTATCAAATAGTAAATTGTATTTAAAATTTTGAGCTTCAGGGGAAATGGATCTGGTTTAGAGTTATGACCATTATTTAAATACCTTGAAACATACATAGTTGAAGTATGTTAATAATTTATCTTAAATTTTAAAGATTAAATATCTTTCTCTGAACTTCTCAAACACACACGTTGTTCTTTTGTATTAGTGAAGATAATGATAAGTGATACATTTGGCCAAATTTAAATAACTTCAATGCACACATAATGTAATCTAGTATTATTATATTTATTTGCAACACACATACACATAATTTTACACAAGGTAATTCATTGTACACACACATATATACTTCTTATTTCATTTTTGACTTTAGTATTGTTTCTGGGACTTAAAACAAAGCCTATACATATATAATTCTCTGTCTTAGATTTGGAAAATAAATATTAATTTAGTTTAATTTATTTGAAGCTATTTATTTGTCATGTACAAGTAGAATTAAATTATACTGAACCGTGAAGCCATATTATTTTATTGTAATATAATTTTGTTGTTTTGATATTGTAATAAATATATTTATTATATTTTATGAAAATATGATTTATACTTCTCTTAATTAAGATCATAAAATTTATTAGGCATACAGAGTTCAGAAAATAAATTGCTGCTTTGCATATATTTAAATGTAGAAATATTGATTTATTGTGAACCATGAAATATATAGTTTATCCCAGACACCCAACTGTGGTAGTATCAGAACACATGCACACTGCACACTTATGTCATTGGGTACATATTTAGAATAGACATAAAAAATTATTATGCTGTAATGAAATGTTTACTTACATCACATATTAAAATAGATCTTGTATGTATTTAAATAATTTTAATCATTATTATTTGGACTAAGATTGAAGTCAGACATTGTGAGTATTAAATATAATCAGGTTAAATGTGATTTGGATGCAATAAAATGTTCCATCTGCCTACTCATTGCATCGATGTCTACAGTTGGTCTGTGACACTATAACCAGTAATTGTATAAGCACTACTTTGACAAAAAGTAGATTTTCTAGGATGTATTTTTGCTAAAACTATTATTTATTTATTTAAAATATGACAAAAATTATTTTAACTATTAAAATTATAATTAATACTAAATTTAATTATTTTATTCTTTATATAAGCTTTAATTTAATATTCACTTATTAAAAATGCTTTTAATTTTTGATAAAAAATATTTAGAACATAATTATGTATGTTTTAGAATATTAATTATAAATTATTTTACCTTTTTGAAATAATCAATTTACATATTTTCCCACTTTCTGAAAACATTTAAAGGAAGTATTAAAGTTTATTTAGGGTTTACTAAATTATTAACGCTGAAGAATTTTATTATATAGAAAGTAATATTTAAATACAAGTATAATAAAATACACTGAATCTTAGATGTAATTAAAGGAAATTTGAACACAGACCTTCACACATCTTTCAGCTAGCCATTCAATCTTAAATAATCATTACATACGACCAAATAAATGTGAAAAAGATAAAACGATCTCCAATATATGTATTTTGCGCTGAATCAGCACTTATCAAATTGGTCCAGGTCATTATCTTCCACACATATATATCAGTGCTCAGTTTATATTAACATAGCAAATCTTCAAACTTTAATGGATAATCTTCACTCTTCTCCACCCTCCAACTTTTCAGCCATCCATATTATTGAAATTCTGATGATGGCATACTCAAAACACTTATTGATGCCAATAAAGTTTTCATACCTATGCTGACTTGAGTATGACAACAAAGTGCTTTGAGTATTTCATTATCAGATTTTCATCAATATGAATGGTTGAAAAGTTGGAGGGTGGAGAAGAGTGAAGTCTTCCCATTAAAGTTTGAAGATTTGCTATCTTAATATAAACTGAGCATTGTGTTGGAGATGATGATATAGATCAAGTTATGTGTGCAGGTTTAGCACATGAAATATGTATGTTGGAGATCATTTATCTTTTTCACATGTATGTGGTTATGTGTATTAGTTTTTAAGATGGAGAGGATAGTTGAAGGGAATTTGAAGGTCTGTGTTCAAATTCCCCTTAATTATATACAAAGTGTAAATTGTTAAAAATGCACATATAAAAATGTCTATTTTTAAAAAGTGAACAATACATTTTTGTATCATCTTCAAGTGGCAGTTTGAATTGTAGTTCAACATTTTTAGTATTGAAACTTTTATTATGAATTAATAAACTGTACTTGATTTATTAGAATAAGTTTACAAATAAAAACAACTTAAAATATATTCGAAGTTTGCAAATTAAAAATAAAATATTGAAGTGAAATCCATAATGAGAACAAAAAATTGTTTTTAATTGATGATTATTACAACAGATGTAAGAAAATTAATTAGGAAAGTCTCTATTTAATTTATCATTCATCATTTTATGATTTCATGTTATCATTATAATATCCTAAGATAGTTGAGATTATTCATTGTTATTATATTTCATAAAATTTATAAATTTTTTTTTAAAACTATGGACATAATTAATAATAAACTAAGGTTTCTTGCCCCTAAATCTTGGGTACTATATGTAATGGTACACATATGGTCACATAACAGTATAATCAGACTTAAGGTCTTCATATAGGATGTCATGGATGGAATGATGTAATTATGATATAACATTGAATTCATTTCAAATAGGACAATTTAATATCAAATATTTAACATAAACACAATTTAAATTAAAACATTCAATCTTCATCTTTATTAATCGTTCCTTTATGCCAAGAATTCAAATTCAGCATAGTATTACAATTAACTCTCTTCAGGGGCTTCCATCAAATTTACAGCAATAACAATATTTAATATAATCTCAATATATTTTTAAAATTTATTTCAATTAAGTTATTAGGATATTAAATAAGTATAATACATGTGTGTGGATATAAATATTTAACTTTATTTTGTTTCATAAAATGAATAAATAAATTAAATAAATTAGAGTCTTCTTTAAATTTAAAACAAACTTTAACAATATTTATTAATGAATAACAATTCAGATTTATTTAATATAACAAAAAATTATCATAAGGGTTTTACTTACATCTCTACTATTAACTGAAGCACAGGCTTGTTATATACCTGTGTCTATATATATGTAATATAGGGTATATGAGCACAGACTTTCACACCACCCACCACTCTCCACTCTATCTAATAACACTGATATACCTAAACACATATATGCTGAAAAGATAAATAATTACCAATATACGTATTTCATGCTAAACCAGCAATCATCAGTTGGTCCAGACTATCATCTTTACACACATATATAGTATAAGTGCTCAGATATATATTAAGATAGACAATCCTCATAGTTTAATGGATAGGCTTCAATCTACTCCACACTCCAACTCTTCAACCGTCCATCCAATTGAAAATCTGATGATGGAATGCTCAAAGGTCACCCTGAGGCCAAGATTCTTGTCACACCCATGTTGACCTAAGGTCAATCTGAACCCCACATGTACAGGACATAATCCATTTAATACATATGCCCATCCTAGATCAATCTGAACCCCACATGTACAGGACATAATCCATTTAATACATATGCAAGGATGGGCATATGTATTAAATGGATTATGTCCTGTACATGTGGAGTTCAGATTGACCTTAGGTCAACATGAGTGTGACAAGAATCTCAGCCTCAGGGTGGCCTTTGAGCATTCCATCATCAGATTTTCAATTGGATGGACGGTTGAAGAGTTGGAGTGTGGAGTAGATTGAAGCCTGTCCATTAAACTATGAGGATTGTCTATCTTAATATATATCTGAGCACTTATACTATATATGTGTGTAAAGATGATAGTCTGGACCAACTGATGATTGCTGGTTTAGCATGAAATACGTATATTGGTGATTATTTATCTTTTCAGCATATATGTGTTTAGGTGTATCAGTGTTATTAGATAGAGTGGAGAGTGGTGGCTGGTGTGAAAGTCTGTGCTCATATACCCTATATTATCTCTACTATTATATAATATTAAATAGTTAATACCTTTTCATATTTATATAGTAGATATTTATCTCATAACACAAACAGGTTCCAGTAATTTATAACATAATAAAATTTTTTTTATAATGCACAAAAAGAATCATAAAAATATTAAACTAGCTGATCTTGATTTAATTCATATACAAATAAATAATATTATATTATACAATTCATATGAGAGAATTCTGACTTCATGAGACCATTCCTATGCATAGTCATCATTAAAAAATAGAAAATCCTTTATACATGATATTAGTCATTTACACAACTAACAAGAAATAAATATTATTATATTAATTAAATTAATAACAACAAAGTTCTGTTATATCATGAATAAATCCAATATGAAGAATGGAAAATCTTACCTTTATATTAAGTTTACTTTTATATCTCAGTTCATATCTCAGTGGAGCTGCTTTTATAGAAAACCTAAATTTTATTAAATATTAAAAAATATTTGACTTCATGATCTTCTATTCATCTTCATTTAGTCTTTCTTAAATGAGTTATTCCAATGGCAAACAGATTCCAGTAACAAAGAAAATAAAATTAAATATTTTTAAATGACGATTCATGAAGATAATATGTTCTAAAAAAATTTATATTATTGTCCTATTCATTTCCGTATTTGCAGCACAATGTTCATTTAAAATAAAGTTCTTTATTCCTTGGTCATTCATCATTGCAGAGGCAATCAAAATATCCAGTTGATCCAAAACATTCTTCTTGCATGATATAAACATCTTCCACAAATGATTTCATTACCAATTGGAGTTTCATTTAAATTGTATAGATGAGATTTATATAATTTTAGGCATTTCAATAGGAATAAGTAATTACATTTATCTTCAGTTAAAAACTATAGCATTATACCCTATGACAAGTTGTGTTTACTCACAATGCATTTTTTTATAAGTATAATCTTCTTAAATTAATTTTGGTTTGAGTAAATAAAAAATGTTTTCTGAAGAAATTTATCTGTTTCAGAATTCTAAATTAGAACAATTTTATAAACCTCTCTAATTAATAAAATATATAATTTCATTTTAAAAATATGAATAATATTAGTAAGGAGTATTTATTTACTCTTCTATTTGAATGTTATTAGAATTTGTTTCCTAATAAAACTTTTATCAATAAGCAAATCGTTCAAATTATCAATCTATCTTTTAAAAGTATTCTATATTTGAACACAATAAAATTATTATACATAGTGGCTAGTACATCGGCAAAAGATATAATTCTTTAATAAATTATCTAATTCAATATTTATAGTAGAATTAACTTCTGTAGCATGTATTGCATATATATTCTATAATTGTTAATTACATTTATAATCAATAATTGAATTTAATTTCATTTCCTTTGTATTAGTTGCTAGGTTGTGACTTGACATTGAGGTTAACTCTATATCAATGTCTTGGTTAATGAATTTATTAGTTTAAACAATAGGTTTATGTAAATGAATGAAAAATAATTATTTTTAATTGTCTTAATTTTATTAAGATAACTATAAAAAATACAATGTATATACTAATAATATATACTTATGTGATAGTTTTATGTACTCACAATATATATATATATATATATATATATATATATATATATATATATTAATAATAAGACAAATGTCACATGACTTATATATAGCTTGCACTTACTCTTAATTTTATATATATACTCATAATATGTTTAATCCTTTGTTTTCAAATCCAATTTCTCTTAGTGTTGGACATGAATGCAATAGCATAATCAGTAAATATAAACAAAGGCATGCCTATTAAAGTAAATTGTGAACTGGAAAGTGTACTTTATTAAAATTTTAGCATAAATACCTGATACTGGATACACCACCAAATATTTCATAAAAATATCATCAATAACCAACATAAATTTATATCTAGTGAAAGGAAAAAGTGGTCAATAAAGATTACCAGGAAAAATGTGTTGAATTACACTAGCATAGGAATTATGAGTGTATTTAGATTTTTGTTATATTTCACAACACCTAATCCTATTTATTACAGAGGCATATATATTAGACCAATAAAAATATTTCTTAAGAACATACTCAATCTTTTTAGCACCATAGTTCCTGTATTGGTGGTGGGTATAATATATAAGTTTGTCTCTCATGGCTTTCAGAATCACTGTTTTCCAGGAATTGTCATTGTTTGTATCCATTTTATACATCAAGATACCTTGATATATTTTATATTCTTTCAACAAATTTAGTCTTTCTAACAAAAGAGCAATGATTTTACCTAAGCTACTATCCTTTGCATACATTTTTACTTTTTTTTATACTGTGTTGGTAATTGAAATGTATTATACTTAGATATCTCTCATTAGACATTTGCAATTATTTAATATCAATTAGTATCTAATCAATTAACTTCTCAAGAACACCTTTTAATTCTACTTTAAAGCTGTTTAATTTGTCTACAATCCCTAATCTTTGCTCAGCTATTTGTTCTGGCCAATCATGACATTTACTAGTAACTTTTCTCAACCCTTTCTGAATTTTCTACATTTCTCCATTGAATTTCATATTTGATTTATGAGTTTCTTTAATTTATGTTTGACTCACTTCCAGTTTTTACTATTTCCTTTTTAAATTCTTCTAATTCTACCTTATGCTGTATTCATATTTCATTACTGATTTGATGAATTTCTACCTGAATATTCTCCTGTGATACCATTAGATTATTTTCTAGTTAACATGACCCTTATTAATTTTCTTAAATTTTAGATTTACATTTTAAAATTCCCCAATAAATTTGTTAGATTGACTTTCAATGCAATTAATTTTATTGTTAATTATAATTAATTACTTGGTTAATTTAACATTTGATTCATCCAATTGGCTCTTTAAATTTTTTAATTTTTTATCTGTTTCAGTTTTACCCATGTCTAAACTATCTCTGATATTCTTTAATTATTTGGTCAGTGTCAAGTTTGGCATTATTCAATTTTATAATTAAACACCTCAATAATATCATTTCCAGCATGTTCAATTTTACAATTAAGATATTCTTGTGCCTTATTGATATTTTTTAATATCATTTTGCACACTATTAAAGTCCCTTTTGATATCTTTTTGTACATTGTTAATACCTTCTTTCAAGACTATGAACTTATTAAATTCTGCAATGTTTGTAATATTTGATTTATACTTTGGGATGTTACACTTTGGGTCCAGCCCAAACCATCATTGTTGATTTTTTTCATTTTGTAACTAATGACTAGTAAAATTTATTTTCATAGTGAAAGCAACAATTATCCTAATAAATATCAAAATAACAATTATATTATGATTATAATTTACCTAGGCAATCTGCACCACAACATCAGCATCTGCAACTACCTTTTCTGGATAGCCCACTTAAGGTGTGACACCCTAAGATAACTCACAATATTGTTATCCCTATCAAAAGAACTTTTTTGTTTACCCATGTAAATGTTCCTTTGTTTATTTATTTATGTATACTACTGTTATCTGAATTGCATCATTATCAGAAGACTACATTAACTTTATTATATCGAATTGGATATTGAAAATAAAATAATAATAAAATTTAGCCAATAACAATTGGAATTTAATATCAATTTCTTATTTTGAAGTATAAGACTCTAACTTAGTTGTAACATTTTTTAACAGAATAATAATAAGATCACCACTCTTATTTTCAAGTCCTAATCTTTAATTTAGCAGCTCCCATATTTGGTGGACAAAATCCACTGCAACTGTAACCAATAGAAGTTTTAGTTACCTTTTTTTGATGAGACTGGTTGATGTACTCTCACATATTTCTCTTTCTTAAAGATCCATAAAATCTAATTAATTTTAGTGACTATTATTGTGTTGTTTGTCTAATTTTGGAAATAATCTTATGAAACCTAAAACAAATTGAAAACATTACAAACTAAATAATATTGTAATTTAAAAATACACATACATCAAAAACCTTAAATATTATTAAATTTTTTAATAATTGTTCAAAAATTATCACATGTCACTAGTATCTAAATTATTTATCTTTGAAACAGCTGGATATCATTAAAATGTCTAATTTTAGTAAAGTTTAAAATAATGGAATTTTTATAATTTCAAATTTTGAGTTATTGCACTTCTGACATTTTTGTTAATCATAAAATAGTAAAAATAATTTTTTTTTATTTTGATTTCACTTTTTTATGCTACTTGATTTAATTACAGATTGGTTCTGGGCTTTGTTTTAATGATTACAGAATTCATTATCTCCATAAAATCAGTGTATAATGAGTATGGAGGTCATCATTTTTATGAAATCAGTATAATGTATAGTGGGGCTATGATCACCAAATTAAATATTTATTATATTTTTTTTATTCTTCATATTTAGAAAATAATCATTGTTACTTTCTAATAAACTAATTGAAATTAATTATGAAGCTCATCACAAATGTTAATCTAAATGTTTTAAAAATATAACTACATGGAATGTTCAAACTTTAATTGATACAAACTTTTCAAGACAAGAATGGAGGATTGAACTTGTGGCCAAAAAATACTCTTAGTAAAAGATGGAAGATGTTTACTAAAAAATTATTAAAACAGATGAATGGATACAAGTTTTTTTTTAGAAAGATAGGTAGGTCAGTGAAAGAAGAATGCACAGTATTGGAATTGCAGTAAAATCTAATTTAGAACTTTCTGTTATTAATATTTCTCATAGTATCAGTGAAAGGTTAATGACATTAAAACTTCCCTTGCATAAAGGTATTAGAGCTCATTTGATCAATGCCTATGCTCCAATCTTAGATTCAGAAAATTCAGAGAAGGAAAGATTTCATCCTTGTTGAATGGCTTATGACAGTAATACCATTAAAAAATTGAATTATTCTTCTTGGTGACTTTAATGCACAGACATTGACCAAAAGTTATTGGAAATAATGATATTTGGGCTATAAAAAAGTGGTTTATTATTATTGAATTTATGCACAACATAAGGCAAAATTATAATTATTTTAAATTATTATTATTATCCACCACAGCAAAAGTACTTTCAAAAAATTTAGTCAGATAGATTGTTTCCAATTATATATAAATGGTTACCAGAGACTCAATGTGATTTTAGGGAATCAAGAAGAACTATAGATATAATGTTGGGAACAAAGGAATGATTTACATATTGCTTTTATTGATTCAAACAAGACATTATTCAATTAATAGGACAGATCTATGACATTGGTAGAAATTAGTTGATTGTTCACCAAAATGTATTCATTTATAAAATGTCTACATGATGTAATGAGAGGAAATCTTATGAGAGAAAGTGTTATTATTATAGATAAAAAAATCTGAAGCATTTGAAATGAAAATTGGTTGTTAAATAAGAATGTGTACTTGCTACAACTTTATTTTCAATTTTTATGACAGTAGACTTTTGGAATTATTTATAGGTAGGTTAATCAGACAGAAATCAAGATACACTATAGATATATTGATGGAATTTTTTATTTAAATTGATTAAAAGCAAAAACAAAAACTTTATTGTTTTGGATTCTATATTTACAATGTATTCATGATTGTATTGTAAAATGATTTAAGGAATATTGTTAAGGTTTTAATTAAACATATAAAGATCTGTTTATTAATTAATATTCTAAATCTCAAGTTTTTTATAAGCCAGTGATGAAAGAAAAATCCTCAGCATCTTTTATCTGGTTAGTTATCAACTTGAGAATATAAACTAGCTCATTTATTTTGTTAGTTTTACAGGTGGAAGAATGGACTTAGATGTTGAGACCCAACACAGTTTGCAATGTACTCCTCTGCTTTTATCAAGTTACAAGATAGAGAATTTTATCACAAAGAAATACTTACAATTAAGTTAGCTTTATACAAAGCTGTTATTTTATATAATTTATTTTATGAATGTGAAACTTAGACACTCTATTGGTGCAATATAAAGGCATTAAAAGTTTCATTTAAAGACACTCCATAAAATTAAAAAAAATGAAGTGGCAAGATTATAAAAACAATAGGCTCTTCAGTTTGCAATTGTGATGTTACTGAGTTCATGATTGTAAAATCAGACTTCCTTGGATTGGACATGTAAAATGAATGAACAATGGAAGATGTTTTAAAAGGATATTTTATGAGTAACTTGAATATTGATTACATAGGAAAGGTTGTCCCATCCACATTATATGGATTATCTCAAAGACATCCTAAAGAAATGCATTGTCACTTGTTTCTATTGGAAAAATTTGGCAGAGAATAGAATACACTGGAAAGCTATAATTAGACATGGTATTGAAATATTTCAGAAAAAAAGTATTGTGCTGAGAAAACTAAAAACAATAAATTGAAGGTGATCTATATTTAGACATGTTTGTGGTTCACAGATTAATTTACATAATCATCTCAAAACTCATTTTTAGAGTAGTTTCTCTCTCTTCTTTCATTCTTTTTTCATTTTTGGACTTGGATTGGCCATATTGTTTTTTTAGTGATTGTTTATTATTATTATGGATTCATTACAACATCAAAAAAAGTCAAGGATCCTGTTTCAGTTATCAGGAAACTATCCTGCAAATGTTTAAAAATATATTAAATATATATTTGAAATATACTAGTATTTTTTATATTAATATAGTTAATATAAACGAAAGACATTGAAAATAGTTTACATTAAATTCTCTGTGGTCTATTTATAATAAAATAGATCAGAATTTAAAATTCACATCTTTTTTTCCTGCTTATTGTTTTATACTGAAAGAGTTTCATAGTTGAAAATGTTTTGTAGTAATGTACATCTTAATTCATTGTGTTTTCAACTCACGTTTCAATGCTTCGTTTGAATTCTTTTGTCGTGTGAAGCTTTGTTACCATCTAGCTATTCAAAAATAATTTTTTATAAAATAATATAACTTTTATTTATTTGTCATTATTTTTGACAGCTTCCTTACATTTATTTTAAAGTAGAAAATGTGAAAAAATAAAATGTGTACAATTAAATTAAATTACAATATATGTTTAACATATATAGTTTCACATATATATCTCATATAAATATATTTATATCTTAATAACTGACTACAATAAGGTACTCATATCATAATTCATCGGATACGCCTGTAACCTGGGATTTAAATCTGGGGCAAAATTATACATTTTATTAAATCAAATAGTTTTGAATTTTCTTCAGGTAGCACTCCATAACTAATGAAATTAGTTATCAATTATTGATCAATAAATGTGTATCTATCTATTATTTGCTAAAGACGAAAAGTTATAAATTAATCTATTGTTATTCAGATGAATGATGATGTAATGATTGCAAAAGGAAAAATGTAGTTGTAATATTATGCAGACTTCAATTATTGTGGAAGAAGGTATTATAATCTTATAAATGCTTAATTCATGGTTTACCTCTGTAAATAAATATGAAACAATATAAATATGTCTTTCTTTATTCAATTAAGTTCACTGCTGAAAAAAGATTGCTAAAGATTTATATTTATTAATTACACAATAAACTAACAATATACATTTGCTTCTGTTAGCTTACCCAACTATTGATGCACCAATCTATCTATCTATCTATCTATCTATCTATCTATCTATCTATCTATCTATCTATCTATCTATCTATCTATCTATCTATCTATCTATCTATCTATCTATCTATCTATCTATCTATCTATCTATCTATCTATCTATCTATCTATCTATCTATCTATCTATCTATCTATCTATCTATCTATCTATCTATCTATCTATCTATCTATCTATCTATCTGTCCGTCTGTCCGTCTATCTATCTATCTATCTATCTATCTATCTATCTATCTATCTATCTATCTATCTATCTATCTATCTATCTATCTATCTATCTATCTATCTATCTATCTATCTATCTATCTATCTATCTATCTATCTATCTATCTATCTATCTATCTATCTATCTATCTATCTATCTATCTACCTATCTACCTATCTATCTACCTACCTACCTACCTTACCTACCTACCTTACCTACCTTACCTATCTATTTATCTATCTATCTATCTATCTATCTATCTATCTATCTATCTATCTATCTATCTATCTATCTATCTATCTATCTATCTATCTATCTATCTATCTATCTATCTATCTATCTATCTATCTATCTATCTATCTATCTATCTATCTATCTATCTATCTATCTATCTATCTATCTATCTATCTATCTATCTATCTATCTATCTATCTATCTGTCTGTCTGTCTGTCTGTCTGTTGTCCATCTATCTAGCTAATCATATATATCTATCTTTTTATCTAACTATCTATCATGCATATATCTATGTATTATCTGCTTATTCACCTATCTATCTATTCATCTACTTACTCATGTGTCTATGTATTTTTCTCTTTATCACTATGTATTCCCATCTTTCTATCTATATATAGCATGCATAAAGGATAAGACACAATTATTTCAGACGGAAAAAAAAGTAGTAGAGATAAATTTTTTTTTGTGTTTGTTTTAATCAGCTATGTATATTTTTCATTGAAAAATCATTGATAGAATACATAATTAAAAATGAACTGGGTTGAGGTGAAAGATTGCTGCTAATTTTAGCTTTATAGTAGGAAAATAAACTTCTGGCTATGTGTGTGGGCATATGTGCATGTGTGAATAATCTAACTTTAGATGTCTTCATACAATTGAAGAGGTTTAATTAATATTTCAAGGATTAATTCTATGTAACACAGGTTTTGTAAAAAATTATATATTATTTCTATTTTTTGTATGTTAATATTCTAGAAAGAAAAGGAGAGAGAAAGAAAGAGAAACTCATTAGCAAATGTGTAAAATCAAAGAGACTGTTAATGACTGTATTTGACCACTAAGCTAGATTGAACTCAGATACTAATTAATCATAAGTTGACAGTTCCAAGATAAAAATATTTCAAACCACTATGGATAGTAGATACCTTCAACCACATATTACCATCAACAGTCTAGTATAATTAAGGGACCAGTGACATCTGTAAAACAAAATGAATAAATACCAGAAAAGCTGAAACAAGAGCATTATTATTGTTTTTTCTTGGACTGGTGTCACCAACTCATTTCAATGTTTTATTGTGGAAAATTCAATAAAGATATGCAGTGCTTAACACTAGATTGCTTTGTTCAAAGGGCTTCTGAAGCCACCCCACATGAGTCCAGGCACATCTGAATGGGAAAAACACATCCAAGGTTGACCACATAAGAAATGATGAGTACAGTGTCTACAATAAGTTATACCTCCATCCATTTTGGGAAAGAAAATATCAGAGGAAAGGAAAATCATGAAAAAATCCTACTCTAATTCAAACTCAGAATTGTCTATGAATAAGTTTAGACATCAACTAGTTTATATCTATACCATAAATTTCTATCATCTTAACAATTATGATGAAAATGGTAACCAGGCTAATTTGAAGAAATTTTGTGTGTCAGTGTAGGCTTTAAAGATGTTTTTGTGTTCTTTTTCTTTGTGATTATTATCAAGGACATTTACATGTGACAATCAATGTGTCATCTATACATATACTTATCCATAGTGCATATTTAAAAGCTGGTTAACAGTACCTCACAAAATGCAGGAACTCAAGAATTAGTAATATACAACCTCCTCCAATATTAAATTAGGTCTTAGGTGATTAAGGCTTTTGTTACTGCAAATATTGTTTTTTTTTTTTTTTTACTATTTTTATTTTAATTGGTTTATCAATGGTATTATATATTTACTTGTACACATATTTGTTGATGCATTTTGATTTAGTTCATTTTAAAATAATGTTCATTTTTTTGTCTGAAATATGTAAACATTTTTGGGAAAGGTTTAAACCCTAGATGATGTGTGTATGTACATAGATGTATGGCAGTGGTGGACAGATCTAAAAAAAATGATAAAGGGGGATATGCAATGATAATAGTAACTAGATGAGAGATTTATTTTTTCTTTTAATATTGATTTAATATAGGTAGAAATTAGAAAGCGCTGTAAATGGAGACCGATTAATTAGGGAATGGTTACATTACAATATTACCGACAAGATGGGGTGTGTATATGCATTTTTCAATTTTGTTTATTAATTATATGAATGTCACAAGGGACTAAATTATTTAGCTAGGTGAAAAGACATTTAAATACCACAATTAAAAGATGTGTGATGTTTGTCATTTTTTTTCTGTTTCTTATTATTATTAATCATTAAATGTTTAGGTATTGTATAATTAATTTTCTCTTAATTAATTGTTTTGGGAATGTACACATTATTTTGTAATGTTGAAATAAAATATGAATCAGATGTTGAAATTAAACTGCTTATATGTGTTTATTTATCCATTACAAAATTCCTTATAAATGTTGCTCATAAGTTATGATCAGATAAGAATACATTGTGAACCACAATAAAAATATGAAAAGGGTAATTTTAATTATGACATGTAAAATCTTAGACTTAGAGAAATATATATTGTATATATGGCAATCTGCTAATGGCTTAATATGTATTTAGGATCTAGTTCTCTTTTGTGCCTTTGAAGAAGGATGGGAGTGGTATTATCCCCAGCAATTATTCATATAGCAGGGCAAATATGCACAGAATAACAGTACATATGACATTTTTTCCCTATGAGATAGCCTAGTAGTTAATCTCCTATCATAGGTAAAGTGACTCTAAGACCCAAAAGCTGATCTTATAAAAGTGGGAACTAGGTGATGTTCCAAGAAATGGATATTAATCATCTCATCTTGAATAATAAAACACAAACAGTTATTTATAACTATATAGTAATGGGCCAGGTATTTGTGTATAGATGCTAAGATTATGGTACAACACCAACTGTTTGATATTTGCTGTGATTCCATACAAATATCATAATTTGGCTAATAGTTACATTGATGGGGTAGACAGAATTAGTGAACTCTCATTTTGCTTTTTTGTTTGTTTTATGTATATATTTAATGAATTATATAATATAATTTTGTTTATAATATACTTCAGATTATTTTGTTTCTGTTGTGTGAAGCCATCAAAGTGATAGAAACCATTCTTGATAACCGAATATTTATTTATTAGATTATTTTTGTTTGTAAATATTTATTATATATATGTTAATAAATGTACTAAGTTGTTTAAACCAATCAGATCTCTGTTTGATCATTACCATCATCATTGTGCATTGATACCACTAGATGTTTGGTGATCATCATCATCATCATTATGTATTGCTCTTATAAATAATTGATCATCATTAGTATTTTTCTATATCTTTGCTTATACATAGGTATATTTGGTTAATAATTGAGTAAGCCCATCTCTTAAGAGAGCTGACTGCAAGAACTCCCTGAGTTTGAAATCTGTGGTATAATGTGGCTTAAAAAGGGAAATGTAATGCATATGCATTAATCTAGGTCATATTGAAATATTGTAAGTAAATTATGAGTTAGCATACTAAAAGTAGATGTGATTTGGAACTAGGCAATTCATTGTGACATCTTTAGAATCCTACTCAAAGTCCTAGGTCTGACAGTAGTTAGATGTGCTCTTTTTGTTATATGCCATTCCTGATTCAGTAACATCTGACACTCCCAAATGTGCCATCGAATCATAAATTTAGGATGTGACTTGTCATAGGTTGTTTGACACATAGTATTTAAATCATCCAATCACTGAGTCATATTCACATCATCATATGGTGTACCCTGTTGTTCCATTATAATATATATATATATATATTTTAATGATATATAAATATGCCATTACATTAATTTAAAATAAAATCTTAAAGTTCGCAAATAAAAACAAAATCTATTAAAAAAAAATTAAACGCTAAAATTAAAATGTTTGTTAAACGTATATATTCACACAGATGCAAAACTTTAAAAATATTTTTAAAAAAAAAACAAATAAATAAGTATTTGAAAGTACTTTTTTATAAAAAAGTACAAGATTTAAAGATAAAATATTTTTGTAGATGGAAATGATTGTTTATTAATTATCTAAAAGCTGTGTAATTAAAAAGTCAGATGAAAAATAGATAAGAGAATAAAGAGATTTTAACTTGACCAATGAAAGAAAATAAAGGCCTGGACCATAATGAAAAAATGGAACAGTGACATTTTTGTTCGTGGAATCTATAGGAGGACTATAAAAAGAAAAATATTGAGTTCCAGTAAGTTCCAACTTGATTTTGTGAGAAGAACGATACGACACACTTGTCATTCTCTCTCATTTATTTTAAAAAATGAAAAGACTGTGATACCAAAATTTTTCCATATAAAGATGCTTTCAGATAGACCAGGTATCAAATAAGGACTCCATGAAAATTAACACCAGGAAACGGGAGCTCTTCTACCGTAAGCTATATGAACTAAACAATTTTTAAAATCATAAAAAAAAGAATAATTAAAAACTTTCATCAGGGTTTGACAAATTTAATAAACAAGCCAACTTAAATGTTAAAATGGACTTTTATCTGATTTTTGTAAGTTTCAAATCAATTAATAAAGTTTAATTTTATATGTTTGCGTTTGATAAAAAAATCATTTCCATTTATTATTTTATTTGTATTAATATTTATTGTTTAAATTTTAAATGAGGAAATTTAAGGTTGGGTATAGATGTTGCATAGATTCGTTAGTGGTTGATTATGTTGTGGTT
Source organism: Epiperipatus broadwayi (assembly GCA_028023455.1). Lineage (NCBI taxonomy): Eukaryota > Metazoa > Onychophora > Udeonychophora > Euonychophora > Peripatidae > Epiperipatus > Epiperipatus broadwayi. The sequence goes on from JAQFVV010000298.1 coordinate 764,333, forward strand.
TTCACATTTGATTAGATTATATAGGTCATCGATGTCACTGTGGCATCTTACGATGAATGCTATTGGATTTTGTGTATTCCCTATGCAATTGATGTTATCAATGATTTTGTATTTTGATCGGTTGTGTTTATTTTGAAATGTTTTTAACTGTGGAATCTGTGCAGCCGATCTATACTCGACATTATAAAACAAATTGTATAAAATTTATCTGTGCAAACATATCTAAATGTTAAATTTAAGTTGGGCGTGAATGGCTATATAGATTTGTAAAGTTATATATATATAGTTTAAGGGAAGGTAATCTTAGATTGTTTGTTTCAAAGTTAAATTGGGTCAATGGATTAGATGTATTGATGTAATTAGTAAATGTAGCAGGAGATCCACTATGGGCAGGATTGCATATATACACCACACACCCCTTATTTACCTAATGGAAATGGATAGTAAGACGGATGATGTGGTCCATTCCTGTGGAGTTTTTTGTTTATTGTTTTTCTCATCAACAGATGTAGCATTCCTGTTTGGTTCAGAGACAATGTCTTCTCTAACTATACTGTTCAGATGTACATTCCTGACACTATAGTATATTTAGTGCTGTTGTATTTTCATGCTACATTGAATACATTAATGTATCAGATGGATTGACACCGGTTTGACTGCGAACTTTTGGCCTAAGGTTAAATAAGGGAAAGAATATTTTCTTTTCAAATGCAGATCTATGTAGTCTATTCATACTTGACCCCTTAAATAAAGATTAAACTCATTATTGCAATCTATTTAAAATTACAGGTTAATATAAAAATATAAAATGTTAAATGTATTCCTCAAAGTTATTTATACGTGCATTAATAAATATTGTTTCTGTGTTAATTACTGGCAGTGGCTTTTATTTTTTATATATACAAACTAAACAAGTTATTTCTTATCTCTGCATCTCCATGAGCTAGTGACAATGGGCTAATGATCTGAATATTTAAATAAAGTGGTTCAAAGGCATTACTAGACTAAATAGTGAATTTCAAGAGTACAGGGAATTTTGTTCATTTATTTATTGTAGAAAGCCATGCAGTAGAAATCAATATAAAAGATTTTTTTCAAAGGTTAAGTATTATAAAATTTAAAATTAAATGAAGGGAGGGAACGTTGTGCACTTTTATTGGCCCAGTTTATTCTAAAATAAAATTTTGGTATATAATTTTAAATTTTACAAATCCAATAATATTTACTTATTAAAAGAAGACAGTAATAACATATTAGATCATAGGATTTAAACTCGGTTTTAGCTAATCGAAATTCATAAATGATCTTAACTCAAGATACACATAGATAATAACCATAGAGTCGTATATATGCAAATGGATGGACAAGTAATATCATTTAGTATTTAAAATCAGTGAAGTTTAACTTGTAATTTTATAAACATAATGCGTCACAGATGCTAATAATTATTGTTTGTGCGCATTTGATTTTAAAAATAGAAATTATTTATCTTCAAATCTTGCTATATTCAAAAGTAAATAAATAAGGTTTAATTTTACAAAATACTGATTTAAAATTAAAACAGTAAATTCTAGCTTTATTTAATTTCTAAAAATATTGTATTTCAATATTTTTCAAAAACGAAAAATCGGTCATTTTAAAATAATAAACCAAAAAACTTTCAAAATAAATGATTGTTTCATAGAAAAAAGTGGGAAAATATTAGCCAATCAAAGAGTTTCAAACAATCTTGGAATATGAAATTCAAGAGAGGAGGGGGGAAGCTTCTTGATCGTAAAGTATAAGTAATTAAGTTTTTTTTTTTGCTTGGTGATATTTTTTTTTTTTTTTTTAAAAAAAATTGGATTAAAAATTCCTAAAATCTTATTATTTGCAACTCTACATCAATCTATATGGATAATTATAAGCTCTGTTGTTAAAATAAGGGAATAAATTAATCGTTTTTCTACTGGGCAAGTCAATAATTGGAATTCCCAATAATCTCTTGAAAATTAATAAGTATTGAAGAAATAATCGGAGATGAATAATCAACAAATATATTCACTGAAAAGTAATAATAATTGTGCCATAGGGAAAATGAACTGCAGTAATACACAAAAGGAAATAAATAAACACCGTAAATATCCAGTAAGGATAGGTAAAAGAATAGTAAATCTCTTGGAAACAGTTAAGTATATATATTTAAAATTCAATGGAACTAAATTAGTAATAAATGAAAAGTGTTCATTATTATTCTGGATATATATAAAATCTTAATTACAATGTGAAATAGAATTATTTATTTTGAGCCATACCGGCAGGGATGTCAGTTTCTATAAAGTTTTAGCTGAAAAACGTTGCACGGCACATTTTTAATTGAAATCATAAGTATGCCTTTTACTATAGAGAGAAATATATATCATCTAAAATAAATAAGGCAAGCCACAAATAAATTTTTATTACTAAACAAAGAAAAAAACAAGGATTATTGTTGCAGTAACTCAAATACCTCGCGCGAATCTTAGAATAAGAAGAATCTTAAAAAAAAAAATAAAATAAGGAAAAATAAAAACGTTATGATAAGTTTATGGAGTGTGGAACAACTAGAAGATTTAAAATTGTTCTTATACTTTAGCTGAGAGTTAAAAGAGAACTTCTTTCTAATGTTGGTATTTATATTTTTCATCTATGATTTGTTAGTATAATGGGGGAAGGGGAGAGAACTAAATCATTTAATAAGGAATTAATTCAAGTATTGTTATATTAATAGTTATTTAATAATTCGGTTAAGTTTAAAGATTATGAATCCTTTAAATAAACAAATATACTCGATATTTTAGTATGAAAGGGTATTTAAAAATGATATATACACAATCCAGAGAGAAGGTTGCATTTACATGTGCGAATTGATAAACTAAATACAATTATTTTCTTTCTTATATGAAAGATAAAAGTATTAATTTTGTTTGCTTAATAACCTCCAAAATTATGAGCCTATGTTCTCACTTATTTTTTGTATTGTTACTTAATCATCAAATACTATTACTATGTAGAGATTGAACTAATGGACCATAAAAAATGATTGTTTAATAAACTGAATGTGTGATATATAGTTCATATACATAGGGATAAATATCTCAACATATAATGGGAAATCATTAGTTTTGTTTAATAATCATACTGTGAAGATTAATTTTCTGTTGTTATTGTTATGATAATATATGTATATCATTTTGTTATTAGGTATTTTAAATTTGATATTAATGGAAATGTTTATTATCATTTGTAATGAATATTATTAAAATTATTGTTTTAAAAGTTTTATTAAATTCTAATTGCTGCATATCTTTTCTGGGCTCATTTTCACCACATCACACAACTCAAAATACACAGTCAAAATTAAAATGAAAAGTCAATTCAATTTAAAGCAAATCTAACAGTTTAATAAGCATAAATCTCTTAGTAAAGATTGTTTTTACTTGTTACATGCTGCCTTGATCCCATAGGTCATTGATGACATTGCCAATTATTAAAGTGTATTTATTAATATAAAATTAAATGATACTTTAGTTATTAGTGAAAGTATTAGTGTTAATCACAGTGTAGTTAATAATATTATTTTAATATTCAGTATTAAAGAACATACATATAAGGCTTGATTATGAATTTAAATTATAAGCTTTTCTTAATTTGTACACTATCCATGGAAATCTATAAAATCCCTCTTGATATTCCATAGATAGTATGAAGAATTAATAAATCAATGATTATCCTGAGATCTCCTTATTGTAAAGTTATTTTGTAATTATTGCCAATCTTAATTATTAAATATAATAGGAATCACAGTTTATCTATAATTATCTAACAGATTAATTTAATGAGTGATTGAATTAAAACTTAATAATTATAAATATAAGATATTGGATATTATTGTTAGCCATGAGAGTATGTAGATACTTAATAAGGAGGAATATCTAGGTATTCTTATGTCATTGATCAAATATTTTGTATTTGTTTCATGTTAAGGGGATGTGATCTGTTTATGGGTAAACGAGTCTCACGTTAATTATATTTAAAATACATCTTATTTTAGAAATATTTACTCATGTCAAAGTAACTTGGGATAAATATTAATCTTATCTAAATTCAATTGTTATAGTTAAAGAAAATGGTCGGGATATAGTAAGTTTGTTAATAGAACCTAACCAGAATCCAAGTAGGGCCTAATATAAGGGACTTGGAAACTCTGCTTGGGGTCGTAACACCTATAGACAGGCCACAATATATATATGGCAGATTTGGATTTTAAAGCATTTAATATTAAATAATTTATAAGCAAGAATATTCAAGTTATTTAAAAACTATTCCAATGTTTTTCAGCTAAACAACTTGCCCTGGAGATCTTGTATGATGCTTACCAGAAAATGTAAATATTTATTCATCCATTAAATGTCTAATTGAGATGCCAAAATTCTATAGAATAAACTTCTACCTTAGTTTCACTATATCAGCTTGCAGAGGATGGAATGGATGCTACAAGAGGGTAGAACCATACTGAAGCACACTGACAGTACTCATCCTATCAATGTATAAACCTGAGGAAGAGTATGAATTTACTAGATCGAGAGACTTTGCTCTGAGGTTTAGAAATTATTTTCACACTCTTAAAAAGTGTTGTTCAAATCATTTAAGTAAATTGCCTGAACTTTAAACTTTATCTATGAACAATGGGGAAGCATATGCCTCACTTGGATCATTTTATTTCTCAAATCATGAAAGAAAAATAGGGGATTACAGTTTATAGGATGAATAAATATTTTTGTTTTGTAATAAATAAAATTTAAGTTCCTTTCCCAAACAAGCTTGCCAAATCATCTTACTTAATATGGAAGGTAAAATTTTACTTTCTCCACATTAAGAACACTCATTATGTACAGGACAGAATTGTTTGTTAACTTGTTATACTAATTAACTAACTCTTGTTTAGTATTTTATTTCTTCTTAGTATGAAGACTAAGCTTCTTGGATGCATGTACTTTAGTATCAACAGTAGATTATTAATATATAAGGCATTTTTTTTCTAAGAAAGATGAAGTTTGTCATTTGGAACGAGCTGAAAAATACCACCCATTATACTACTGCTTGGTTTTAAATATAAACTTGTTAGGATTCTTATTTTAAATTGTAATAAATTTGTAAATACATAGTGCTAATGATGAATATCTAACAGGGGTGGAAATGGGATGGTTTGAATCATCAATTAACTTATTAAATGTTAGAAAAGCATGCCAGAAATTCACCAAGTTATTATTAAAATCCCTGTTTAAATAGTTCTTAATTATTTTTTGTTAAAATAAAACATGTTAAACTATTTTGAAACTCTGAGAAGTCTCTGATTTATCAAAATCATTCTATTTTAGCATGATTACATATTATTTAAATTATATGCACACAATACTTTTTTTTGTGTCATAATATTTTAGTAAGGTTGGTTAGAAAGTCATTAATTGATTGCACTTATATAGAAGTGAGGATATTGATATTTATGTATATCCATCCCTGAAAAGAGTCAACCACAACTTCTCCCTGAGTTTGAAATCTGTAGCATAATGGAACCTGAAAGAGGGATAGGAAGTGGGTGAACTGACATAAATTGTGTTCAGTTTTAATGTGTAATCATTTGAGCTATCCATTAAAGATGGATACAATTATAAATTAGGCCCTTCATTACATCTCTCACTACATCTTACAAAAAGACCCCAAGTCTGACTGTAGTAAAATGTGATTTCCCTCTCCCTTACAAAAACTAGACCATTACAATATATATAGATAGACAATTACTATAGTTTGATTGATAAGTCTCAAACTTGCTGCTCTCACAACTTTGACATAAATCATTTAATGAAAGTATATTCATAATTTTTAGTAATCATTCATTAGACGAAAGGTTATTCACTTAATAAATAATATTTCTGTAATATAATGTTCATTACACCATTCTCACACATGATACATATTGGTTTGAGAGTGGTGTAGTGAAAATTACACTACATAAATATTATTTATACAGCCTTGTTTACTATTACAAAATGATTAAATATAAGTGACTAAATGTATACAGTATAGAAATTTTTTCTTTCTTATGTAAAAATCTTTACTTTATTCTAAAAGTTACTGCATACAAAGAGAGCTGGAGATATCAAATATATAATAACTTATACTCCTTTAAAATAAAAAAATATCAATTTATTAGTATTAAATTTATTTTATATTTTATTAATGCAAATAAAATTTTAAATTTCTATATTAATTAAATTTGTTTTCACATTTTTTTAAACATAAAATACATATTAAACATATAAATCATGAAAACACATTTATTTTATATTTTAGATGTGAGATATTTTGAATACACATTTTATTATTTTGAAGATTAAGAGAATCATGAACTATTGAAAATTCAGTATTACAAATCATATATATGCATTTATGGAAAATATTTGTTTAACATAGGAAGCATATGCATAAAATTTAATACATTTATTTGTGTAAATTTGATTTCAGTCATTGTCTGTATTATAATTATTTATTTATTTTGGATTCAATAAAAGATAGCCCTTGTCTCTAGACTACATTGATGACTGCATTCTACATATGTATGTACTTTGTATTTCTTATATCTCATGGCTCCTACACATCCATTTACTATTACAATGTATATATTGAAGCTGGAAATATTATAATACATATTTCTGCTTTACCTAGTGCTAATGTCATCAACACTAGTATGGGTTTGAACCCAGTCTTATATATTAACTGACACCCATCTTGGTTGAGGTGGTAATATATGGGTAATTTATCATCAATATTTATAATCAGTATGTGTAAGTTATAACATTTGACTATTTGTGTTATTATTACTAATTACCTAAAAAAAAGGGCAATAAGTGTAAACATAAGTGACAAATGTTTTAAGATTTTTTTCATTAAAGTAGTTTTCTACTTAGTCAGGTTATAATATTTTATATTTTGTTTTAATAACTATACCCAAATAATATGTAAAAACTGTAAATTCAGTATTTATAAGGCAGACTTTGTAATTTTGTGATACTTTATAAAAGTATTATTTTATTAAATGTAAGTGTTACAAGCCATCGGATTATAAAATTTCTTATTTATAGAAAATAAAAAATTCCTCAAATTTTTGTGAATAAAGTTCTTTTCATTATTATATTTTATTTAATTTTCATTACAAATCTCAAATTCAATAGGCTTTGTTTAACATGATGGCTTGTGAAATTTAATTAAGATGAAAATCAGATTTGTGTTACTGTTTTTTTTAATTAGAAAATGAACCTTTGGGGCATAGTTTAATGCAGGATTGTAGATTTCCCACCCAGGCAGATGCTGACCATGGAGAAAATCATCAGAGAACATCATGCACACTGGATCCTGATAGATAAGGCTGAATCATATAAATAGATAAATTTTGGCTATCAGAATCAGTTAGAGGTTTGTTCACAGAGTTAATATACTTCAAGCCAGTTTAAGTTCAATCTAAATAATGTTGGGGTAAAAGAAGACTATTCACTTCCTGTACTCTGTCTCCTCCAGTCAATCACAATGCCACTCTGGTGCAGTCAATGTCTTGCCCACGACATTAAACTGTGTTGATAAAACATGCCTAAATGAAGCCTAAATCCAGCTATGTTTTGAGGTAACTCTGTGTGCTGACAGCCTCTGATCTTTTAACAATGTTGGTTTTAAATTAATATTAATTTATGATTAGTTTATATTCATTTATTCACTCTAAAATATCTATATGTAATGTCTATACAACTTTCTTTAAATATGTCATTAACTTTATTTTTTATATAAAATTTAACAGTTTTAATCTTATTAGAACTACATATTATTTTGATACAGCAATTATTTATTTTAATATTGACTTAGCTTAAGCTGCCAAGTTAAATACAAAATTCAAAAAGCATATTACAATCCTAGTTTATTATTTTCTCCGGTCAAAATTATTGCAGGAGATGTAAATTTTTCATTAAGCACTTAATAGATGAGGCTTATTTGGGTTTGTATGTTGCTTATTTTGTAAATAATTTAAATGATAGGAATAGTCTTAAAATTTAAGTTTCCTATCATTCGCTAATTAATATTTGCCCATAATCAGTTCTCAATAAGAAAGTAGATTTATTTTTTTGAATTTATAAGTTTATTGAGGGCTAAAATGATGGATTATTGCTGATTTATACTTGGCAGACCACTTAAACAACTGTTTATATTTAGTAAACCAATGTATTATATTTTGGCTGTATCAAAATCCAATGTGTGTCTTAAATGGATCACAGTTGCTTGCTAAATTGAAATGTGATAACATCTATTAATTACAATATCTGATTTACTTAATGAATTTTAAATTACATAATTGCAAGTCTAATATGTATAATCACATTGTGTAGACAAATATGTATAACAAATATATATTATATTAGTACTTTGAAATCTCAGTTTGTCATTATTCCGAATCTCTAACATAAATCCCTTTTATTAGGTATAAGATTTTATGGATTTAAATTAATTACTTTTGTTATGTTGCCATGAAGTTATTATTATTATTGCAATTCAAATCAATCAAATCTTCAACTTATTTAAATTATCAATCAATGTCAGGTATACTCCATACCATTCTGTAATTGCAATAAATTTAGATAGGTATTAATTAATGAAATGTATATCTGTTTTATTAAGCCGCATGTGAACCCTGAACTCCAGCTGGGAAAGAGTAAGAATGAGACTCACTAGTATCATCAAAACATTGTTCATGCAGTCATAGACCCTGAAGCACTCGTAAATAGGTTGATATTTAGTATTGTTCTTGACTTATGTATCTTGTACATACTAGATGAATATATGTTTGCTTGGATTTTAGGTCTTGTTGAATGAACACATGATTTTGAATGGTACAATATATATATATATATATATTCCTAAGTCTTGTTTTAAAATTATTTTTGGTTGTGCCAATGTTACTTACTTCATATTATTACATTTACATTAAAGTCATATAATTTAATTTATATTGTTTTGAGTTATGTGTACCTTGAATTCAAGGCTCAAGGATTGTGGTTTTAGATCTGCCACTTTTATGGCTCCTTATGAACTCTTGAATAATAAACCATTTACATTATTATAATTATTTTATATATATTATTAAAACTTTACTTTTTTTATTTTATTATTGAAAGTGTCAAATTACCCAAATTATTTCTTATATTAATATTTTTGTGGATTAAATTTATTAATATTTTTGTGGATTATCCTTTTTTTTTGTTATTTTTTATATTTATTTTTCAACACTTATAAGGTTATTTCTTATTTCAATAAGATTACCAGCAATAATTGCCTCTTTTTATTACTGCAATATTATTTTTTAAATAATTATTTGAATATATTTAAATTGTTCTAAATATGCAGTTTGTAATTGTATACTTTTTAAATTATTTTATCCATGTCTGAACACTAGTTTGTCAATCATTTTTTCTATATATGTCAGTAGTTATTTTTGTGTATTACATTATTACTATTTTTTCCACTTTGAATTTCATGTTATATTTTGTAATATTTATATAATCATAAAATAGCATGCATATTCTTTTATTAGTTTTAAATATCATAAAGTTGATAACCACATATCTTTCATAAAACAAGAAATATTCAGATTTTTTACAATATTTATATTCAATATTTATATTATCCAGACACATACATAAGCTATTAATGAAATAATACATTGAATTTCTTTATAGCATTTATTTATATATTTAAATATATTTTATAGTATATATTAAATAATAAATTCCAAAAAAAAACTACATATAACATTAAAAAAATAAAAATAATATAATATTAAGCTATAGAAATAGATTTATAAAAATTAATCAGTATTTTTGTGAAATTATAAGTTAAATGGGATAGCTAATTTTTAAAGATCTTTTCCTTTACTTTTTAAAAAAATAATTTAAAAAATAAAATAATAGAGATAAATTTTTCTTTGTATTAAATGTCTTTATTGACTGCGCACCAAAAAGAAAAAAAGGTTGTTTCTTCATCCACAAGTGGGGTTTTCAGATTTAACTTGAAATAGGATTTCAAAAATTAATTAAGTCAATTCTTTGTTATAAAAAACAGGGATTGATTTAATTAATTTATGTTCAGCCCCCCATGATTTTATTTTAAGTTAAATCTAAAACTCCCAATTGTGGTTAAAAAAACATTTTTTTAAGTGCACAATTAATAAAACCATTTAATATAAAAAATTTTTTTATCTATTATTTTTTTAAGTTTTTAGTATTGGTATAGTAAATGAAAATGTAAAACTATATCTTACAAATAGACTATATATATATATATATATATATATATATCTATTTATATGATCATACTATATATATATATATATATATATGATCATTAGATGGAGCTTTACCAATAGCTCTTAACAAGCTTTTGTTTGCATAAATGCCAAGAGAGATAAAATTCAATATTTCTTTCGTTCTCTCCACCTCCAGACCAGCTGGTTTTGAGCTAGTTGGCTCATGCCAGTGAAAAGTAGGGACACTAGAAACTAGATTTAAATACTAACTCTAAAATCAGAATTTATCAAAAACGTTTCTATCAGTTTGAAAGCATAAAATTTATCAGACACATAATGTCTTCAAATCCAGCATAACAAACTAGGTAGCTATATGGGTCTGAAATCAGTTCAGTTTCACCATGTAGTAAAAGCCTCTGCAATATATATCATTGCAAAAACCTTCAAGTGTACATTTAAGATAAACAGAACAAGTTATAAATTTCATAACTTGCATTTAACTTGCATTTTATGATCACTAGATTGAGCTTTACCAATAGCTCATAACAAGCTTTTGTTTACATAAATGTTGAGAGAGATAGAATACAATATATTTTTTGTTGTCTCCACATCCAGACCATCTGGTTTTGAGCTAGTTGGATTTGAAAACATTACATGCCTGATAAATTTCATGCTTTCAAGCTGATAGAAATGTGTTTGATAAATGCTGATTTTAGAGTTAGTATTTAGATCTAGTTTCTAGTCTTCCTACCCTTCACTGATGTGAGCCAACTATATCGAAACCAGCTGGTCTGGAGGTGGAGACAATGAAACAGATATTGAATTCTATCTTTCTCAGTGTTTATGTAAACAAAAGCTTGTTATAAGCTATTCATAAAGCTCCATCTAGTGATCATAAAATGCAAGCTAAAAGCAAGTTATGAAATTTATAACTTGTTTTGTTTATCATAAATGTACCCTTGAAGGTTTTTGCAATGATATATATTGCAGAGGCTTTTACTATATGGTGAAACTGAACTGATTTCAGACCCATATAGCTATCTTGTTTGTTAAGCTGGATTTGAAGACATTATGTGGCTGATAAATTTCATGTTTTCAAACTGATAGAAACATGTTTGATAAATTCTGATTTTAGAGTTAGAATTTAGATCTAATTTTTACTCTCCCTAGTCTTCACTGATGTGAGCCAATTAGCTCGAAACCAGTGGGTCTGGAGGTGGAGTCAACAAAAAAGATATTGAATTCTATCTCTCTCAGTGTTTATGTAAACAAAAGCTTGTTAGGAACTATTGGTAAAGCTCTATCTAGTGATCATAAAATGCAAGCTAAAAGCAAGTTACAAAATTTATAACTTGTTTTGTTTATCATATATATATATATATATATATATATATATATATATATATAACTTGTTTTGTTTATCATATATATATATTGTAATGGGCACAGATGACATTACATTGTTTTTTTATTAGTAAACATGAAAAGAATAAAAGTTCACAAATAAAACTTTCTTTTTAAGAATTAAAAATTGAAAATTAAAATTCTATACTAAACTCATATATATATAAAATCACACAGATGAAAAAAAATTATTAAAATAAAACTTTATTAAAAATAAAAAAAGTATTTTAAAAGCAAAAACTTAAAAAAGATTTAGAGATAAAAATATATCTTTAAGTTTGAAAACAAATTAATTAATGTTATTGAAAAATGGAAATGATTGTTTTAATTAGTTAAATGTAAACTACCCTTGGGCATTTAAAATGTATAAGCAAAGGTCAGATAGGAGAGAAAAACAATGGAATCGGACCTCAGCGAAAGGACCATCACATCGATGATGTAATGTCAATTGAATCCTTAAAATTAATATAAAAAAAGTTTGGAAGTTATTAGTTAGTTATTACAAGAGGACAGATACGTGTTAAGTTGGAGAGGGTTGGAGGAGAAGGGATTGAAAGATGCACTTTCAATTCCTTCAGTGGTTATAAAAAAAGAAAGAAAGACATTAAGGACCAGCTACAGTAAAAGACCTCTGGATAAATAAAAAACAATGGCTAACTGGATACCAACATCTTCAGGATGGCATGAGAATTCCTGTTCGAAATTACAAACAACTACAAATTATGGATCTTTCAAAACCGTAAGAACTTTAGATAATTCATGAACATTAAATTAAAAACTTTCCATATTTAAAATAATTGAAATAGATTCCTATCTGACAAACTAAATTATTTATTAATTAGTTATAATTTTATTTGATGTATTTCTTTTTTTTTAAAAAATCATTTCCATTTATTTTTTTTGTTCTTTAAGTTTTATTTATGATTTTTGTTTTACGATAAATTAAATTATATAAATGTTAAACTTAAGTCGGGTGTGAATGGCTATATAGATTTGTAAAGTTATATTAGGGGAGGGTAATCTTAGGGTATTTGTTCGTAGTTGAATTAGGTCAATGGATTGGATATATTGGTGTAAGTAGTAGATGTAGTACGAGATTCGCTATGGGCAGAATCGCTTTTCACACCGCACACTTTCTTTTTGCCTATGGAATGCGATTATAAGTTGTCAAAATGACTGCAGTCCTTTCCTATGGAGTTTTTTTTTATATTGCTCTTATTGTCAGGTAGATGTAGTATTCCTATCTGATGAAAGGCAATTTCTTCTCTTAACCTATTTGTGCTGTCGTAGTTGTATTACATTGAATACATCAATATATCAGATGGATTGAAATTGGTTTGAACTTTCGGCCTAAGGTTAAACAAGGATAGAATATTTTTTTTTCAAATGCAATCTATGTAGTCTATTCATATTCGAAACTCTAAATAAAAATGCATTAAATTTAAGTTGGGTATAGGCGCTTGCATGGGTTCGTTACCAGTTAATTATGTTTTTGTTTTTCATATTTGATCAAAATATATAGACATTCAGTAAATACTGATACCTTACGGTGAGTATCTAAGATGTATATATGTTGGATGTGTTTTAAGTTATTGGTGTTTTGCGGCATCTTATGATGAATGCCATGGGGTTTCTTATAAATTTCCCTCTGCATTTCCATTAATGACTTTATATTTTGATCATTTATGTTTACTTTGAAATGTTTTTGATCGTGTAATCTATGTAACCGATCTATACTCAATATTTATAAAACAAACTTTTATAAATCCATCTGTATGAACTTATAATAGTATAAAAATTAAAATGTAAATTAAAATCTAAAATAAAAGTTAAAAATAATGTTAAATGTTAAAGTAAACATGCTAAAATAATAATGTTAAATTTTATATATATGTGTGTAAATAAATGTTTGTATGTTAATTACTGGCAGTGGCTTATTTTATTCTTTTGTTAAAAATTATTCTTAGATAAGAATTTATGAAATATAAATCTCTGCTGTTCCATTGAGCTAGTGACAATGGGCTAATGACTGGAATCAACCAATATAATTTTTTTTTTGACTTACGTATCTGCCTACTTTATAAATTTTTTTAGGTTCAAATGCCTAGATGGCACCCTGTAGTGCAGATTGCATTAAGCTTCTTTTAAATCCAGATCGTTATAATATATATATATATAATTTTATATTATTATTATTTTCGGGATATTCCTTGTAGTAAAATACTAAATAGCTAATGTTTTGGTACAATAACAAGTACCTTCATCAAAGCATTCTCTTTCTCAAATCATAGAAATGCATACAAGATTTAAAATCGTTTTTGTCTTTTTGTTTCTCCTCATACTTAAATTCTATTGGTTGAGAAGTTTTAAAATTTATTTTGTCTTCCAATAGCTTCTTCCAAATGTTGTTAATCTTTAATTCACACCTTTATTTATGCTCTTGGGCCTTTTAATAATCTCTATAGATTCTCTTAGGAATCTCTGGACATATTGTTCAATTTTTTCTAGAATATTTGTTTTATCAAAATTGATATCATGATTAGTTAATTTTATATGATAATAAATAGCTGATGAATTGAATTTTTCTCTGACTGCCAAAATGTGTTCTTTCTTTCTATTATTTATTGTACAATTAGTCTGTCCATAATATGTATGTGAACAGACCCTACATGGAATTTTATATACCCCATGACACTCCAAAGAAATTTTAACTTTAGGAATTGGAAATATTTCATTAATTTTTTTAAAAGTAGTGTAAACTGTGTGAATATTATTATTCTTTAATATGTTACTAATTTTATCAGTTACTCCTTTTATATATGACAAAATTGTCACAATTTCTGATGTAATAGCGTTACATATTTAAACCTAATAAAATATATAAAATACAAATAAATGACATACCAAAACTTTTTAAAAGATCTTGTTTTAAGAATAACGAAACACCATTTCTAAACAATCTATATAATATTCAGATTTATTGAACTAAATTAAAAGAGTTTTATTTTTTTTAAGAATTAAATTTATTATAATCATTATTTTATTTTTTTTTTGTTATTCGTTTTAAAAAAGATGATCGAGAACAAATTAGAAATTTTTATTAAATCATTTTTAAACAAAAAAGAAAAAAAGATAATAAATTAATTAATCTCAATGGTTAAAATTGCGATCTAAATATTTTGAATGGGGGGCAATTAGTAGATTAAAATTTAGAGAATTTGAAACAATAAGCAGGATGTATGTTGGTAAAGTCTAGATAACAATCCAAATTTAGAAACAGAGGTGATAAAAAATGTACACTGCTATTTACTACTTAGACTTCTGGCTCCACTAAAACAATACTTAAAAAGATGGTAAAACTAAATTAAATTCCAACTGGTGCAAATTCCCAGAAACCATTGAATAAAGAGGACCCTTAATTAGCAAATAAGAACTGATGACTCATAGCATGAAGAATTGAGGAAAAATTCAAGGTGTGTGGCGGGAAAGAAGAGAAGAAAAAGGCAGAAGAACTGGAGAGAGACATTATTAGTTATACAATTATTAATTATTGATTAAGAGTTGTGGAAGGAAATTAATTTAATTTTAGGAGAGTATTATTAATTTTTTCAGAGCTTCTGATTAAGTACTTGGACTTCTTAACCTAAACTTTTGGATACCTAACAAATGTTGCTGAATCCAAAATTCACGGCCCTGAACCTTCGCACCTGGCACCGCTGATCGATCCTAGAATGCTCTCTACCTCGGAGAAAATGAACTCAAGGACCACACACCCCTGAAGCCTCACCAAAACCGCATCTGAATTAAAGAAAACATGCTCAGGATCCCATTACAGTCTTCTCGTTCCACAGTAGTTATATTTTAACATTTGCTCACACATTCATGCACCACTAAATTAACTTTAAAGTGGAGAACGATTTACAAACATTAATTAAAATGATAAAATTACTAATGACCAAATTGAATCACTAAAGAACTCAACCAGAATCATATGTACAATTAAGATTCAGCAAATATCTGTCAAATTCATACCTAATTCTAATTATGTTATCTAGACTTACTAAATCATATATCTGCATGATAATTTTATTTACCCATTTTTTTCTAAATAAATCATTCATTTAATTAATACTTGTTTATTGATCGCTTGAATTTCAAATTTATTTAAATAATGTTGAATGAGTGCAGAGTGATCTATGTTGTATAATTTGAACGGGTATATTTAATATTTTAGTTAAGATTTAAGTATATTTATAGCGTTTATATTTGTCATACAATTCTTATGTTAATGTTAAGTTAGGGTTAATTTATTCTGGGAGATATAGGGCGGGCCCAACAGTGATAAAGGTGTTTCAATATTGTTTTAACGGTAATGTGCGATCTAGTTGAAAAGTGTTGCTGTGTTCGTTTCTTGCTGTCCGCTGGAGTGATGTTGGGCATGTTCTGTGATATAGTTGAGGAGCAGCCGTGGGGTGAGCTTGTAAAGGTTCTCCTGGCGCCATACTCGGGTTCAATCTGAATCTCGTATGAAAAAATAAGCGCGTGTATGTGTTTGAAATTATTTTCACAAAACATTATGAAACCCCGGACGAAAAACACAGCGGGTCGAAAAAGAAATCGCAACAGAACAGCGAGCAACAGAAAAGGACGCGAGGCGCCGGGTCATATATATATATATATATTGTACCCTTTTGATTAGGTTCATATAGATTCACTGAGTCAGTTTTTTTAAAAAAAATTAAATTAAGGATACATTTTAATTAGTATGACTACTGTATAATGTTGGTAATGTTTTAAAATGCTTTGTTAAAGTAAAAGTGAGAATAGTAAATACATAAAACTATATTAATATGTTAGAATAATAAAGTAAATCTAAATAGTGTAATTTTTGTATGGTTGGGAAAACTGGCCATAGTAAAATAATATATTAAACATCTTGTTAAACAAGTGCTAAAAGTTAATTTTTAAAATAATGACATATGATTAAATAAACTAGTGTATTTTAAAATAAAAATTATACTTAATATTTGTGTTATAAATTATTTATTTAAAATATATTTTGTGGCGGATAAATGTATTTAGTTAAGAGTATCAAAATTATTATTCTAAATTCTATTATATTATTATTATTCTGTAATATAATTTTTTTTTTTGTAATTAAATATTACTTCTGTTAGCAGACAGCAAAAAATGTTACATTTTGTTTGGTTAAGTCATGTGATCAGTGAATACTCATACTTATGTGCTTACAAGTTTTCTAATAAAGTTTCAAAATTACTTTAAAACTGTGCTAAAAAATTGAAACATTTATTTGTTACAAGATAAAAAGTAACTGTTATAAAATATTTAATTGGGTGGTTTTTAAAAAATATGTAGTTAATAAAATTAGATTTTTAAAAAATAGGTACATTGAAAATAAATGTGGGATGAATTAATAAATTATTATTTTAAAATGTTATTTTAAAAAGTTTAAGTTTGTTTAAATAAAAGTATAAAATTAATTTAGAATTAAATAATATAATATTTAATGAGTCATACATTTTATTAATTGTGCAATGTTGGCTAATATGTAAATTATATTACCAGTTAAAAGATCTAATAGCCAATTAAATTATCAGTTCAATTTACTATAAAAGTAGATGTTCACATGTTTCTGAGTACTTTTAACAATATAATTATGTGCTTTTTAATAACTTAAATAAGTGTTTAGTAATGAAATAGCTCTCTTAATAATTTATTTTTAAAATATCAAAGTATTATTTAGTTTATTATTTGAGATTATTTTAAGAGAGTATTAAAAAATTTTAAATTTATTAATCTAAAATCATGCATTATTAAAGCAGCAAAATTTCCTGTCAAGTGTTTCTATTAAAATTTGAACCAGCTTTACAGTTGCTATGGAATTCATACCAGAAATAAGTGTATATTCAAGGAAAGTAAGGATGGGGGTACAGATACGAAATGAAAATAGATTTCTAAACATATCAGAAATAAATATATCATTATTTATTTTAATATTTTAGACATTGTTAAGAAAATTGGACAGAAAAGTTCATCAAAAATTTAGTTTAAATGCATTATATTGTAAGAAAAGATAGCCGTATCTGAAAAGCAAAGCTATACGGTACAAATTTTAACTTTTAATATTTTTAAGAGAGATATATTTTAAAATAGTTGCAGTAAATATTGTAAAAGAAATATTTTTTTAAATAGTTTATTATGAACATTTCTTTAAAATGACAATGATATAAAAATTGCTAGTAATGCAAAAATATTTATATGATAAGTCATCATTATTAAAAAAAGACTGCATTTATTTAATAATGTAAAAAAAAAAGATTTTGGAAAATTATTTTTTGGAAAAGAAATACCTGGGTAATTAAAATTATCCTGGCAAAATAACTTTATAATTACTTTATTTAAATTACTAAAATGCTAAATTTAATGGAATATAAGTGCGTAATTTCCGTATAAGTATGCATGAATCCATATAGCCATAATTGAAACAGCAAAAGCCCATGTAGAATCCTAGTGAATGAAAAAACTCTGTAGGATTATTTTAAAACTTTCCCAGTGGTATATCAATTTAATAATCATTGTCCTGAAAGCTATAGAAAATGAACTATAATTTTCATGAATTTTCATCAAAGGATTAATGATTATTTTTCTCAATAATTTCAAATTTAAAAGTCAACTTGATTTTCATTTATTTATAAAAATTATTCATGAGCAACTGTGTGGAGAAAAAAGCTCTGAGTTTTGTTTTTCAAGCTTTGAACAATGGTTGTCTTGGTAACTGCACTGGGGAGGAGAGTAGTGTTGTTCTAAAGAGTTGGACAGTAGTTGTTTTATGAAACATTTTGGGAGAAAAGTGTCTATAAAGAACTTTTTATGAAGAAACATTAGAAGAAAAGAAATAAAATTTTTTTAAAATTTACTTTATGATGGATTGGAGTTTTGCGTAAACATAATCTTGATTATTTTTTACTTACTAATAATAGTATTAGGTTTTCTTATTATTGTTAGGCAGGAAAATTACTTATAAAAAATCTATTAGTCTAACATAGTGGTCTTCAACCACCAGTCCGCAGACTGGCACTGGGCCACAGAAGTTTTCTGCCAGTCCACCCTATACTGGCAAGAAAGTTTGTAATAACAAAATAATAAGATTTTAAACTTTTAATTAATATAAACAATTTTTTATTTATTTTTTCATTGCATTTTTACTCGATTAAAAAAAAAAGAACCAGGACAAAAACAAAATCGAATCAATCATACATAAATTAATTTGTTTTTCTATTTATCATAGATGTTTAGGAGGGATAGAAAAAAGTTTTTTATTACACAAACTCCTGTTGTCTTTTGATAGCCAATCATGGCTGCTTGCCAGCATTGTTAAAATAATAAAATATAATGTGACTTTTTTTGATCTCTTAAATTTTTTCTTTTTCTTTTAATATTTCATTTATAATGTTTTTTTGGCTATATGGGGATTTTTGTTTTGGCTTTAAGTTTTATTTTTGAAATCAATTTTTATTACCTTTTTTTAAAAAATAAACACCAAAAAATAAATTCTGTCTCTAACTTTTACAAAGTATTTTTCAATACACCCCTACCATCCCAAAATAAAGTAAGATCAAAACTTTTGACTTTTTCAAGTTTCATTTTTTTTTGTTTAAAAATACACTCACTTTTTTTTGACCTATAAGGCGATATTTTTTTTGGCTTTATTTGTATATTGCTAAAATACTAAAACTTTTATTTTTAAAACCAATTTCTGTTACCTTTTTTTAAAAATAAAAACAAACAAAAAATAACTTTGGTCTCTATCTTTTGTCTCAGTGATGACAAAGTATTTCTCAACCCTCTTCCCTCCATTCCCCACCCCCAAATTAAAATAAGATAAAAACTTTTGAATTTTCAACTTTCAGGTGAATATTTTATTATTGCATTTTTTAATAATGAAATAATAAATGTAGAAATGCAAGGACATTAATGAGAATGATTGTTATTGTACTGTTTTCTGTAGCAGTATGACTGCACAACTTGAGAAAGAGTGTTTAGCATGTGAAGGTAAGTAACACCATTACAATACACAATAACTAGTGTGCTGTTTTCATCAGTTATAACAATTATGCTTATCTAAGACTAAGCAGGTTACATCTTTAAGAAAATTTATCTGTAAACTTATGCTGGTCCACAAAATTTTATTCTTATTTTTGCTGGTCTGCAGGTGTGAAAAGGTTGAAGACCACTGGTCTAACATAATTATTATTGTAAGGAATATTTAATTCTTCATAAAGTTTTTATAAATATTTTTCTAAGTATGATAGTCTTGCTGAGTAAATGCTATTATTATTTAATATGTTTTTTTATGAAATGTGGACCAGAAAACATCTAAAAGTGATCAGCTAGCAATTTTTCACTGTGGGCAAAATTTGTAAAGTATAATAATTTTTATATGATGGATATATTTTTTAGATTGCTTGAAATATTTTTATAGTATTACCTTATCATATGAATGTATGAGTATGTGTGCATGCATTAAATACACATAGAACTTATTATTATAGAAATATGAGCTAGATTTTTTAAAAAAGTTATGCATACTTTTCTTTTATATTACTAATGTAATATATAATTTTACTGATACATATAATTTGATATGATTCTTTAGTGGAAGAACCCTATTATTTTAAAATGTTTTTAAAGTATGGATTTAATACCTTGATACAAAATCATTTGTACTTCTATTGCTGAATTTTGAAAGTGAATAAAACTTTTATTGTGAGTAGTTTAGATTGTTGAAGTCATATGTGAATCTTATTTATTGTTTTAGAATAATGGTTTGATAATTTTTGTGATGTAGACTGATAAATCTATTATGAAATTTTTAAGTGATAGTGATCTTGGGATTATGAAAAAAAACAAAGGAATGCTTATATGTAGGAATTGTGGGGAATAGAAAGTAATTTATTATCTTAGTAGTTTATGCAGGTACAGATAACATAGCCCTGTGACTTGTATATTTTCCATGGCAGTGTCTTTCTTAGTATTGAATATTTCAATGTTCATATAAACTGAATAAATGGCCTGGACATTATGTTATAGCCATTAGACAGAGAGGTCATGCCTCTTTGTATGCACTGTTACAATGTTAATTATTCCATATATGTTATACTATTGAGTTTATACTCTAGTTAGTTCTTTATGCCTACACATTGAATCACTATCGTAATTTCAAAAGTTATTGCATTGTATAGAACTGTGTCTATGAAAGAAAATAATAAATAATTTTGGGAATTGTAGAATCGTTATTTTTGAAAGAGAATAAGATAGGTTTTTCTTATTTCGGTTTATGTTTAGATCAAATACAAATGAGATTGAAAGTAAACTTAAATTATAAGGATAAAGAATCATAAATATTTCTATATTTTATTAAACTATTTCTTGTTGAAAAATATATAAGTGATAATAAATTATTTATGAGAATTTTGAATAATTTTTGAATATTTTGATTATACATGGTAATGCATATTTTTGAAGAATAAAACATCCAGAAAAAATAACATAAAATAGAATGAATATTTATATTTGTGAATATTATTTTTATGTTTAGAACATGCATAAAACACAAACATAGAGAATTTATATTGGAGTAGTGCCAAGCAAGATGTATAAAAGTATGTTAATCATATTATTTTAATTAAGTCCATTTATTTATTTGACAAATCAAAATAAATATTTTGAATAATGTCAGCACTATCATAGTACAAGTTTAATTAATTGATGACAAAATCTATGAACATATATCAAAATAGATGTTACTTCAATAGTTTATGTTTTCATATTTTGTGTATGCTTATGGAAAACATATTTTAATACATGTCAATTAGTGGATATTATATTAAACTATAATTATATATGTAGTTAGTAGTAGTATTATGATTATTATTGTAAAGAAATATGAAAAGTTATAAGTCAGAGTAAAGGCTTATGTACTTGTAGATTTCTATTATTTTTATTTTATTTTAAAATGAAGAAGTATGTAATTTACCTAAGATGTAACTATAAATATTGTACATAGTTTTTTTTTTGTTTAAAGTATATAATAAATTTTGTTAAAGTTGTTTTTATAAAATTTTGTGTTGCATTGATTATTCATATTACAAATACATGATTTCCAGATATTAAAACCAAACATAATATTTGCATAGTACCAATATAATTATTTACTTAAGAAATCACAGTGCTTCAGAATATAGTATACTTGAGAAATTTCATTTTACATTATTATTATCATTATGGTCATAATTAATTATATAATTTATTGCATAAAATCATAATGTTATTCATTGCCACATATTCTCAGATTATCAGCTTATATTACACATTCTATTTAAGATGCCACATAAAAGCTAAAAGATTATATTATATTATTTATTGCTATTATTGTTATTATTATTATTATTATTATTATTATTATTATTATTATTATTATTATTATTATTATTATTATTATTATTATTATTATTATTATTATTATTATTATTATTATTATTATTATTATTATTATTATTATTATTATTATTATTGATAGTTACCATAGCATTGAAAAGTAGATAAGATTGATAATTATTCATCAAAGATTATTATTATTTATTATTATATTATTAGTTAGGGATAGTTGAGGGTTATACAAAATCCCATATCAGACTTAGCTACAGAAGATTATAAATTGATTAGAATTATTTTAATGAACCTGAGATTATCATAGTTATATTGTTTCTTTGAATAAAGAGATTAGGATTTATTTATTAGCATTATATTAAATTGGTTATTATATTAAAATCATAAGAATGCTATGTATTTATTATTATTTGAAATAATAGAAGGGATAGTATTCTTATGCCATTGAGGTCGTATCCTGTGGGATATTGGCTCATTGTAATTCTTTACTACTTGTACTCCACTTTTTTGTCTCATGATGTATTAATATTTTATTTATTTTAATTTGATAAAACCAAACCATTTTTTATATTTTTAATCAGTTAGAGTTATTCAAATGGTAGGTATTATCATAGGATATCTGTATTATTGATTATATGTATTTTAGCCAAGCATAATCATTTTATCTGAGCTAGTTTTATTTTATTATTATTATATTTCCATATATATATATATTATTTTATTATATATATATATATATATATATATATATATATATATATCTGATATAAGTTAAAATGTATACTCTTTATGTATATATTATGTTTTGTATGTGTACATAATAATATATGTGTGTATATAAGTGATTAATAATATGAAATATTGTTTTAAGTGAAAAGTGTTTAAATTTTTACTTTGACAAAAATATATACATATTTTTTTAAAAATGTTTACCAGAACTATATTGTAAATTAACTTCACTTAATGCCTTGACTGGTAATTAATTTTATTGGCTGAGTGAGATAAAACTCTAAACTTTTAATTGGTCTATTCACAAACTCAGTTGTAAAAATATATTCATCTTTTAATATTATATTCACTTTAGTTTTATTTGTAAAAAGTATATTAATAATTTGTCAGATTATGAAAGTGAACAAAAGTTTTTTCAAAAATAAATTTTTATTTATAATTAGAAAAATATTGGATAGCAGCAAATCTAAAACAAATCTAAAATGAAAGTTAGTCACCTACTAAAAAGTGTTGCTGACATCAGTGATTTTTTTTTCACTTTTACATTGTGGAAAAGTACATAATTTTTACTAAAATCTTAACTATTTTTCTAAAATAATTTTATTTTCAGCATATTTTATCAAAATAATTTATAATATGTCAAAAATACTTTTAAAATGATCTAAAACATTTATTTATTCCTTTTGAAATAAAACAAAAGAAATCAAAGCGGTAAAAATTATTGACAAGTTGTTTTCTTTGTCCTCTACAATTATTAACCAATCAGCATCAAGAATGGACTGCCCTCTTCCATTGTTAAAACTAAAATTTGATTATATTGATTTTTTATTTTGCAAAATAATTCAAGATAGAGCAGCATCTTATGGAACTTTTTTTAAACTTTAAAAAAACTGTAAAATCTTTACTGTAGTGTTAAAAATGATAAAATTTGAGCAACTTGAAGCCACCACTGTTTTAAATTGGAGAAACCCATATAGAAGTTAATACATATAATTTTACTTTAAATTAATTGAAAGAAAAAAAATTTTTATAGTGCCCTCTCAAGAGTTAACAAATAAACAAACAAACCAAATTTTCAACTTCTATAAAAATGTTTTAAAAAGTTAATATTATAATTTGTAAAAATATATGCACATTTTACTATGTATTTTTATTATTATAGACATATTTTTATCATATTAACTTTGTAAACAGTATATTTAGCAATTGAAATATAATTGAATGTAGGTATAAGCATGTTTTATTTTTATATATTACTAATATAAGATAAAACTAATAAAAGTATATACTCCTTCACTTTAAATATTAAAAGGTTATAAAAATATAATAAGGAAGAGGTAAATAATGACAAACTATCATTTGTTTTGATAAAAATATATTGCAAAGAGATAGTATTTTTGTTCATTTATTCTTTGTCTTTAGAAAATTATTTAATATATTTATGCATTTTAAAAATTTTATATTATTTATAATACCAGTAAAAATAAATCTGACTGCCTACAATTTGTAAATTTTACTGGTAGTAGTATCAACAACCATACCAGTTGCTTGACAACACTGATGCTACTCAAAAACAGTTAAATATACCATTTATTAAGGCAGCCATTAATGCTTTGTAGTGTGTTATGCTAATTATTTCGCAATTCACACTACTTTCAAGCAGCCTGTTCTTACTCTACAAATGATCGGTATTGAGTCTGCACTATCATATAATTTGAGGGTGTGTAGATTTGAAACGAACATAACATTTGAAATGTCATTTAATAAAGTATTATATTACAATTAAATGATGTACTATAATGTCCAAAAAATTTTCAAATGGTCTCAGTGATTGTGAAGACTTTGTAATGGTTTAATAATAGGGAAAGTTTTGTTACAAGTGTGACTTCTTAAACAATAATGGCAGTCATGATATCTTCACAAGACATTAGTTTGTTAATATTTTGATTTGTTTTTGTATTTTAATTTTGTTTAAACGCTTAATTTACTATTAGAAGAATAACATACGTATATTAAATTTAATATAAAAAATGTCGTAAATAAAGTTTTTTTTCTTGTTGTTCAGTCTGATTAGTTTGTTTATCAAGTAATGCATCTTTGGGATGATGCTTCAGATCATAAAAGACATTGGGATTTCAGTGCTACACACTGACATTTTAATGTTTTTTTTTGTTGTTTTGGTGTTGAAAGTATTAGAAGAATAATGAATATTTACCAAAATCTTAAAAATGTCCTAAATAAATATTTTGTTATTGTCATTGTTAAAAAAGAATACATTTACTTTTTTTTACAAATGCCACTGTATTTTTCAATCTTAAAAAAAAAGAGACATTTATTTTTTTAAATGATATTTAACAAAAAAAAAAAACAAAACATAAAAATGTCAATTAGTTCTTGTTATTGTTGTTGTTAAAAAAGAATACATGTCATTTTGTCAAAATGATGCTGTATTTGCCATTATTAAAAAAAAAAACATTTAGTTTTTTAATGTATTTAAAAAAAAAACAAGTAAAGGTCAATTAGTTCTTGAAAGGTCATGGCCAGGTAACTTTATATTTCATTGTTTTTCGTTAGCAAGAGCGCCATCAAGCAAATGGTATGGTTATTGATACTATTACACTTTTACCACTGAGACAACCTTAGGAGTATAGCTCTTTACATTTTTTACAATGTAAAAATTTTATTATTTATTTTGAGTCATGATTTATTTATATATAATTTTATTTAACATTAAATATACATACTTAAGAAATAGTATGCCTAGTTCAAATAATAGGTGCACATACTGACATTATTTAAAAAAATGAAATCATAAAGCTCTATAGCAAATTAAAAGTACTTGAGAAATGGATATTTGGTAGTACATCACATAATAGTAAAACAAGAATTATAAAACTTATAATAAAATCATTTTTCTATGCCAAAGAATTTGCTATAAAAAGTTATAAAGAACTATTTCAATGCAAGAACTTTTATTCTGATGGATTCTACATAATGTGAAATAAAAAAAAAATTGTGTGTAAATTATAGAGACATTACAGTTGTTAATCTATATTGAATGAATATTGATTGAAACTTAATGTTATAATTTTTAGTATTTAACAAAGTACAAATAAAGATAAAGGCTTTCACAGGTAGATAATTTAAAACTTTTTTTCATGTGTCAAAGCATCATCTGGAAAGCGAACCCATGAATCCGGAACAACTGCTTGTAAGGCTGCTGTGCTGATTATTCGACCATCACTTGTGAGATTAATTTAGTGTAATTTTCACAACACCCACTCACACTAAGTAAAAACTGATTTCTATCCATTTTTAACATCTTGTGGAGGGATGTATTCATAGTGGTGTAATGAAAATTACACTACAGAAATATTATTTATTAAAATACATTGTTTTTAATTTTGGGATATTTGCAATATCCTTGCATGGTATCTAATAACGTAAATTATTGATGAAGTAGTGCAACCATAACGTGAAATAATGCTAATATTAACAACGGGAAGATATATACATAGACAAATATAAAATATATGTTTACAAGATTAATTACGAAAATCTTCCCTCTTATAGTATAGTCATATTATTTCAATAGGGATGCATCGTAGAAGTTGTTTTCATTTTTTGGGTATCTTAAGTTATATATTTATTGGAATAAGAAACTTCGTCTAATGATTATGTTCTTATTCAAGAATTATATATATGTACGTGGATTGCTTGAAAGTGTGTATATATATTTAATACATAAATGTATTAATAATTATGTAAATATATATTGTATTTTATTATTTTATGTTTATTTATTTCAACAATAAAGAAAATTATTATTGCCCCAAAACTTCTTTCATTTAGTTTTTCAGAATATATTAATTAATTATTTTCTATGAAAGGCTTTTTTATTTGAATCTTTTACTATTTTTTTTTTTTTATATTAGTTTTGTTTGAAATAAATTTTGAAAAGGAAACATTTTAATAACTACAGTAATATACATTTATTGATAACTGAAATATTCTGTTTTTATTGCTTGAGTGCAATACTATTTTACCAAAAAGTTATTTAGAATCACAAATCTGTCTTTTAACGTAAAATAAATACATTGCTACATCTATTTATATCTCATGAAGAATTTTAATGAATATTTTATAATATATATCAAGATTTTACCAGAACATATTGAACTTGTTTACTTTTTATTTTTCAATAAATATTTTCCTCTTTTTTTTTTCAATACTTAAATTTTTTTTTAAAAAATTAAATTATTTAACTTATAAATGTATATGGGAAAAAACTGTCGATTATTTAGATCGCCGTAAAACATTTTTATTCTTCGTTTTCTTTTATGTAAATTTAATTTTATTTACATTAAATTTGTACTATAAATGTTTTGAAAAATAACATTTATTTTTAAAATTGCATGCATTTTCGAAACTTTATTATTATTATTCTTTTTTTTTTTTTACAAGAAATATAACTTCTGATTCTTTTGGTGATAATTTCTTATTCATCATTTTTTCCTTAAGTGGTTGGAGTTCTAAATGTTAAAAGAAGTACCGAATCATTTACACTTTTTTGTCAAGCAATTCATTAACTTCTAATGAAGTTAAAGAGGTCTTTTTTTCCTTTTTCAAATAAAAAATAAAGAAAACGTACTGTTTAATTGTAAACTCTGTCTCTTCTTTCTTTTACTTTTTCTTATTAAAATAAAAAAAGGCAATAATAGGTAGTGATGTCTCGAAAGGAAATCAAATATACTAACAAAAGGAAATTAATTAGTTCTCCCGTTAAAAAAAGAGAATGAAATTCATAAAAGATGCTTCATAGAAATCAACGAGATTTAATTAATTGAAATATGAGAATGAAAATACTTGAAAACTTTCACAGGGAGTCAAAAAAAAATGCATCTCAAATGCAATGTTTCTGAGAAAATAAAGAAAACGAAATTTTAGATGAAATATTTATGTAAACTGATAAACATTCATTGAAAAAAAAAAGATTAATTTTTATTTAAAAATTAAAAAAAATCTTATGTTTCTTTACTATTATTAAAATATCTTGAGTTTTAGTATGTTTGTACAAAAAAGAAAAACAAAGTAAAATATTTTAAAAAGAATTTTAAATTTTATTGGATAAGGAAAGAAAGAAAATGAAGAGAAAGGAAATTTCTTTATTAGCATTTTAAAAATCATAATTAAATTTACTTTTATTTTTTTTTAATTTTTAATTTTTAAAGGAATAAAATTATAAATAAATTGTAATTTAATTTTTACATAACAAAAAATAATTAGGATTTCTATAAAATAATATTTTTTTTTAAAAAGTAAAATTTTTAAATAAAAACAATAGCTATTACTTTATCCAAATAAAGATCTAGTACAATATATATAATGTATATTTGGCAAAAAAATATGTGCAATATTTTATCTATCTATCTATCTATCTATCTATCTATCTATCTATCTATCTATCTATCTATCTATCTATCTATCTATCTATCTATCTATCTATCTATCTATCTATCTATCTATCTATCTATCTATCTATCTATCTATCTATCTATCTACCTACCTACCTACCTACCTACCTACCTACCTACCTACCTACCTACCTACCTACCCACCCACCCACCCACCCACCCACCCACCCACCTACCTACCCACCTACCTACCTACCTACCTACCTACCTACCTACCTACCTACCTACCTACCTCCCTACCTACCTACCTACCTACCTACCTATCTATCTATCTATCTATCTATCTATCTATCTATCTATCTATCTATCTATCTATCTATCTATCTATCTATCTATCTATCTATCTATCTATCTATCTATCTATCTATCTATCTATCTATCTATCTATCTATCTATCTATCTATCTATCTATCTATCTATTGTAACAGACATATTTGTGCATTCATGCAACAAAATCCAGAGTTTTGGCAAATCATCCCCAGGCTGATCTTGATGAGGTGTTAAGAACTCAAATCAGATCACACCTCAGTTCCTTTACCAATGCTCCATAATCTATTACCTTATGGATGCCATCTATGAGGTTACTTTCAGACTCATTTAGTTTATGAGCCAGCAGTATCATAGGGTGAAGTGTGAGACTCAGGGAATTACTGATAAATTAATTAATTTAAATAAACACAAACACATGACTTACTGAGATAATGTGTATTTTAATAATTAACTAAAATGGATAGAGTTGGATGAGATTTGGGATGAATTTGAGAATAACACACCAGACCTTATTATAAATTTAATATCTTTAATTATTAAAATATAATTAATTTTTTATAAAACAAAAGTGCATTGGAACTTTACACATGCACATGTTTTACTATGATGAGTTGAGTTAGATACAAGGTCTCATCTTTATGCAGTTTATAGTTTAGCTTTAAAGTTAAGTTATAATTATAAGTATTATTAACTATGGTTTATAATCATGCCTGCATTATGCTATGCCATTTCTATAAGGTTTTCTAAGAGTTAAGTTTATAAGAATGACAATGAAAATATAACTAAATTTGTCATATAATACATAATGACAATAAATATGCTCCATATGCAGATAGTTTTATATAAACTAGATCAGGTGTTCAGATCAATGCTGAACTAAATAATAATATGGAATGAATGAACTGATAGTTGCAGTAGAGCTTTAGAAACTACAGCACTACATAAACTAAATAAGGGTTATGGCATAAATGTGTGATTATTCATGGGATTCAGTATCAAGTACTTGGTTCTCATGATTGGATCAGCTGAAAATACAGTTCTGGACCCTTGTGTTCCAGTTCTAGAAAGAACTGTCCAAACTAATACTAATGGGATAGCCTTAAACAAGAAGCTCATTTTAATAAAAAAAATATATATAGTAAGGCACTATGTGCTTTATAAAAACCCGTTCATAACACTTACTAAAATAACATTAATATCAAAATTATTAAAGCTCTAAATCTATAATTTTGTTCCATGAAACTACTTTATCCCAGTTCATAAATTAGCATGCATGAAACATGCTAAAAGTTAATTAAGTAATCTAGTTTACAGATTAAATCTGATAGTTTATATCAGCATTTCCCAAATATTTTGGCTTGCATACCACATGGTAGTACATCATGCTAAATTGTACCACTTCATAAAAATGGTTGTATTTCATGAAATTTGTTATTGCGAGTGTTATTTTATCTGCATTATAAATATTATAGGGTGACCATGTATGTATTCACATCTCATAATGAGACAAATTACATTGAACATGCCTAAACATCACACCAGATTATAAACTCACTGAAATTATAAACTCACTGTAACATATCTATATGTATGTGTTTGTTCAAAGTTTCATATTTTTTCCAAAATAATTTATTAAAGATTACATTATTACATTAAAGGTTATTTGGTACATATTTTGTTCAAAGTGTTTTCTCATTTCTTCATTTGGTTTTCCTGAATATGAGTCTGTTTTCTCTTTTTCGGAGCATCTTGCTATTGGTTGGGCCATGGAGAGGATAAATCCAGCATGTCCCAAGTTATGGTAAAAATAACCTCAGGGGTTATCAGGCTATCCCTTGTTCTTGTTTTCTTTATATTGTTGAGCATGAAGTTAATAGGATTAAAATTTTGATGATTAAATACTAGCTTACATCTAGTAATCCACAATAGATGATCAAGAATTAATGAGAGTCTAATTTCTGGATATGATCCTTTTCTGATGCATTCTTGCAAATTAAATAATTTAGATTGATTTGCCTTGATCCGACTCATTATTTATCTACTATTTTGTCATATTTCGTTTACTAATAAATGGTTTTAATAAAAACCCAAAATTATAAAAAAACAATTAGTATATTTTCTTATCATAATCAAATATTTTTATAAAATAAATTTAATGAGATCTTTGTGCTTGTTTCGAACAATATAATTTTTTGAAATTTGGTTCAAAAGATGTGAGATATACCCTTAAGTCTACAGCTGCATTCAATCTATTTCATACTTATTTTTTAAAAATATATATGAAGCAAAAACTCTTACTACTAATTCCGTACTAGTAAACGGTAACAATAATTTAAGAGTATTCTCAGAAAGTTGTTCCTATTTTTTAATGTTTTGTTTTTTTTTCATTTGAATTCTACTTGTAAAGTTCTGTCACATGATAATTCTATTAAATTTTATTTATTCTTTATTGTTAATGATGTAGCTTTTTCTAAATTTTCTTCATAGAAGAGTTTGAAATCCAATTATCATTTGTGTTTTTGGGTTTTGGAAAATATTACATGAAAGACAATTTTAATCCTTCTAAATGTGCTATTATATTTTCTCGTATATCTTGAGACAGACTAACGTTATTTTCAAACAAAACAATATGTAGAGTTTCGATTACTTCCAGTTGATTGTTTTCGATACTTATATATATTAGTTTTCAAAAATCTAATTTCTTAATCATACTTTCAATTTTATCATTAACATTAAAGATCATTATCGACTGTACATATTAACAACTTACTGTATAATATTATTAATTAAAATAATTTTTATGAATTATAGGAAAAAACGTTTCTATATTTTTATGATTTAATTTTATTTATATCCACCATTATTGATTATTTTTCATGAGGTAAAGTATATTTGTGACTTAATTATTTATAAAATGCTTATAACATCATTCTTGCAATAACTAATTATACATATTTATTAATATGCAAACCTTAATTATGATAAGCTGAAACATAGTAGCTTAACTAAAGACATATACAGAGTAGATATTAAAATGGATATTTATGTTTGATAAATAAGCAGCAACAATCTACTATGTGAGAGCTTCTAATCATCTATCTCAATTCATTAATATTATCAATCTCCATTTTGATTTATGGCATATCATAAATCAATGAAATAAACAATAAAATATAAAATACATTCAAATACCAGCCTTTTAAGCTAATTGTGCATACACTTTGTGAGTGTTAATAATAAATGAATACTTTCTCACCAATACAAGATATAGTATTTATGCAGAAATAAAAGGAATCTTCTTATTCCTACAACTCAAATGCTTATATATGAGCAAATCTGAAGTACTGGCAAGTAAAGCATGAGGATGGAACTGTCACTTTAAATTACTATATACAATGTCTGAATGAATGACGTGGGTGAAATTGTCTAGAATTTACTAAATGTCATTCCAACTGAAACTTAATCATATGTAAATAAGCATTTATTTTATATAGTGTAAAATGGGCATGACTGCAGATTAGGACAATATAGATATAATAACTGAATATAGTTATTATGATTAGGAGAATTATTAATTTACAATTATTCATTTAATATAGGCAAGATTGTTACAATTATGATTATTAATTTAAAAGTTACATTAAATTTATTATAATTTTAGTTTACTTTATTAAGAAAATATTTAGAGTTGTAATTAATAAATGTTCAACAATATAGTTAGCTTTAAATTATTAAAACAGTTTAATTTAAGATTTATTTTAAACAGCTCTCCGAAAAGAAAGGTTGCCAATAATCTTCTTCTTTGGGCTGAACTGTCCGGCATTGTAGTGACATTGATACATCTTTAGGCAGGCTTTTCTCTGATGTCTTCTTCATGGGCTGGTATTCTTGAACTCCTCCATTCCTATAAACCAGTCTGCTGAAGGAAGATGGAAAAATTGTTGGTCTCCTTTAGCTGCTCATTTTCAAAGTTTTGATGGGTGTAGCTCTTGGCAGCAACTTCTTATAAATTTAGAGAGTGAAACCAGGGTTAAATTTTGGGTTTTTAAATATTAATTCCTTGATCCCCCCTGCAAAATCTATTAAGTGTTTATAGTTTTTAAGTTTTTAATTTTGAGTTTGTATTAATCTAAGTAATTCATAAAATAGTGCTGGTTGAATGGTTTTGCTTTGTTTTAAAATTTATTTTAGAATTATTTTAAAATCTGTTCTTGGTTCCCACACAAACTAAACCAGGTGTGTGTGGTGTGAGATTTTTCAAGAAATAGGTAATCCTTTAAGACATTTAAGTTTTGGAAACATTCTGTTATATATGTAATCTTGTCATCTTTAGAATTGGAAATTTATATGTGACTTTTAAGCTAAATAAAAGTAAATTTATACATAAATATTTTAACAAATTAAAAATAAAATAATTTAATTGCATTGCAATGCTTATAAAGTCTATTGCATTGCACCTTTTTTCGCATATATATGTAGGTGCTCTCATACACATACAACAATGTTTACACAACTTACTTTTAATTTATTATACAATTTATAACTAAGTATATACATCATATAACAATATGCATACATACATTAAGATACCTAGTTGTACACAAATATATAAATATACACACATATATGTAAATATATGTTAATATATGTAGACTCAGAGGAGTTTAAATACAGGATAAATACTACTGTGCAACATAATAGATGAAACACAATGTTAGACAAAAATGCTGTTTCACTATCTATCTATCTATCTATCTATCTATCTATCTATCTATCTATCTATCTATCTATCTATCTATCTATCTATCTATCTATCTATCTATCTATCTATCTATCTATCTATCTATCTATCTATCTATCTATCTATCTATCTATCTATCTATCTATCTATCTATCTATCTCTATCTATCTCCATCTATCTATCTATCTATCTATCTATCTCTATCTATCTATCTATCTCACTCTATCTCTCTCTATCTCTCTCTCTATCTCTCTATCTATCTACCTATCTATCTATCTATCTATCTATCTATCTATCTATCTATCTATCTATCTATCTATCTATCTATCTATCTATCTATCTATCTATCTATCTATCTATCTATCTATCTATCTATCTATCTATCTATCTATCTATCTATCTGTCTACCTACCTACCTCTCTACCTACCATCTGACTTACCTACCTGCCCACCTATCTACCCCCTACCTACCAACCTAACTATCCACTTATATACCCACCTACCTACCTACCTACTTACCCACCTACCTACCCACCTAACAATCCACCTACCTACTTATCTACTTACTTATGGACCAACCTACCTACTTACCTATGGACCAACCTATCTACTTATGTATGTATGTATGTATATGTATTGTACCAGTCAAAACCATGTGTTCACTCAACAAGACCCAAAATCCAAGCAAAATTATAACAGTCCTGCATGTGCAAGATATGAGCCTGGAACAATCCTAAACTGCCAATCTATTTATATGTACTCTGGGATCTCTGACTGCATGAACAATGCGTTTGATGACACCAGTGAGTTGCATTTTCACTCTGTCCCAGTTAGAATTCAGGGTTCACACGTGACTTAAAACTACAGATTTACATTTCATTAATTAATACCTATTTAAATGTATTACAATTAAATAATGGTGTGGAGTATACCTGACATTGATTGATAATTCAAATATGTTGAAGATTTGTTTGATTTGAACTGATAACAAAAAGAATGAATTTAAAGATGAAGACGTTTATAAATGAATAAAAGGTATAATGACAAACCAAAATAGTTCAAGTAATGATAATAACATTTATTAATTATACATAAAAGTGTCATCATACAAAATATGTCAATGTTTATCTACACAACTTGGTTATATGTATTGGACTCACAATTATGTAATTTAAAATTCATTAAGTAAATCAGATAACATTGTAATCATCAATATTACAGCATTTCAATTTAGCAAACTATTGAAATCCATTTATGATATAAATTAGGTTTTGATGTGGCCAAACATAAAACATTCAATTACTAAATATAAAATGCTGGTTAAGTAGTCTGCCAATGACAAATTAGTAATAATCCATCATTTTAGCCCATAATAAAATTGTAATTTAGAAAAATAATCTATTTTCTTTATACATACACACACCCATATATATATATATGAAAAGAAAGTTACTGTTAACACTAACTGAAATAATTATAGAAAATATACAAACCATGATACAATTACAAATATCCAGTAATGCCCTCTGTTTAAAGTTCTATATCTCAATAATAGCAAATCAGTTTGCTATTATTGAGATATAGAACTTTAAACAGAGGGCGTTACTGGATATTTGTATAATGGTTTGTATATTTTATATATATAAATATCACTGAATATGAGTAAGTTGTGTTACACTATTATTATAATTTAATAGGTTGTAAATTATAAGTATG
Source organism: Epiperipatus broadwayi (assembly GCA_028023455.1). NCBI lineage: Eukaryota > Metazoa > Onychophora > Udeonychophora > Euonychophora > Peripatidae > Epiperipatus > Epiperipatus broadwayi. The sequence goes on from JAQFVV010000298.1 coordinate 799,500, forward strand.
GAAAAACAACCACTTATCTTACATAAGTAGCAGTTAGATATTCATATTTGATTAATTCAGTAACTGGGTTGGCTGATGAAAGATGTGCCATCATGGTAGAGAAAGCATTTCAGGTTTATGAATAGATATTGTGCCAGTCACATGCACTATATTTCGAAAAAACATTACATCAAAACTTCTCATATTTTAGCAATACTAAATAACATAAAGTATGAAAGCTATTTTATGGGAGGGAGGGCGGGTGGGTATTTATTTGACACTTCCGCTTCATTGAAGCTATATACTTTATATGACAAAAACAATATGACGACTGGCCATGAGAAAATTATTCATTTGGAAATTTTTTTTTGCTATAACTCTGATATTTTTATTCTCATTATATATATAAAACAACTAATGAAGTGTTAACTTTTCTAAATGTAAACCATTCATTTTAGAAATTTAAAACTCGTGAAAATTTTTTTTACTTTATACACATTTAACTTTTTTAATTAATCCAACAAAAATGACATTTGGCTTACATTAAGAAACAAAACTCAGAAAAATTATATATATATATTTATATAAATATATTAGACTAAAACAAACTTCTCAGGGTACTACTTTTTAATTTAAAAAATGACATTTGTCCCATGGCAACAAACTCAAAGCAAATTTTTTTACATATAACTAACTATTATTTCGTGTTATATAAAAAAAAAACCATTATGTATATGCGTACAAATCTGAGGAAAAAAAAATTCTACATATATATTATTCATTAATTTAAAACAGAAGAAAAAAAAAACATTATACACACATATAAATGTTATACAGGGCATTGCAGGGTATGGAAAATTTCAAATAGCAACATGATGGGTGACCAAAATGCGGAGAAAAAAAATTTTACTGTGACAATCAGATGATGCATGATGGCTTAACCCAGTTCGAATACTAGGCGAAAGTACCTCAAGGCCACCCATACGTGAGATATTAAATCAAGAATACTATAACCTCTGCCCTATTTACCTATTATTGAGGCTAACTACGAACCAACAACATTATCTGAGACACGCATAAATTATTTTCTCATCCGACCCAAACTTAACATCATTGGAGAGAAACATGGATGGGAACACCTACTGAGCTAAATAGTTAAATGTGCATAAAAGTGCTAAGAAATATGTGTTTTGCATGCCTGGATCATTGGAAAAATAAAATCAAGCATTAAAATAAAATTAGAAAAACTGAAGCTTTTTAGTTAAATAAGATATTTAATTAATGTCTTTAAAATATTAATAAAGATGTAACGACCTCCGCTATTCCCCTGAATTAATGAAAAACTAATTAGACAATAAAAACAGATTAAACGATATAATATTTTTGCGGTCTGTCTTTTCTTCCCAATTTTAATAAAATTGTCAACTCGAATCTCCTCGATAAAGTAGAATAAAAAAAATCTTTCGCAAAGCATTTCTAATTGCTTTGCGCTAAAAACAGTTTACAATTATTTAAGACGTATATAGCTAAATCAGATATACATAATGAGACTAATGGCAGACAAAAGAGGTGTTATCAAGGAGATCAAGTTGGCAAACAAAGGAATCTTACTCGTATTGAATTTAGAAACATAAATGAAATTGGAAAGAGATTTTAAATGAAAAATTAACTTTTAAACTTAACTGCAATGGAATACAAAATAATTATACATGTTAGCAAAGAGGAATAGTGCAGGAAAAGGGTTAAATATAAATAGATGATACCACAATATATATATATATATTGTCATGGGACGCTGATATTCAGTTGGTCGCTACTTCCCTAACAGAGATTCGGGCTTCGAAATAAACATGACATAGCGTAAAGCTTTATTTATTTACTTATATCGATAGTTATTCACTATCCACACAAGGGGGCGCCAGATACTATTATTTAAGTGGAATTTAATTTCTCGCATCACCTTACGTCACATCAAAACGATTTCGAAGTCTAATCCCGCCCACCAGCTCAAACTCCCAGCATGGACCATAAGGTTACTCAAGGCCGTTATATGATTGTTTCAAAGACAACTCCTTACGGAAAAGACGCACAGTTCACTAATGGGAAAGAAGTTTCGTTTGCTAACTGATTGATCCTAGCACTAGACTTGATTATTGGTTGTTTATGACCAATACGACGGTTCGTTTATGCCCCGAACAATAGGCTTATAAGATCATCCCCCCTTATATGCTATACTCAATACAATTGTTTGACATTTGTTTACATATTTATTATAGACCCGCCCAATTCTTAAGTCTATCTTAACTAAGGGAAAATAAATAAACATCGTGACTTACGGCACGATGTTGGCATATTATATTTAAAAGAAAAATTAAAAATAAATCTAAATCTAAATAAGTATAATTTAACGATAACTTTATTAATGATCAAGAGTAGCTGAGATAAGATTTTAATTGTATGAAAAGACTTGAGAAATGCTCGACTTGTTTATATACTGAACGAATTTATTGAATATAAAATATTAATTTGAATTTTATTCGCACACGCACATACACATTCACGCTCGCAGAAAAACATGTTAAACATAATAAAGTATGAATGATAAATACAAGTTTCCTTTTAACATTTTGAGAATACGGATTATGGTTTATTAGATTTTACTTAAGTTCAAAGTTCATGTTTTGAAAGTCCTACGATTAAGATAGATTGCAATAATAGATTAAATGTTACAGCAAATTTATGATTTATTTACGCAAGTGTATGTTAGTTAACTATGAGATTGCCTTTAAGAGTTCACGAATTGAGTGAATGAAACATAATATAAAATAAACTATTTACCTAGGATTTTGATTTTGACTTCCGCTGCTTCGAGTGAGACGAGGATTTGAACGTGGGAGATGGCTTTCATAATGAAGTGATTTTAAAGTGAGCATAGCATGGTCTGGACGATGTTGGTATTTCTCGGAACATAATGATTAGGTTGGAGCATTAATTTCACGTGGAGATGTTATTGAATTTTCATAGCTTCGGAGATATTCGGTGGCGGAGCGTCGATCAATCACTGAAGGGTTTTCTAGCCCCTCATGACAACCGACGCTCTAAGTATTAATTTCATAATGATCATCTTGGATTTGGATACGGCAAACAGTCTGAAAACGGCTAGAACAAGTCTGAAAAAACTAGAACAAGTCTGAAAAAAGCATAACAAGCCTAAAAAGGCAGAACAAGCATAACAAGGCAGAACCAACCTATAACAAGCCATTGAATAGATTTTGTTGGATATTTATAAGAGGTGATCTTTATCTTGGGATCCAATCTCCCCCCAGAGTTCCATTTTTTTAAGAGTTGTCGTTCAGGTCCGTGTTTGACGTAATGTTCACTCAATCCTTTTTGCTTAAGGCAAATTTTGGTCTCGGCAATCTCATGTTGCAATCTCAGTTAACAAACCTTATTCATTCACACTTTGAGTGCATGCGTGTGCGTGTTTTTACAAGAACAATACAATCTACATTAATTTTAGAAGTCGAGCATTTAATCTTTTCTCAAATCTTTTCTATGAGTTTTACCTTTGCTAAAACTATAATTTAAAAATAAACATTTTAAATATCCCGTGGCGTATACGAGTGGAAATTATCTTTGAATTTTTATTAGAGCATATTATATTTTCTTTTATTATATTTTTTAGAGAATGTTCTATTATTAATTTTATGTGAAAGCCTTAACTATTTAATTAGACAATTATTATCTGTATTTTATAAATGTAGTTTAAAATGGGAAGAAACTATTAAAGGTTACAAATATAACGCTAAGAATATTTTGTGTTGCTTGGATGTGTGTGTGTTTGTTTACATCGGCCTGTCTCGTGATAATGCATATATTTTCCTAGATTTAAACCCCATGTAACGCTGTCCTGTTACAATATATATATATATTGAAGCAATGGATCTGAAGTCCAATCCATGCTTCACATCTTCCTATAAACTTGATTAATATTATAGACCTGAATTAAGTTTATAGTTGAATATCAGCAGGGTTTTGCATTAGAGTTAAAAATAATTATGCTTATCAAATGTGTTTTACATTTAAATATTTTGTTTTAAATAAATTTCATTCTATTAATAAAAATTGCTTAACCTATTAGTCAAACATATATATATATACATCTAGCGTATATATATGAGTTAATGCAAAATTCTGCTGAAATAAAATGCTTATTCTACTATAAAAAAAATAATATATTGTTGTTAAAATTTTGTTAAAATATTTAGTATGATTTGATTTTGAGATAAGCCCACCAACATTTCTAAAAGAATGTATATTTTAATTAGTTAAGCCCATTCAAGTGTAATTAAAGAAGGCCTTCTCTTTCTTTCTTTTTAATTAAGAGAATTCAAACTTTGAAGTAAGAAAGTTAGAGTAAAAAAGTTAAAGTTATTTTTTAGAAAGTGTTGCTTTGAAACAAAGGAGCATGGGGAGGCTTATCAAGATCTCAGATCATACAAACAATAGAAGGTAGCTGACAGAGAGGGTATAAATAGAAGGGAGAACAAAAGATTGATTATTCAGATTTTTCCTTTTGAAGGATTCAGTTGATTCTGATTTTTCTTGTGAAGGTGATTCTTTCAGAGTTTGCTATTGCAAGATTGATTCAGATTTTGCTATTGCAAGGTGCATTCAGATTTCTCTTAGGAGAACTCTGTCAGATTTTGTTCGTGATTTTATTCCCAAAAGTCTACAACTGTTGTCTACCAATCATGAAGAAGTTTGAACCTGCTCAAGCTAAAAATCATATAAGTTTGATAGATTCGACTATGCTCGGCTAGGCAAATAAATAGCTTTCCCTATCGCCGAGGTTCCGGAATACCATTCAAAATGCCTTAATATCCACTCAATAGTCATCTGAACTCTGTGCCGTGTCTGGAGAACTTTTCGTGAAACCATACTACATATTTTCATTGTCCGGACAACTACATCTCGACGGTCGGATCAAGCCACGAACGCCGTAGGGAACATGACCAAGGAAAAAGGACGGTAATCGTATCTCCTCTATTGAACTATTTCTTATGCTACCTTTTGTTCACTTTTTTTCTAATTGCTTCAGTGAATTGATATGTATTTGCTATGTAACCATTTTTATTAGACTAACCTTAAATATATATATTGTGTGATCATCTATCTATATGTAACCTTTTTCCCTTCGCTATTCTTCCTTACTAACCAGTGTAAATATTTAGTATTCCATTGCGGTTAAGTTTAATAGTTAATTTTTGTTCATTTAAAATCTCTTTCCAGTTTTATTTATGTTTGTTAATTAAATACGAGTCAGTTTCTTTTGTGTGCCAACTTGATCTCTTTGATAACGCCTCTTTTGTCCGCCATTAGCTTATCACGTATATCTGATTTAGCTATATATGTTTTAAATAATTTTGAAACACTGTTTTTAGCGCAAAGCAATTAGAATTGCTTGGCGAAAGATTCTTTTTTGTTATCGTACTTTATCGAGAAGATCGAGTTGACAATTTTTAATAAAATTGGGAAGAAAAGATTTAGACCGCAAACCTATTAATCTGTTTTGATTGTCTAATTAGTTTGTTTCAGTAATTTAGGGGAATAGCGGAGGCCATTATATCATTATTCCTATTTTAAAGTCATTAATTAAAGATCTATTATTTAACTAACAAGCTTGACTTTTGCTAAATTTGTTATAAATGCTTTATTTTACTTTTCAATGATCCAGGCACGCATAACGCAAAACACATATTTCTTAGTACTTTTGCACATTTAACTATTTAGCTCCTTAGGATTTCCCGTCCATGTCTCTACCGCTGTTGCTAAGCTTTGTGGCCGGTTGAAAAATAATTTATGTGTGGCTCAGATGGTGTTGTTGGTTCGTAAATTAGCCTCGAGAATAGGCGAAATAGGGCAGAGGTTATAGTATTCTTGATTTAATATCTCGCGTATGGGTGGCTTCGAGGTACTTTCGCTTAGGATTCGAACTAGGTTAAACCAGCATACATAATCTGACTGTCACAGTAGATTTTTTTTTTTCCGTAATTCTGACGCCAACAACGTGGGCCGAATTTCATTTTTTTATTGGAAGAATAGGAATAGGGGATTTGAAGTAATAGATATATGTAGAATTTTTTTTTTCTCCTCGGATTGGACACATATATATATAATGTTTTTTTTTAAATAACATGAAATAATTGTTAGTTATGCGTAATATTTTTTGCTTCGAGTTTGTCGCCATGGGACGAATGTCATTTTTTTAAAATTAAAAATAAGTACCCTGAGAAGTTTGTTTTAGTTTAATACATTTATATAAAAATATATGTATAATTTTTCCGAGTCTTGTTTCCTAATGTGAGCAAATGTCATTTTTTAAAAATTAATTAAAAAGTTAAATGTGTTATTTGAGATTGAAACTAGAAAGCAAAGAATATTTAAAAGTACGCCCACGTATAGCATATGATATTAAAAATGCTATATTAGAGTTGGCGCTAATGATTCCACTGATTAGCTATCGTTCTTGTGGCTAAATATTAAATTATTTCAACTCTTTTGCTTGGCGGATGTGATAATTTTATTATACAATTTCAACTTTCTCGTTATGTTGCATTTTTCTTTAAGATGGGACTCGGAACGGCCATCCCTCTTACACTCCTTGGGTCGCACACGAATAATACCTGATGTCAAATTCCAGGCAATAGTGTTAGCTACCCCAACCCTCTTTAGCAGCATGGTGATCGGTCATAGGGCTCCGGTGTTGATCACAAAACCCTAAATATTAATCCATCCACAGAGCGACATTTAGTATAACTGTTTACCAGCGCTATAGCGCATTGGTTCTTTTGGTTGCCAACTCTTCCTCCCTTAAATTAAGTTTCAGCCATTGTCTGACATATTCAAGAGCTAGTTTTGGTCTCATGTACAATAGTTTGAAATAATAATATTATAGAGAAATTTGGTTTTAAATGTTTCACATATATGAGAAAACAAGGCTTCGTCTGATTGCTTAGCTGAAAACCATGGAATAAGAGGGATTAGCATAATCTGCCCCATAGCTACAATGCAGTGACTGATCAATAAGATAAAGCAAATGATGAAAACAATATTTAACTTCATCTAATAAAATAACAAATGTAAAATAATTTTAATTGTAAGGAGAGAAGGTTAAAGCGCTCTCCAAAATGTTAGATGCTACGCGCATTTTAATTGTAAAATGCAAGAATAATATAGATAAAATCGTCAAATTTAATCTGCAAAAATAAACATACAATTTAATAAATTACTCTGATCTCGATCTTATTTATTTCAATCCAATTCAAAATTCTCTATATTATATATGTGATTTCCGATGCATTAATTAGTTTTAAATATATACAGTTAATAAATTCCATTTTTTTTGTTATGAGTCTCATTGCTTCTCCGTGACCTATGTCGGCCGTGTGGAAAAAAGTATACTACGTGTAAGTTCAAGGTGGTCATTCGTAGGGTCTTGAGTCTTGGAATCCTGGCTTACGAGTTGAAGTGCGGTCGGACTCGGGATGTTACAGTCCTAGTCTGGTCAGCTTCGGTCTCTTTTGCTTGGATTCTGAATTCTGTTACGCGAATGTACAAACTTGACTGTTACATAGTATTTTTTTTTTCACCGGGTTTGGACGCCCAAATCGTGGGGCTTGTAACTTATTTCCACCCCTGAAGAGACCAATGATCAGATACATATAAAATGAAATAAAAAAAAATTTTGCTAAAAAAAAAAAAAAAAAAAAAAAAATTTTTTTTTCAAATGACTTTTGGTAAATTTTGAGTTTAATTTTGTTAAGCTTTCTTGCTCACTGGTGACTGGCGCCCGAGGATGATTTAAATAAGCTATAGGTCATCCTCATATAAATTTGTCATCAGGGGTAGTGAGGGAAAACATTGTAGTTTAAAGGGAAAGAAAAAACCGTTTTTTTTTTTTTAATGTAAATCATATTTTATGGATTGGATTGAATAAGAATGAGAATGAAATTGGAAAGTGGGTCAGATATAAATTTTACTGTTTGAAACTGGCACAGATGTATAAAACAAAATATTGTTACAATCATGAACGAATTTAAAATTAAACTTTAAAGCAGCTGGAAGAAACCGAGGGTGAGTCAACTTTTATTATTTATTTTTATAATTGTATTTATTAAAGTTATGAAATAATGGGCGGGTCTTGCAAAATAAAAATAATAGCGGTATAAAGTTAGGCATCATAGTAGAGTTAGGCATCATAACAGGATGGGAAGTGAACCAGTCACTTTCATTCACGGAGTTTAGCCATCAGCCGTATATTCAATAAAGTTTTTTTTAGTAAATTAATCAGTATTGTTTGAGATCTAGTTTAATAAGAGTAAAAAAAAAATAAAAAATAATAATAATATGGAGGAGGACTTTTTGTGAAACCATGCTACTGATTTCCACTTTCCTTGTCCGGTCGAACACATCTCATCAGACGGATCAAGCTACGCCCGTCGATGGAACATGACCAAGGAATAAGGACGGTAATCATATCTCTCCTCATGAACTATTCATTATGCTACCCTTTTTGTCCATACTTTTTATAATTGCTTTCTTGAATATTTATGAAATGTTTGCTTAATGATATTTATAATGTAACTATTTTTATTAGACTAGTTAGATATATGTATATGTGATCATCTACTTAGATATTTAACCCCTTTTCTTCGCTATTCTTCATTACTCCCATGTGTAAATATTTTAATTTCATTGCGGTTAAGTTTATTAGTTAACTGTTCATATAAAAATCCCTTTCCAGTTTTATTCATACTTGTAAAATTTAGTACGAGTAAGTTTCTTTTTTTTTTTGTTTTGTTGTTTGCCAATTTGATCTCCTCGATAATGCTTCTTTTGTTCGCCATTAGCTTCTTACGTATGTCAGATTTAGCGATATACATCTTAAATGGTTTTAAACTCTGTTTTAGTGCAAAGCAATTAGAAACTGCTTTGCGGAAAATTTTTATTATTACACATTATCGAGCAGATTCGAGTTGACAATGTTTAATAAAACTGGGAAGGAAAGATTTAGACCGCAAGTATATTAATCGGGTTTTCATTGTCTCATTAGTTATTCAGAAATTTCGGGGAATAGCGAAGAAAATTAAATTATTAATAATATTTCAAATGTCATTTTTTTAAAATTAATTAAAAAGTTAAATGTGTCATAAGGTAAAAAAATTTTTCCGAGTTTGGTATATATATGAAATGAATGTTTTACATTTAGAAAAGTTAACACTCCGTTAGTTTTTTTTATAGTGAATATATATATTAATGAGAATAAATATCAGAGTTATAGCAAGATTTTTTTTTCCGAATGAGTAGTTTTGTCGATGGCCAGTTGCCATATTGTTGTTTATCGTATAAAGTATATACCTTCGATGAGGCGGAAGTGTCAACTATATACCCACCCGCCCTCCCTTAAAATAGCTTTCGTACTTTATGTTACTTTAGTAATGCTTAAATCTGAGAAGTTTTAATATAATAATGTTTTTTCGAAATATAACATTTTAGTTAAAAGTACAACTAGATAATAGAATTATGTTTCCGTTGTACAAATTTTTGTAAAGATTAAAATTGATAACATTCTTTCGTTAATAGAAATTTTTTGTAAGATCAAAAAGTTTGAAAAGTTCAAACTATAGTGTTTCACTTTCTCTGCGTTAGTTTCCTTAATTAAATCAATAATTTTAATCATGCAGAATTTTTTTTTTCTTCACTTTTAAATATTTTGAAATTACGTTCCGTGCAAACAATAGATATAAAATAAGTTTTGTTTCAATAATAACAAACTTAATTGTCAACTTTATGAAAAGTAAATGCGTATGTTTGTTAATAAATATATATATTAAAGATATATTTTGGTATAACATATATGTCAGCCACCCTTTAATTAAGATTTTTTTTTTCCATTTCGGATTATGCTGTTGAATCATTTATTGAGTAACCGTTAGGTGAAGCCCTTGTTTTTTAGTAACCATGTTTGGTGAAGACCCTTAGAGTAACCGTTTAGGTGAAGACCCCTTACATTGTAGAGTTCTCGATTGCTGTGTAGCCTGAAATAATAGGTCTATGTCCGCAATCATTGCTTCCTTGTCATAGTTGCGACCAGCGTTTACTAGCCTGAAATAATAGGAGTATGCGGTTTGCAATTTGACATCTTTCTAATAAATTCATGTACATGATAATAAAAGAAATATTTGTATAGGTATATCTGTTTGTATATTTATATGTAGTCATATATATGCTTATTTAATGATGTACATATTCATATATATGGATGCATATGGTATACACTTCGTTATAGTTCGGTAAAACCCGTTTTTATATAAATGTTTTTTGAAACAGTTTTTGATCTCAATGCGTGATTCTGTAAAATTGCTTGATAATTGTTAATCTATTTCAGGTTGTGACCAAAATAGTAGTTGGTTTCGATCCCAGGTTCATAATTCGGAGTGGCGGTTATCATGGGATTTTACTTTTATTTTATTTTTTTTTGTATATATTTTGTTTTGTTAATCGTACTCTAGGCTGTTTAAATTGTTTTTTTGTGTGTCATGACCAAAACGGTAGCGTGGTTTCGAACCCAGATCAGACATGTTACCTTACTTAGTTGTTATGCATCTTAGACTGAATTAATATTGTCATTTAAAATACCATTTACTTATTCATGCATAGATTTTTTTTTGAAAGTGAAGTGAAAATCAAAATAAATTGTAATCGCATTAAACTTTATAAACCTTATCAATGTGTGCTTGGATCATTATCCATTAATATGTATATTTGATATGGCCATTGTCTTGTCGACTGGCGCCCTTCTCAAATAAATTTGTCGGCAAGTGCAATCTCTCATATCGGATATCAAATAAACCAAACTATAGTAGATGATCAAAATAACAATGTATGCATAGTGAGCCAAAATAATTTTTAAACATGACTTACGTATATTTTGCTCACATATATTTTTATATATATACTTGTATTAATGTAAATGCATTTTTTAGTTGTTTCAGGTGTCAGAGAAAGCCAGGTCAAGCTGTAAGTGTGTTATTTTAATTATATTGGGACAAAATAGCAGTGATATTTTAATGAAATATAACAATAAATAAAGTGACGAGACTAATATGTAGTATAAATATTAAAGACAGACACGGCAGGATTTTATATATATATATTTTCATGTACAAACAGATACATATAGGCATAGGGTTAAGATAGGACCTCGTGAGGTAGGCAAAGTTAATTTCTGAAAACATAAATAAAACAGATAGTTATAATTTTATAAAGAAGTAAACATTTTTTTTTGATATCCAGAAGGATATAATACACTTATCTAGATTGTTTATAAAAAGACAAATACGTTTTATAGCTAATATTAGGCAAAAATGGACCAACAGAAGGACGAACATTATGACAGCGATGAGGAGGTAGTGCTCAACCTTCCAAATATGGCAATGTGCAGTGACCAAAAATACAATTTGGAAGATCTCATCAAAGAAATGAGAGATGAAAATGAAATGATGATGAACATGTTCCAACAGTTCATGAATATGACATCACAAAGACTGAACCGTTTGGAGGAAAACATGGGTCTCCAGCAACAACATACCAGAACAAAAGTATTGCCAGATGAGGATACTCAGTTAAAATGGCAACAGAAACAAGATGATACACAACTTAAATCATTGATAGATAATGAATTAGGAAAGGATATGCATGCCTTGGATGTGTCAGTCAAGCATCAAATACAGGAGGGAGAAGAAAATGGACAGATGAATGTGGATAAAGAGGAAATGAACATTCATCAACAGATGAATCCAATCCAGGCGCAACAAGGCAACCAAATACTTACACCATTTATAATTAACCCTGTAACATCTCCTGTGGCAAAGTTTATCCACATACAATGTTTTAGAGGGGAACCAGGTGGAAACCCTAGACACCACCTAGATAGTTTAAAGAGGTTTTTCAAATTCCAGAATATGACTGAAGAAGAAAAAGTGGCGATCTCCAGTCATCATTTGAAAGAATCTGCTAGAGACTGGTGGAACACTCTGTCTGATCAACCAGTAACATTTAGGGAATATGAGCAAGCAGTGATGTCTATGTATTGGAGTGCAGAGCGACAGGAAGGTTTAATATATTCCATCATGCATGAAAGATACCCAGCTAACCATCAAGAGACTTATGCTCAGTTTTTTGTTAGACAGGTAAATAGAATAAAAACACTAAATGCATTCAATTATCCGGAAATGCAAATAGTGAGAATGATTAGGCACAACATGCCACCTTGGATAAGGAAAATATTGATAAGTGCTCAAAGGCAAGATATTCAAGGTACAATTCATATATTAACAGATATTGACTACGGAAATGTAGAAGAGAATCAAAATGATAGGGTCTTGAGCCAGTCCAAAAATACAAGGCAGTACATACCACCAGACCCTGGAAAATTTAGAAATTAAAAACATAAATATAACTTGTCAGATTAAAAACAACATGGACTTGATTTAAAATATAGGAGAGTGAATTATGGATAAACTGTTAGTTATTTAGTAAAAGAAAGAAAAAACTGTTAGTCAGTAACAAATTAAATTTTACACCAAATAAAGAGTAGGCTTGAACTCACCTGGCACAAATTCTTACCTCTGACCTGAAGCAACAACATTTTTTTTAACATTTTTTTTTGTTCACTAACTATTGGGAAATGAAGCAATGGATCTGAAGTCCAATCCATGCTTCACATCTTCCTATAAACTTAATTAATATTATAGACCTGAATTAAGTTTATAGTTGAATATCAGCAGGGTTTTGCATTAGAGTTAAAAATAATTATGCTTATCAAATGTGTTTTACATTTAAATATTTTGTTTTAAATAAATTTCATTCTATTAATAAAAATTGCTTAACCTATTAGTCAAACATATATATACATCTAGCGTATATATATGAGTTAATGTAAAATTCTGCTGAAATAAAATGCTTATTCTACTATAAAAAAATAATATATTGTTGTTAAAATTTTGTTAAAATATTTAGTATGATTTGATTTTGAGATAAGCCCACCAACATTTCTAAAAGAATGTATATTTTAATTAGTTAAGCCCATTCAAGTGTAATTAAAGATGGCCTTCTCTTTCTTTCTTTTTAATTAAGAGAATTCAAACTTTGAAGTAAGAAAGTTAGAGTAAAAAAGTTAAAGTTATTTTTAGAAAGTGTTGCTTTGAAACAAAGGAGCATGGGGAGGCTTATCAAGATCTCAGATCATACAAACAATAGAAGGTAGCTGACAGAGAGGGTATAAATAGAAGGGAGAACAAAAGATTGATTATTCAGATTTTTCCTTTTGAAGGATTCAGTTGATTCTGATTTTCCTTGTGAAGGTGATTCTTTCAGAGTTTGCTACTGCAAGATTGATTCAGATTTTGCTATTGCAAGGTGCATTCAGATTTCTCTTAGGAGAACTCTGTCAGATTTTGTTCGTGATTTTATTCCCAAAAGTCTACAACTGTTGTCTACCAATCATGAAGAAGTTTGAACCTGCTCAAGCTAAAAATCATATAAGTTTGATAGATTCGACTATGCTCGGCTAGGCAAATAAATAGCTTTGCCTATCGCCGAGGTTCCGGAATACCATTCAAAATGCCTTAATATCCACTCAATAGTCATCTGAACTCTGTGCCGTGTCTGGAGAACTTTTCGTGAAACCATACTACATATTTTCATTGTCCGGACAACTACATCTCGACGGTCGGATCAAGCCACGAACGCCATAGGGAACATGACCAAGGAAAAAGGACGGTAATCATATCTCCTCTATTGAACTATTTCTTATGCTATCTTTTGTTCATTTTTTTCTAATTGCTTCAGTGAATTGATATGTATTTGCTATGTAACCATTTTTATTAGACTAACCTTAAATATATATATTGTGTGATCATCTATCTATATGTAACCTTTTTCCCTTCGCTATTCTTCCTTACTAACCAGTGTAAATATTTAGTATTCCATTGCGGTTAAGTTTAATAGTTAATTTTTGTTCATTTAAAATCTCTTTCCAATTTTATTTATGTTTGTTAATTAAATACGAGTCAGTTTCTTTTGTGTGCCAACTTGATCTCTTTGATAACGCCTCTTTTGTCCACCATTAGCTTATCACGTATATCTGATTTAGCTATATACGTTTTAAATAATTTTTAAACACTGTTTTTAGCGCAAAGCAATTAGAATTGCTTGGCGAAAGATTCTTTTTTGTTATCGTACTTTATCGAGAAGATCGAGTTGACAATTTTTAATAAAATTGGGAAGAAAAAATTTAGACCACAAACCTATTAATCTGTTTTGATTGTCTAATTAGTTTGTTTCAGTAATTTAGGGGAATAGCAGAGGCCATTATATCATTATTCCTATTTTAAAGTCATTAATTAAAGATCTATTATTTAACTAACAAGCTTGACTTTTGCTAAATTTGTTATAAATGCTTTATTTTACTTTTCAATGATCCAGGCACGCATAACGCAAAACACATATTTCTTAGTACTTTTGCACATTTAACTATTTAGCTCCTTAGGATTTCCCGTCCATGTCTCTACCGCTGTTGCTAAGCTTTGTGGCCGGTTGAAAAATAATTTATGTGTGGCTCAGATGGTGTTGTTGGTTCGTAAATTAGCCTCGAGAATAGGCGAAATAGGGCAGAGGTTATAGTATTCTTGATTTAATATCTCGCGTATGGGTGGCTTCGAGGTACTTTCGCTTAGGATTCGAACTAGGTTAAACCAGCATACATAATCTGACTGTCACAGTAGATTTTTTTTTTTCCGTAATTCTGACGCCAACAACGTGGGCCGAATTTCATTTTTTTATTGGAAGAATAGGAATAGGGGATTTGAAGTAATAGATATATGTAGAATTTTTTTTTCTCCTCGGATTGGACACATATATATAATGTTTTTTTTTTAAATAACATGAAATAATTGTTAGTTATGCGTAATATTTTTTGCTTCGAGTTTGTCGCCACGGGACGAATGTCATTTTTTTAAAATTAAAAATAAGTACCCTGAGAAGTTTGTTTTAGTTTAATACATTTATATAAAAATATATGTATAATTTTTCCGAGTCTTGTTTCCTAATGTGAGCAAATGTCATTTTTTAAAAATTAATTAAAAAGTTAAATGTGTTATTTGAGATTGAAACTAGAAAGCAAAGAATATTTAAAAGTACGCCCACATATAGCATATGATATTAAAAATGCTATATTAGAGTTGGCGCTAATGATTCCACTGATTAGCTATCGTTCTTGTGGCTAAATATTAAATTATTTCAACTCTTTTGCTTGGCGGATGTGATAATTTTATTATACAATTTCAACTTTCTCGTTATGTTGCATTTTTCTTTAAGATGGGACTCGGAACGGCCATCCCTCTTACACTCCTTGGGTCGCACACGAATAAGACCTGACGTCAAATTCCAGGCAATAGTGTTAGCTACCCCAACCCTCTTTAGCAGCATGGCGATCGGTCATAGGGCTCCGGTGTTGATCACAAAACCCTAAATATTAATCCATCCGCAGAGCGACATTTAGTATAACTGTTTACCAGCGCTATAGCGCATTGGTTCTTTTGGTTGCCAACTCTTCCTCCCTTAAATTAAGTTTCAGCCATTGTCTGACATATTCAAGAGCTAGTTTCGGTCTCATGTACAATAGTTTGAAATAATAATATTTTAGATAAATTTGGTTTTAAATGTTTCACATATATGAGAAAACAAGGCTTCGTCTGATTGCTTAGCTGAAAACCATGGAATAAGAGGGATTAGCATAATCTGCCCCATAGCTACAATGCAGTGACTGATCAATAAGATAAAGCAAATGATGAAAACAATATTTAACTTCATCAAATAAAATAACAAATGTAAAATAATTTTAATTGTAAGGAGAGAAGGTTAAAGCGCTCTCCAAAATGTTAGATGCTACGCGCATTTTAATTGTAAAATGCAAGAATAATATAGATAAAATCGTCAAATTTAATCTGCAAAAATAAACATACAATTTAATAAATTACTCTGATCTCGATCTTATTTATTTCAATCCAATTCAAAATTCTCTATATTATATATGTGATTTCCGATGCATTAATTAGTTTGAAATATATACAGTTAATAAATTCCATTTTTTTTGTTATGAGTCTCATTGCTTCTCCGTGACCTATGTCGGCCGTGTGGAAAGAAGTATACTACATGTAAGTTCAAGGTGGTCATTCGTAGGGTCTTGAGTCTTGGAATCCTGGCTTTCGAGTTGAAGTGCAGTCGGACTCGGGATGTTACAGTCCTAGTCTGGTCAGCTTCGGTCTCTTTTGCTTGGATTCTGAATTCTGTTACGCGAATGTACAAACTTGACTGTTACAATATATATATATATAAGATTAATCTAATAAAAATGGTTACATAACAAATATAATTAAATACACATTTCAGAAATATAATTCGATGAAGCAATTAAGAATGGTATGAACAAAAAAGGGTAGAAAGTAAATAGTTCATGAGGAGAGATACTATTACCATCCTGGTTTCTTGGTATTGTTCCCACGGCATTTGTGGCTTGATCCATCCATCGATAGGTATTTGCCTTGGCAAGGAAAGTGGAAATATGTAGCATGCTTTTACGAAAAGTCCTACAGACATGGCACAGAGTTCAGATTGCTATCAGGTGGATACTAAGGCATTTTGATGGTATTTAGGAACCTCAGTGGCAGGCAAAGCTATTTGCCTAGCTACCAAGTATAGTAGAATCCATCAAATTCATGTGACTTTTAGCTTGTAGCATGTTCAAACTTCTTCATGATTTCGAAGACGACAGTTGAATAACTTTTTTGAGCAAAATGGAAACGAGAAGCAAAATCTGGGAGGTTCAAGGCACAGGAAAAATCTGAAAGAATTCTTTACAGAGAAATCTCAGCAAGCACAAGAAAAATCCTCCAGAAAAATCTGAACGCAATCTTCAAAAGGAAAATCTGAAAAGCCATCTCCAAAAGGAAAATCTGAATGCCAGCAAGAAAACTCTGAATAGCCAAGTCTTTTGTTCTCTCTCCTATTTATATCTTTTTGTAAGCTACCTTCTATTGTTTTATATATGATCTTAGATCTTGATAAGCCCCTCCCCCATGCTCCTTTGTTTCAAGGTAACATTTTCTAAAAATAACTTTTACTTTTTTATTCTAAATTTCTTTCTTTAAACTTTGAATTTTATTAATTAAAAAAGAAAGAGAAGGCCATCTTTAATTTGGCTTGAATGGGCTAATTAATTAAAAATATACATTCTTTTAGAAAATGTTGGCAGGCTTATCTCAAAATCAAATCATACTAAATATTTTAACAAGATTTAAAAAGAAAAATACATTCTTATTTCTTTTAATAAAATAAGAATTTTATTCCAGCAGAATTTTTGCATTAACTCATATATATATATGCTTGACATATATATATGTTTGACTAATAGGTTTTACAAGTAATTTTAATTAACAGAAATTTAATCTTAGAATGGAATTTATTTAAAACAAAATATTTAAATGCAATACAAATTTAATAAACATAATTAATTTTAGCTTTAATGCAAAACCCTGCTGATATTGTTGGACTATAAACTTAATTCAGGCCTACACTACTAATTAAGTTTATAGGAGGCTGTGAAGCATGGATCGTACTTCATATCCATTGCTTCAATATAGATATAAAGAGTTCTAAAGGTGATGAGACATTATGGCTATAATAAAAGAACACCTGAGGTTATTTACAATTCTCAAAGAGGCTTTGCTAGTCAATGAATGAGAGGACATGCTGTCTCACTGATCAAACATATCTCTACATAACAATAAAACTTTATGTGCTGGGGTGGCTTATTCATACATGCCCATGCACATTTTATTGTCAATGCATGTAAAAAGAAATCCCTAATAGGAAATACATCTAAGGGAGATCAAAATTATTGGACTGGTAATATTTAAAATTTCGAGGTCTGGAGAGTTAAGTAGCAAAGCACGATCAATAATAATAAATGAATAGTTGACATAAGCAAATAATACTGTATATGCATATATATGCTAAAAGATAACGAATTAATTCTTGATTTAAATAATTAATTCTCTAGCATAATAGAATGTCCACAAAACCCAGAGTAATCAATAAATCTTATAATAAAGTATAATATAAAAGAAACAATAAGAATTGAAACCAAATTTAAAGGTGTAGATTTCTACCTAGAGAGCTAGATTTGGGTTTAAGAAGGTGAGATAGATTTCATTGAGAAAATTTAATAAATTACATTTTCAGTTGAGATCTGATTACAGGGCACGATTAATTTATGAATAATCAGAAATTTAAACTTTTGAAACTATTTAGATCATTTACAATATAGCAAATGTACAAAAGTAAATGAGCTTCATCTCTTAACTACTTAATGGAAAATATACATTTCCTGCAATAATTCTGAGCGGAGAAAATAATAAGGACTAGGGTTGCAATATGCTCTTTCAATTTTGTACTTAATTTATCAGCTTAGTATAAATCAATATTAAAAAATAAAATAAATTGCCGCATCAAAAATAATATGGAGTTTTAATAAGATTGAAATTGTTAAGTTTTACAAAAAATAAAGTTAAAGACATAATTAATGAAAGTTGTGTAAACATTACTTATACACCTGGGTCTCGTTTTACATGATAGATAGGTTCCTCAGAAAACATGCACAAACGAAATCGTGCAAAAATAGACGTAACTTACATTGAAAAAGGGGGGATGCGGTCTGTGATTTTTCAAAATTCACGTAAAAGCAAAGCACCAATGTAAAATTACTTTAAAATTCGTGCAAAAAAAAAATAAAGAAATAAAATATGACTAATAAAAAATTTCAAATTTAAAAAAAATTGATACAAGACAAACTTTTTTTAACTATAATATTTAATTTTATTAAAAATAATATATTTTTATGCATAATTTACAGTACAGTAATTTATATTTTTTTATACACATTTTAATTATTATCGCTATTTTCTCAAAAACACGTTTGTTTGCAAACTAGTAAAAAATCAGATTCTCATGTGATGTGATGTATTCAGCTTCTCCTTAAATGAAGTCAAGAATATCTCAGCAATTATTCTCACAAGAGGAAATACAATTAGCACCAAGTTGACTCTCATGTTGTGTTAATGGTTTTCTGTTGACGACGACGATTTTATTAATTGTTTATGAACTTAGACTTATGATAATAAAAAGACATTTATTCACCATTGTTGGGGAAAATTTAATTAAAACTAACAACTAAAAATTAAATTCTTATTTTTGTCTTTAATTTTCAATTTCCTTTAAAATCAAATTTCGTTTTATATCACATTAATTTCAAGTTGCCCGTAAGTAATTTTTAAATTGTTAATTACAATTAAAAATCAGATTTTAATTTTTAATTGTGCCCACTGCTATTACTGACCTTTTGAAAATAAACTTGTGGACACTAAAATACTAAATGATTAATAATTGATTACATTCTTTTTTAAAAAGCAAAAACAGAATGTGATTTAAAATGCAAAATTAATACGCACAAATTTACATTATAATCTTGTAAAATTTAATGTGTGTATACATAAAATGTGGAAATCATGATTTTAATTTCATTATTGCATAAAATCTTACTATTATAAAGCACTGAAAATATTGAAATTACTAAGATGAAAGTAGAATTCCAATAATGTGCTATTACTTTCAATATAACGTAAGTGCATGAAATTTATTATTTAAAGTAATAGCTCAATATCGGAGGTCGACTTCCAGTGAAACACGAATCGTGTAACTTCAAAATCATGTTAAATAAGTCCACATAAAAAGAGACCCAGGTGTATAGATATTTTGCTGTAGGAGTGAATAAATGATTTTAAACTAATCAAAGATTAATACTAATTTAGAATAAAGGTCATTAAAAGATCAGAGGCTTGCAGCAAATGGAATGTTACCTCAACATAGCTGGAGACAGTCTTCATTAAGGCAAGTTTTTTTGGTGCCATTCAGTCTCATGGACTAGATGTTTACAGTACCAGAGTGGCATAATGATAGGCTGGTAGAAACAGAGTATAAAGAAGTGAACCATCTTTTTTTTACCCCTTTATTTAGATGTTACTTAAATCCTAATACCAATATTTTTCTCACTTTATTGAGCACTATGTTTGTATTTTTCTCCTTCTTTGATCAAAGTTGTGGCTATTTATATGATTCATCCCTGATTCCCCTTTGTGGTCTGCATTTTCCTAATGGCTTCTTCTATTTGTTGGTCTCCCTCAGATTAGGAATTATCCTGATAACATTGAACATGCCCTAAGGGTTTTTTGCTAATTAAAGAAAGCATTAAAACAAATACGATTTTCATCTTGAATAAATTTCAAAAGTTATCATATTAAATAAAGCCTATTGAATTGGGATTGAGATTTGTAATGAAAAAAAAATATAAAGAAGAACTTTATTCACAAAAATTTGAGCAATTTATTATATTCTAGAAATAAGAAATTTAAAAATATGATGGCTTTCAACACTTACATTTAATAAGGTTTTAACAATAAATTTGCAAAGTATGACAAAATTGCTAATCTGCCTTATAAATACACATATTATTTGGGTACCTTTATTAAAAGACAAATATAAAATATTACAAATCTGATTAAGTAAAAAACAAAATTTCATAAAATTTCAAACAGTTGCCACACTTTATAGACATCTGAGATTATGTTTACACTTAACGCCCATTCATTTTCCACAGAATTGGTAGTAATAGCACAAATAGACACTTTCATGAACCACCCTGACTTAAAATCGATAACTTGAGCAGTTTTACTTTCAACCAATCAGTGAAATTATTAACTGCAAAATAAATAGCCAAATATTATAACTTACAATTACTGATTGATGATAAATTATACATATACTATCGACTCTAGTATGATGAGTGACAGTTAAAATATATAAGATTGATTTCAATGCCATACTAGTGCTGTTAATGTTAGTATTAGGTGAAGTGTAAATAGGTAAGATAATATTTACAGCTTCAGTATGTATATATGTATGTATGTACCCAAGTAAATGACTAAATATGAAACAATTGCATTTTTATTCAACAACTTGTTTTGTTTTTGATTTTATAATAGCTCATTAGAATGTTTAAAATAATAATTTATTTCATTCTTTATGTAATTTCTTTTTTATATTGGGTGTTTTACTATATTTTCTTCATCATCATATTTTTTGAATATTATCACTCTAAACAATGCAAAAATCTCTTCATGTTTATTCAATCCAGTTTTTTGATTCCTCTTTTCTCTTCTTCATAATATATCAGTATACCTTTTTACTCATTAATTTATCCTGATACATTTATCTCAAACATTTTTTTTTTCTAAACATTTTATAATCTTTTGCAATCCAGTTTGAGACTTTATTTATCCATTTGTTACCCTAATCTTTTTTAATAACACATTCAGACTTGCTACATTTGCATTTCTTATTTTCAGTGATATCAATATCTATTTTTTCACTCATTCACATATTATTTTTCACATAATTTTTATATATTTTATTTTGTAATCAGAAATGTTTTCATATTTATCTTTATATGTCAGGATTGTAATTCTGTTAATATATCTCAATCCAGGTACAGTTAAGTTAAGCAAAAGAGTTCTCTTTACTGCTATTTAATGTGCTCACACACCAGCAAAGAAGAAGATATTATAATTTAAAGTATGGTTTGACCGTTTATCTAGCTATGATATTAAGATGATATACTTTGTGAACAATATAACATTATCAGTCATCTAATTGATGTGAGACTCATTATATTTGTTATTTCTGTTAATTAATGGATACATAAACTCCAGTGCTTAAACTGAACAAATAATACCTTGGATGATAATAAAAGAAAATAATGGATTTTATTTATCCTTCATTGCATCATTTAAGTAATCTCATTCCTCAAATATCAAGGATTACAAGATAAATATACCTTATAATTTTAATAATGGAAATATCAAAATTCTAACTTTTCAAGTAATACAAATCTTTATTAGACTGTAATGGATAAAAAATAATTGAATTAGTGATCTGTGATTTGGGATGAACTATGAATGTAAAAGGAATAATTAGTATAAAACAAAATTACATTGATATTTATTTACATTACTATTTACAATTTATTTACAGATTATATCAATGTACTCATTAAGATCATGATCCTATTATACAACCTTATATAAGATATCTCCGCCACAATGCATAATACTAACAATTCCCAAACATAATAATGCTAGCATAGAATGAAAACCTGATACATTCAACATAGACCCACTGCTGTAAAATGATCACTCATTGGTCATAAATACACACTGGATCTAATAACATCCCACATCAACTTTCATCAATTCATAAATTGATCCTATTTAAATAGCAAAATATAAGTAATTACACAAGCTTTAGGTTCAGATGATTTAAAATTCTTTTACTCTAAACCCTGCCTAGGTTAACAATGTTGTTAAACAATTTTGGAATCACAATATAAAATTAATAGACCAAAATATAATATTGTGTACCATATTTTAAACTAAATACCAAGAATGAGTTTTGTCATCATGACATTAAATTTAATATTATGATTATAATATTAACTAATACCTTTGAAAATTAGTATGGATGAATTTTGAATATAAATGACTTTTACCCATTCCTTTACAGATCTTATATTAACATTATATTATCATCTTTTAATTCAGTCAATCATTATCCAGCATAAAATATAACAGAAAATTTATGTATAACTATTATATATATGACGTATAAAAATATATATAAAATAAACAAATACATACACACGGACATAACAACATCTTGTACAAAATACCTAAATAATTATCAATACTTAAAATATATTTAGCATTCACTGTTTGAATATTATTAGACTCTGTCTATTCATTTCCATATTCTAATTACGTTATCAATAAAACTAGGAAAAGGTTAAATATTTAACAGTTTTTAGTTATTCATATAATAATTTATTTAATATAATAATTCCATTGCGTATTCCATATTTCACAATATATTTTAATATATCCCCAGGGTCAAATATTCTTCTAGAACAAATTATTTATCCTTAATTTCTTTATTATTTAATATTACACCATTCTAAATAAAGATTTATATGAAAATAACATGATAAGTAACTTCAGGTTAATCATTTGTCTTTATTCAATATACATTTCTACAATTCTATTCACAGATACAATTCTAGAATAAATTATAAATGTTTCTTTTATAATTTATATATCCATGTAAATTTTAAATGTATCATTTATTAATTAATGAATGACTTCCTCCAAGCAACCCAAAATATCCAAAGCACAACATATAATTCTATAAATTATACCAACAACTAGAATGTAGGACTATCCATAAACTTTGTTAATATATCCAGGTAAACTTTAACAAATTCATCCACCAGTCAAAAAAATGACTTTATACGAGCAATACAATGTCTAAAGCACAATTTATCAATTCCCAACTTCCATGACAATAATAATTTATGATTAATTAAAAGAGTTGGCCATATTCCAAGTAATTTTAGAAATTTCATTAATTAATAAATATATAGGTTTATCCAAATAGTAAAGATGACTAAACATAATGTAGATTAAATAGGGAAGTACTTTGTTTAAGTAATAATACTCCTTTTAACTTTAACAACTTTTAGCAGAGAACTAAAACTTTAATTTATGAATAACCGTTCTCTTCTTTTTATATTAATTTACTTGGTACTTCTAAATATTGTAATACATTCTTTAATAATGATGGATATTGCTTATCCTAGTTATAGTTTGATATGAGGCAGAGCCAATGTTTTTTTCAGGACAAAAATTAAAAACTTTTGCGGATGCATAACAACAATTGATCACAATATAATTTTAACAATAATAAATTTGATATTACAAATTTGTTTTGATTTTAAAATTACTTTACAAGAAGTTTTTTCTTTCTTTTTCTTTTATTGTTCTTTCTCAATGTCTGCCCATGAACAGCTTCTTAAAAAAAAAAAAAAAACTTTTTTCATTTGCATATTAACATGAGACAATTTAACGCAAAAATAAAAAAAAAAGTACTCAGGAGAATTTATGACTTATCAGTTGCACAAACTGAGCTAGCTTTACTTTAAACCACTTTCAAATTTCAGAAACCATATTTTGTATTTTCCCTTTTAATAAAATCAATTTAAAATTATCAAATTAAAATTATACATTTAATTTACTTAAATATCAAAAATGATAAAAATGTAATTAAGGATATGATTAATTTCAATTGCACAAGTTGAGCACACCTTTATTCATGTCATACTGAAACATCAATCATTATAAAACAGTTCTAATATCAAATAATAGATAATAAGCTAAATAAAATATAAACAACCTATTCTGAGCAAACATATGTAGCAAAACAACAACAAAAAATATTTCAGGTTTTTCTCACAATAGCATATTAGTATCATGTATTTTATATTTATAAAAATTTAAAAATTTTCAAAACATCACCATTGCCCATTGATCTATTTTAATTAGAGCTGGCTAAAAAGGTTACAATATATATACATTGTAATGATATACATATGCCATTACATTATTTCAAAATTAAAAAAAACGATTGTAAATAAAAATTGATTTCATTAAAAATTAAAAGTCAAAATTAAAAGAGTTGCGTTTAATGTATATAGATTGCACAGATGGAAAACTTTAAAAACTATTTAAAAAAAAAAGTATTTGAAAGTACTTTTTGTAAAAAAAGTAAAGATATAGAGATTGATATTTTTGAAAATAGAAATAAATGATTTCAATCATGTTTAATCTTAGAAAATGGAAATGATTGTTTTATTAATTAAATGATTGTTTTAAAGCAAACTAGCCCTTGGGGCACTTCAATAATTAAAAATGTCAGATAAGAGAATGAAAAAAATTAGATTGACCAATGCAAGCATGAAACCACAGCATGGACTGTAAATGGAACATTTGAATGAGTGACACCATGCTAGATCAATCCCTTGGATTTCTGATAAGAGAACCATAAAATTATAAAAGGCAGAATAATTGTTGTTGCAGCATTCTGACTATTAAATTATATATGAATGGTAGGTAGCTGTATTGCAGACTTTATGATGTAGGAGTCTTGCAATAGATTTAATTTTTTTTTCATGCATCAGCTGAGGCCTCCTGATGATAGTCCCTGACCAAATGAATGGCTTGTAGCAGTTATGTCTCCAAAGCACTATTAGCAAACAATAGGATCAGCAAGAACTTCCATAAACTGAATAAAATTTGAAAGAGTCATCAAGATCAAAGGGAAGTATAAACTTTTACCAATTAAACTTTTTTTAAAATAAACATATCTTCAATAAGTAGTCAAACCACAAAGAAAAAAAGTGATATAAATAAATAGACTCTTATCTGACCAAGAATAGAACTCAAAATCAATTATTAATATTTGTTTTTATATAAGTTTGCTATTTCAATCATTTCCATTTTTCGTTTTTTATTTATTTATTTATTTATTTATTTATTTATTTATTTATGTATTTAACTAGGTCATTATTTTTATCTGTTAACTGAAATGTATTAAATTTAAGTTGGGTGTAGATAGCTGCATAGATTTATTAATGTTTAGTTTTTTTAATTTTATTTTTATATGTGTAAAATATACATATATCGGTAAATTTGACATCCGATGCTGAGTGTTCATATGTATTTATTCATATATCTTTTAAGTTATTGTTGTCAATGCGGCACCTTATGATGAGTGATATTGGGTTTACTTTATTTTAAATTTCCTCAGCTATTCTCAATTAATAACTTTATCTTTTAATCATTTATGTTTATTTTGAAGGGTTTAATTTCAGGTTATTTGTTTCATGGTTAGGTCAATGCTGGTGGAGATATATATGGGTGTTTATATCAATGTAATGTGAAGTGCGTTTAGTATACAGTGCAAAGCCCAATTGAATGCATGACCCAAAGATGTAGTCATTCCATTGCAATGGATGCAGATATATTTTCTGGACATTGACCCCTTTTAGCTCTATGGATAGGGACTATACATTGGCAGATAGACCACTCTCCCTCATATGTAGCATTTCTCTTAAAATATTATATGCATGATTCCTTCACCAAATACACATTCCTGTACTGGATGAGAATCATGTCCTTCAAATAATATCATGCTGCAGATGCACATTACTGATAGCATGGTTTTATGCTAGCATCTTCATATTGCATTCATTGCATCTCTATATCATGAAGCAAATGTTGATTTGGCTATGAACTTTTAGTCTGAGGTTGAACATTTATTTTTTTTGCAAAGTTTTTAAATGAATAATCTATGTAGCTTATCTGTATTCAACATTAACTTTTATAAAATGTCCATCTGTGGACTTACTCCAAGTAATAATTTAAAATTAATAGTAAAGTATAAATTTTATTCCTCAATTTCAAATATTATATATGTGCATTAATAAAGGATTCTGAGTGTTATTACTGGCAGTGGCTTATTTTATTTTATATTAAAAATATATTTTTAAGCAGTTTATATTAAATCTCTGCATCACCTTAAGCTAGTGACATGGGCTAATGGTCAATATAAAATAAAATTTGGATCTTAACAATAAGTATCTGCCTACTATATAAATTTTCCAGGTTCGAATGGCCTGATGACACCATGTATGGCAGATATAGTAAAACTACAAACACACTGATCATTATGATATATATATATATAATAAATAAAGTTTGATATCTGTATTCGTTTCACAATATATGTAATATACAAATCAATATATATATCAAAATACAGCACAATTTATATAAATTATATTCTTTTAGAAGTACTTTCGACTATACACTTTGTAGTCTTTATCAACTATATAACGTTGAATAATCAAAACGAGACAACCCTTAACAATACCCATAGTTCAATTCAGATTTCCCACAATTCTGTTATCTTAACATTTGATGACTGGCAATTCATTAACATTTGACGATGTCTTGAAATCAACATAGCCTTTTTTATTTTACGTTTATTATGACAACGTTCAATGTGAATAATTTTCATATTTTTATAATCAAATTTAAATCCATATTGACAAGATTTATTATGATCAAATATAACAGATGATGAAGGTTTATTTACATCTGTTCCATATTGATTCTCTTATTGAATTCTATTATATAAAAGCATATGTTCTTTTATTCTCTTCTCAAATGTACACTTAGATTCACCAATGTATTGTACACCGCATCCACATATCAATCTATATATAATAGAATTTTGATTAAACTTTGAATTTTGAATTTTAGAATTATTAAGCAATCTATTTATGTTATTTGTAGAGAAAAAAGCAATATGACACAAACCATTATAAATTTTCCTAATAAACTTGACCTGCTCATCTGATATAAATGGCATTGAAATCCATTTCATTTTGATATTTTTATTTTTAATTTTATTATAGTGTTGATTTCTTTTAAATCCTTTAATAATATTAGCAATAGCATTTTTATAATAACCAATTTTTAACAAGTCATTAACAAATAAATGTACATTTTTAATTTTATCACTAGAGTATTTGCATAATTTTTCATTTCGAAATAAGAATGATTTCAATCCAGACAGCTTATGACACATAGGTACATGTGATTCATATGGAATAAAACCTCTAGTTTCAATTGGTTTAATTAACACAATTTGTACTTTTGATATAAATGAAATGTATGGATCAATAGATAGAATAACGTCAATTAATATTATTTACAATGCTCTTGTTTCAAAAAATGTAAAGTCTGATATTATAAATTTTATTATAAAAGTATTGAAGTTTATTGATAAAAATATTTATGTTAATTTTAATAATGAATATTATAAAATGAATTTTGGTTGGCCAATGGGTCTTCCTGCTGTTGCTCAAATTTGTAATTTTGTTATATCAACATATGAAAGTAAAATTTTAAAACAATTGAAATATCAAGAAATTAAAGTATATCATAGATATGTGGATGATGTTTTTATTTGTGGAAAACAAGAATTAATAATCAATTTATTTAATGAATTAAATGAGATTAAGGATATAAAATGGGTTATAACTAAAGAGAAATACAATTCCATAAAATTCTTGGATATTCAAGTTACTCTTAATGATTACAGTTTGGATTATCTAATGTTAATTAAACCAATTGAAACTAGAGGTTTTATTCCATATGAATCACATGTACCTATGTGTCATAAGCTGTCTGGATTGAAATCATTCTTATTTCGAAATGAAAAATTATGCAAATATTCTAGTGATAAAATTAAAAATGTACATTTATTTGTTAATGACTTGTTAAAAATTGGCTATTATAAAAATGCTATTGCTAATATTATTAAAGGATTTAAAAGAAATCAACACTATAATAAAATTAAAAATAAAAATATCAAAATGAAATGGATTTCAATGCCATTTATATCAGATGAGCAGGTCAAGTTTATTAGGAAAATTTATAATGGTTTGTGTCATATTGCTTTTTTCTCTACAAATAACATAAATAGATTGCTTAATAATTCTAAAATTCAAAATTCAAAGTTTAATCAAAATTCTATTATATATAGATTGATATGTGGATGCGGCGTACAATACATTGGTGAATCTAAGTGTACATTTGAGAAGAGAATAAAAGAACATATGCTTTTATATAATAGAATTCAATAAGAGAATCAATATGGAACAGATGTAAATAAACCTTCATCATCTGTTATATTTGATCATAATAAATCTTGTCAATATGGATTTAAATTTGATTATAAAAATATGAAAATTATTCAAATTGAATGTTGTCATAATAAACGTAAAATAAAAGAGGCTATGTTGATTTCAAGACATCGTCAAATGTTAATGAATCGCCAGTCATCAAATGTTAAGATAACAGAATTGTGGGAAATCTGAATTGAACTATGGGTATTGTTAAGGGTTGTCTCGTTTTGATTATTCAACATTATATAGTTGATAAAGACTACAAAGTGTATAGTCAAAAGTACTTCTAAAAGAATATAATTTATATAAATTGTACTGTATTTTGATATATATATTGATTTGTATATTATATATATATATATATATATATATATATATATATATAGTTACAAAAGGATACTATATATATATATATATATATAGTATCCTTTTGTAACTAGCTGCAAGTTTAAAAAAAGATGTTATAACAGCTGGTTTAAAGAAGAAATACATTAAATTCCAATAGTAATGATGGACTATGTCAATAAATACTATTTTATATACTTTATATTTTTGTAAAAATAAATAATAATAATAATAGAAAAGAAATGAGGTTTGCTAAAATTGAATATTAAACAAAATTTATCAAGTTATTAAATTAGCCCCTCAATGGTGTTCACTGGCTATAGCCTGTCGCAGCTTCAAGTCATTAAAAAACCAGCAATTTTTACATTATCATAGCAAATTTATGCTCATTATAAAGCTTAAAAAGTATCATAAGATGTTGCCCTCTCTAGAATTATTTTACAAGTAAAAAATCAATAATATTCAAATTTAAAGTTTTAACAATGGGAGAAGACAGTCTTTCCTAGGTGCTGATTGGTTGTTGCTCATATTGTACAAAAGAGAGCACTTGTCAATAATTTTCACGCTCCAACTACTTTGTTTTGATTTTGAAAACAAAAATGAATATTTTAGAGTATTTTTTTAGTATTTTTTAAGTATTTTTTTTTTTACATATTATAAATTATTTGATAAAATATGCTGAAAATATAATTATTTTAGAAAAATAGTTAAGATTTTAGTAAAAATTCTTTACTTTTACACGAACATAAAGTGAAAAAAAACCCCAATGCTTGTCAACAATTTTCACACTTGTCAAAAATTTTCATTGCCCCAAGCTCTTTATTTGATTTTCAAATGAAAATGAATGTTTTTGAGTATATTTTAATATTTTTTTACATATTATAAATTATTTTGATAAAATATGCTGAAAATATAATTATTT
Organism: Epiperipatus broadwayi; assembly: GCA_028023455.1. NCBI lineage: Eukaryota > Metazoa > Onychophora > Udeonychophora > Euonychophora > Peripatidae > Epiperipatus > Epiperipatus broadwayi. Next base: position 829,625 of record JAQFVV010000298.1, read on the forward strand.
TAGAAAAATAGTTAAGATTTTAGTAAAAATTGTTTACTTTTACATGAACGAAAATTGAGAAAAAAAAGTCAATGATGTATGCAACATTTTCTAATAGGTTATGGACATTCTTTTTAGGTTCTCTGCTATAAAATATTTTTATAATTATAAATAGAAATTTATTTTTGAAAAAACTTTCATTCACTTTTATATTCGGACAAATTATTAATTTGCTTTTTACAAATGAAACAAAAATGAATATAATATTAAAAAGTAAATATATTTTTATGGCTGATTTTGTAATTGACCAATCAAAAGTTTAGAGTTTTATCTCACTTGACCAAGCATAATTTTTGATGATAAAAAGGTTAAATGTACTTTGTTTTCAAAATAAATTCAAATTTGTGTATATATATATATATATATTCCCTTCTTTCTCTCTCTATACTTTTAGTTTTTAATTAAAAAAAGTTGCTGAAAAAGAAAAATGTAATTAAGGATTGATTAAAATAGACAAGATAATTTTGAAGGTAGATATATCTTGAGATTTGAAAAACATATGATCAGAATGTATATTCCTAGAAGAGTTAAAAGTTCTTATAGCAGAAAAGTGAAGTTAAATACAACAAACTCCATATTTGCCAGTGGTTGAATATCTTCAAGATCATTAAAAATATTCACAAAAGGACCAAGTAAGGTAAGTGTTTGTTCTGCTTTAATATAAACTTCTAGTTTCTCCCCTACATGTGTTTAGCTCACTCTAGTCTAGAATGTAGATCCATAAAAGAAAAAAAGTTATAAAATCTAGTTTCAGTCTGTAAAAAAAAATGATGGCTATTTAAAAATATGTTTTTCTTGTCCAGAAATTGGACTGATTATTTCTGACTTTCTCCAAAATTCTACCAATTGGTGGCATTTAACATTAGAATTTACCAGCCTAGAATATAAAATAAAGAGACTAGTTGCAACAAGTCTGAAATAAGAAAAAACATAATTGATGATTTACCTAGGAAGAAATGTAACTTTAATAATCAATCTAACATACTAATTGAGACTTAAAGTGAATCAACCAATTGAAAATTTTCCTAGGATTGGTAAAAAGAAAAAAAAACAAAAAATCAAATACCTTGAAAATTGGAAATTGATGATGTAAGCACAAACTAATATTTAGTTAATACTATTATGATAATGGAATATTATATTTTAATATTATTTATTTTGTTTTGAAGTGTACTACATATTTGTTTGCATAATTATATATATATATAATGGTCAGGGTGAAATTAGAATCCTACTGTATCTGCCATATAGGATGTTACCAGGCCATTTGAACCTGGAATATTTATATAGTAGGCAGATACACATTGTTAAAGATTCCACTTTGTTTTATTATAATTATATATTGACCATTAGCGCATGCCATTAGCTCTAGGAGTAGCTGAGATATAAAAAATAAGATTTACATTTTTAAAATATATTTTTAATATCAAAAATAAATAAAATAAGCCACTGTAATATTACGCAAAAATATTTATTATCATACTTATATAAACTTGAATTGGAGGAATAAACATTATTATTTTAGTTTAGTTTGTATATTTATCATATTTAAGTTTAGTTCACACAGATGGAGATTCTTGTTTATACATTTTAATCTTTTGATAGACTCAAATATGCTACATAGATTATGCACATGAAACTTATGAATCCATGCAATTATTTATGTTTAAGTTTAAATTTTAAGCTTTAATATTTTAAAAACCAAATGAGCATGTACATATATACATATATGCAACACAAGCACCCCCCATGAATTATTCTAGTTCAATTATTGTTAATTGGAATGTATAAAAAAGATTATACACTTCTTGAGTTTCTTAAGACACTCATCATGAGGTGTCATATTCACAAATAATGAACTTATAAGGGAGTCTTAGGCAAATACATTAAGACACTCAACATAAGGTTTAATATTTACCAATAGATGCTGAGTGTGGAGGTATGCAAATACACATATCATTTACTTTAACTAACAATTATAGCTTTAATTAGAAAAAATAAATTAATAAAAATGACTGGTTTATAATTACAGTTAAAATATTATTTTATGTTTTAGATAAAAGCCTACATGAATGGATAGTTGATAGAAGTTTGTTTATGATGTTGAGTATAAATGAGCTACATAGATTACTCAGTTAAAATTTTTAAAAAACAATCATTTAACCCCAGACTAAAATTTCATAGCCAAACCAACACCTGCTTCCTAATATATGGATGCAACCAATGCAATATGAAGATGCTAGCATAAAACCATGCTGACAGGAATGATTGCCTGCAGTGTGGTATTATTTAAAGAGAAATGATCCTCTCTTAGAACAGGAATGAGCATTTGTCTGGTGAAGGAAATCATTTGGAAAATATAATGATAATTCTCAATGGTAAATTGCAGTCTTGGCCATCTTACTATTAACACCCAGAGTAAACAGGAAAACAATACATCCACATCCATTGTAATGCATCGACTATGCCTTTGGGTCATACATTCATATGCACTTTGCCCTGTATGCTAAACATGCTTCACATTACATTGATATAAACATCCATATATCCCTCCACCATCATTGACCCAAACCCAAAACAAATAACTCAAAATCAAACCTCTTTAGAATAAACATAAACAAATTTAAATATAAAGTTATTAAATTGAAAGTTGCTGAGGAAAATTTATAATAAAGTAAACCAATGGCACTCATCATAAGGTGCCACATTGACAACAACAACTTAAAATATGTACCAGTAAATATGTTTAGACACTCAGCATGATGTGTCATATTTACCGATATATATATATTTTTCACGTATAAAAAATATTAAGACATAATCAACATAATGAATCCATGCAGCTATTTACATCCAACTTAAAATTTAATACATCTTTTTTTTTTTTTGATTTTGTTAATAAATATTCATAAAGAAATGAAAATAATTAAATTGGCAAACATATTTAAAAATAAATATTAATAACTGATTTAACTTTCCATGTTGGTCAGATAAGAGTTGATGATTTAAACTTGGATAGACCTTAATTATTTAAGAAATGATTCAAAGTTCATTTAGTAAAAGTTTATAATAATTAAAGTTCATAATTTATAGTTTATACATTATATTAGAGGAACTCCTCGTTTCTTGTGCCAATTCCCATGAAGTCTTTTATTATTCATACTTTCTGTTCATGCCATAGTTATTAATCAAGAGGTGGCCTTAGTTGGTTTAATCCTGGAACTATGTTATTGCAGTACCATGATTCAGGGTCTGCAATAGTGCCATTCATATTTCAACAGTCTCTTCATTTGAAAACAGCAAGAGGATGAAAAGTGCATCTTTTTCCCCTCCTCAAAAATCAAGCTGGAACTGTTCTTAATTTGAATTTTCTCTTTTTATATTCCTCCTTCAGATTCATTGACCATGATTTCCTGTTCTGGTTGTTTTCATTAGGGTCCAAGTGCTAGTTGGCCTTCCATAAGTGGGTAATGCAATCTTTTTTAAATTTTTTTTATATTTCTTATCTGAACTTTAATTATAAATTTGCCCCAAGGGCTCATTTACTTTAGATTAATTAAAACCAACAATCATTTTCATCTTGAGTTTTAACACAATAGAAAGTAATTTAATTATTATACATTCTTAAATATATATTTTTATCTTTAAATCTTTAAGTTTTTGTTTAAAATTTACTTTTAAAATACTTTTTTTTAAAATCAAGTTTTCTTTTAATAATTTTCCATCTGTGCAATTTATATATATATGTTTTTGCAAGCTTTTAGTTTCCAATTTTTAATTCTGACTTTTATTTAATAATCTAATTTGCGGACATTTATACTTTAATTTTCTTTTTTAAAAATAATGTAATGGCATGTGTGCCTGTCTTTATATTCTTTTGATGAAGCTTATTTAATTATTTTTATTATTATTATTATTTTATGATTGTATTTAAAGCTTTGAAGAGATATGATGGGGGAAGAAGAAGTAAGATTTTAAAATTGAAGTGTTAAGAAATATAGTATAATAGAAATTATTAAATGTCGTTATGTGAAATGCCTTATGGATGATCTTTTAGTTCTATTCAGACATTCTGGTAAAGACATTGTATAATGGAGAGAATGTTGACACAATTTTTTGTTTATATTACCTGAAATAAAAGAATGTTAAATTATAAACTTTAGCCTATGTTTTAATTCTCATTCTTGCATTTCCTCAATTATCAGGGATCAAAAATTTAAATATATTGTGCAATATCATGATTAAGTTTAATGTGTCTCCAAGCAACTTGTTCAGTGTTGATGAGATTATTACTGGCTAATGAATGAAGGTTTGAAGATGAGTTTTTAGTTATTCCTAAAAAAAGTCACAAAATGTCACTGGAATTGATCTGGGTTAATGGTATCAGTCCCAAAACAAATGAAAAATGCTCAGAGAGCTCAAGACTTTTAATATTATTTGCTTTAAATGAAGTTAGTTGTATATACATGAATCAACAATTATAAGCAAGAAATATTATTAGCATTTGGCAGAATTATCAGAAGTAGGTTCAGAAACTGATAAAGCCCTATAGCATGCTCATCATCAATTTTTCAATTAGGGTTTACAGCTAATAAGACTACAATTTATATAACCTTAAAGTTAGTTTTTGCAAAGTTATGTGATGTTCAAGATTTATGTGGCAGGCTATATATAAAAGTTATATTCAATTAATTAATTTGAGATTCTTGTTTTTATTCTGTTCAATATTAATTAATATATAATAGATATTGATTTTACTTCAATGTGATTGCATAAATCATTTTAACCAAACTTATTCCGTTAATTGATCGAAAAACTTTTAGTTTCCTGAATCTTCCATCTTATAACTATGCTAAACCACAGAGAGACATATATAAAAAAACATACACACGTTTATTGTGTTTCAATCCTGTTAAACTTTAACACACGCGCGCACAAGCGTACGCACATATATGTTCACTACCAATTAATCATGATCAATAAAAATTCACTATACAATATTTTATTATTTTAAAATTTGATAATAATATTGTGAAAAAATACAATTAAAAATAAGTAAATAGTAGCAGTACAGGAAAAACAGTTCATTCTTGAATTTACTTTAGCAAAAACAATTTTTGTAGTCTTGCGTTGTTAGCCGAGAGGAATCGCAGCCGCCATGCAAGCAAGTAGTTGGTTGCAGACGGTTGTGGGTTCGCGTCCCGGCCGATGCTATGACATATGGAAAAAAAACAAAACAAAAAAAAACAAAAACAATTTTTGTTCTATATATATTGGATAAGAATCAGTTTTTATCTAGCAATAGGGCATAAAATATTTTTGTTTTTATCAAAATCAAAACGGCATTTTTTTTTTGTTAAAATAAAAATTCGGAGATTACAAATATGATGGTCTTTAAATTCTGAATCCCTGTATATACAATTGATTTTATATAAAACTAAAATAATGTACTGCTATTATTATTCTACAAATAACATAAGGTAAATTTTTTTAGAAGATCATGTGACATTTAAGTACACAATAAGTATATTAAGCATAACAGTTTCATTTAATTAAGTAATCTGAGTTTTTTCTTTTCTTTTCTTTTACTGGATATCAATCAAGAGAACTTTAGAACTTGAATGCATTGCTTTATCACTTTGGTGAAGTGCGCATGTCATTATTATAAGTAAGATTAATACATACAACTTTTATCTTGTTATGAAAATCAAATAAATTTATCAGTTCACTTAATGCTAAAACACAAGTTTAATAGTTTTATTGACCACTATTTTTGAAAAAAAAAAAAGAGCTCTCATTTTAAAAGTTAATATTTTTTATATTTTTCAGTGTTTTTAAATATATGTCTTAACGTTGATTTTCTTTAAAAAAGATAACATTGTTTACTGTTATTTTAATTTTTATTTTCATTAAAACATCTGTTTTTGCTTTATTTTTGTTTTTAAAGCTATTTTATTCATAATAATTTGTTTCCTCTTCGGAAATCAAAGCAATAATATATATTAAAAGCCTAATAATTTAATGATTAGTTCACCTGTCTGTTACGTCATGATATCCTTGGAAAGTTTTACAAATCGTTGAGTTTCTAAGCAAGTTTTAAGATTGCAACCAGATATTAGCCATTATAGTTAGGCACTCAATTTTTGGTGTAAATGGATATGTAACTATTCTTAATAAACAACAAAAACAAAAAATAAATCTAACTATCTGACAGTTGGTAAGCCTGATAGAGAATGTCTTTCTTCAACATTTTTCTATGAGATACTTTGGAGAGCCTTTGCTAAGCCGTAAGTTCTTTAAGGATATTTTATACTTTAAATATTTATAAATCCCCTTGATTATTATCTCATAAATAAGGGTAATTCATCTCTCTATCGTAACAATGATTTAAACTGAAATTCCAATCAGATAAAATTAGATTTCTTTTCAGATTCCAATCAGACTTAATTGAATCGTGTGTAACCAATCCTACCATTTAATATTAGCCGATAATTGAGAATCTATCTATTCTTAGAAGTCTGTAAACAAAGATGAAAGTATGACTTAACACTCACTAAACTATGTGTAGTGATTGATATTCCCGTGTACAAAATTGTTAGAAAGATCTTTTGTCTTGTCACGGACTATTTGGACCCACCCCCTATATTTGTCAATTTACATATAATTTCAAAAAAAATATGTATATATATATTTTATGTGTCAAAGCATTGGCCGGGAAGCGAACCCGCAAACCTGGGAAAACTGCTTGTAAGGCTGCTGTGCTGACAACTCGACCACCAACGTTTGTAAGCACATTGTATATACAAATACAAACGAAGGAAAAAATCTCTTATATATGTAAACGTTAAAGATGACAAAAATCTTCCAACTCAAGTTTTCGTTAAATATAGTTGGCTATTTCTCATTTCTTCATCATCGAATTGCCTAAGCAGACAAAAAAGAATCATTTTCCAACTGCTTAATGGATTCTTTTCCACCTCTTTAGGCAATTGGGTGACAATGTACTGTTAGATAGTTAATTATATTTAAATAAAGGACTGCGTGTTGGGAGAGGTTCGTCACTCTTAATGTTTATGTATTAAAAATTACAGCGTTTAAATTATTCTATTAGATAAATAATTTTTTAAAATTTCACCTACATAAAAATATTAAAAATCTACTATTTATAAATAGATGCGAAAGTTTTATGATTTTTTTAAAAGTATTTTTAGAAACTAAAATAAACTTTTGGTTGAGTTTTGATTATTAGTTTATAAATTTTGGCTTTATTTTAAAAAAAAAAAAAAGCATTGATCTATAACCTTTTACTTCATGCGTCAGTATTTACGATCGCATGATTGGTCATGAGGAAAAAAAAAAACTTAATATTGGTAAAAGGTCTTGAAAAGTAGAATAAATTTTAGAAGAGATTTTATTTTTTTAAATTATTTGCATGTCTTCTATTTTTAAATATTTAGTTGTTAATATAACAAATAATTATTTTCGTAACATATGTGTAAATAAGTCTTTTGGTTAACTGCTAAGGCATCCATCCACATGTCATGCTCAAAGTCTGAAATTTGATTCTTCAAAAATTGTTTTAACTATTTCAGAATTTTCAAAATAAGCTTTGAATTGCTTCCCTTAGTTATTCAAGGAAGCCATCCTACAAAATAGTCACACCGATAATAGCAAAACCTCTCTATATGGCAATTAATTACCCTTGTCAAAAACACATTATATACATTTATTCTATCATACAAACATTAACTATATACTGTTATATATAATAATAATAATAATAATAATAATAATAATAATAATAATAATAATAATAATAATAATAATAATAATAATAATAATAATAATAATAATAATAATAATAATAATAATAATAATAATAATAATAATAATAATAATAATACAAAATATCGTTATTTGTGTATAATTTAAATTAGTCAAAAGCATGATTGATGTTTTTTTTAAAAAATGTTGCTGGCTTTAAGAATCATTATTCTAATAAGCAATAATTAAAAATATTTGCATTATTGGTTGGTAGTCTGGCATTATCAAAACGCAAATAAAACATAAGTGATTCTAAAGATTTTCATGCGCATTCAGTGGTCAATTAAAACAATGACTGAATTCCATCAGCCTTAGAACCTTTTTTCAGAATACATGTAGATGTAATTTTTTTTATATAGTTTCTCCATAATAATTCTATTACTCAACCAATATGGTAAGTAATGTATATTTAATTATTATCAGCTAAATGGCAAAGATTCCATGTTATACGAGGTTGTCAAATATTGATGTCTTGCTTGTAAATATAAACAAAACAATACAATCTTCAGCACTGGTAGGGTGGAATGATATAAAACCCATGGTCTAGTTTTATATTAGGACAAAAATGGCTGTTGGAAATGTGAGTATTAATTTTTTTAAAAAGAACATCACGATTTTAAATAATGAGATCTATATTAAAAAATAAAATATCAAAGCTAATTTAAGCAATTACAAAAAGGAATTAATAAAACAATAGCTTATTGTACCTATATCTGCAAAGATTGGAAGTAAATATTTTAATTTGTTATTGGGTTTTGATAGCTCATTATTGACCAGAACTGTAATTTTTTTGAATTAATATTTAAATGAACATTTTCTTTACATAATTATTGTTATTCAAACCTAACTCGAAAACTTTGCGTGTGAAAATGTATTTGTAAAATAATATAAGCCTATTGAACCTGACTGCAAAACTACTTTTTACTTAAAAACAGGGTATTCATATTTCATTATTATTCTATTTCATATTCATATTTAATATAAACTATTCATTCTTGTTTTTATTTCATATTCATTTTAAATTTGGTGCTGATTATTTAAAATTAATTTTATCTTTTTGCTATCATATCTGTATTGATTGTAATTACAAATTCCACTTCTAATGATTTTAATTTAATATAAGAAAAAACAAAAAATCAAATAAATAGAAGGTAGATAGATCTTTTTCAATTAATGTAATTTTTATAGAGGCTATGAAACCAGTCAACAAAATAAACATACAAGAATGTGGATATTATTCTAATTGTAATTTCCACAGTTTGTAAAGAATTTTGAATAGCCTCCAATTTAAAGATCAATTTAAAAAATACATTTCTAAAATGATTACAAAAATAAATTAAACCTCTATATAACAGTTTTATTTTTAATACAAAACTTTTAAGTATATTAAGATTTGATGACAATCAATATAAAACGAAATAACAGAAAATTAGTAAAAAAAAAAAAATTCCAACAAATAATATATTTTTCTTCTAAAAACAATCTATTTTTTTTTATTTTATTTTAAATTATGGTATAAGTACTTATTCTACATAGTTTTATTTTATTAATTTATGTATTGATTAAATTATATGTTTTTTTCTTTTTGTAATAAAATAGTTTTATTGTTGAGTTAAAATATGCTTACAATTTTAAAAATTAAATATTCTCACTAGTTATATATATATATATATATAACTATATATATATATATATATATATATATATATATATATATATATATATATATATATTCCGTGATCCTATGCTTTTGCACATTGTCTTTATTAAGTGCATTAACTTAAGAATTAAGCTACTTTATTCTAAAAAAATAAATAAATAAATAAAGAGAGAAGGAAGATAGTGACTTTATTTTGTGTCAATTATGTTATTTAACTCTTATGCATCAATATTTTACTTTATTTAGTTCATTAAGAGCATAAGATAGATAATATTTGATAAATTAAAAGCTGTAACAAAGATATAAATTTAGTAGTAAAAGATGCATGCTTTAAGTTAGAAGTTATTTAATTTATACCTATTTTAGAAAGAAAAAAAGCTAAACAGAGCTAATTTTGTAGTTAAAGTTTAAAAATATTAATAGATAATTTATTAGTATTAAAATGCAATTGCTTCATTGTATTCAAAGTAATTAATCATCTAGATTTAATTCTTATTTAGTAAGTTTAAAAAAGTATATTTCTAAATAAAGCTTATTGATTTAGTTAAATAATATTAATTGTTTAAAGAAACATAAGTTAATTATTAAGAAAGATTTAATTAAAAACAATGTAATTTTCTCTTTACATGTGTGGGTTTGACTTCATTTGCACATGTGTATTTTGGTTTCCTGGTTTAAATTGCCAAGAAATTTAATTTTACTCAATAAATATTTTAAAAAGAATATTTTATTAAACTTGGCAAATAAAGGGTTAAAATTTTAAAATCATTTATGATAAACTTAAGTGGAAGAAAAGGTGATATTTTGTTTCAAAAAATGAATAAATTATAATTTATTATCTTATTTTATTTTTATTATTAAGTTTTGTTAATTAATAATAGATAGTTAAATTTGACATTTTCTTCAACTTGGACATGGATTTTTAAAAAATATCTAGGTCAAAGTTATATAATTTTACTAATTATTTCCTGGTAATAATTGACTTTTTCACTAACAGAAGTCATTATTTTTAGAGATGGATATTAATTTTTGACACTTATCAACAGGGATATAAAAACTAAAGATGGCCAGTTTCGCAGGTTCGGTCGGCTTCTTTGTTTCTCCATCTCCTGACTGACCGCTGCTGTGCACTGCAAGAACAGTAATAATTTTCTTTAATTATTTTTCTTTTTCTTATCTAAGTGTTTATTTTACTAAAAAAATTATATCTTATTAATCTACAATGTAATATTGAGCCAATTCATAAAGTATTCTGATGTTTTATTACTGAATTCAATTGAACTTTCTTAACTGCTAATATCATGCTTCAGAAGAATAATTCATTTATAATAACTCAAATTTGTCAATTATGCTTTAAAGTTAATTATAAAAGAAACCATGTGATATGTTCTCTTACGTTAAATTATAAAATCATACTGGACATTGTACTGAGTTATTTCGTGCTATTATGTTTCACCTTTATGAAGAAGAAACAAAAAATTAAAAAAAAAGACTGTTAAAACTCCAAGTTAAAGATAAACAATTATATTAATTAATTATTACCTGCTACAAATGTTTAAAATGCTGGGTATATGTTAACTTCAATGTATATTCAAAATTCGGATTCAATAGGAAATATATAGTTATTAAAATAACCTGTTATTTTAAATACAGGAGGTCTCTTTAAATTATGCTTTTCCTTTTCCTTATTTTACTAGATAAAAGAAATACTTAGGAGAAAATTGAATTAAGGAAATTTTATAAAAAAAAATGCAGGAGAACTGTTATCTGCTTTATTTTCTCAATATTGCTTTTTAAGTAAAAAATGCTTTGAATAAACTTGAACCAAAGAAATCATTTGAAAAATTTTATAAGAAAAATATAGTTTGCAGATATAACAATAATGGACATTTAATAAATGAATTGTTAAATTGTGAACTGTTAAACTTACTTGTAATTTAAAAAAAATACTGAAATTAATATCTTGAGTAAAGTCTTAGAAAAATTAAGACTTACTTTTAAAAATATGCATTTTCAAAGAAATAGAAAAAAAAATATTGCTTCATTCTTATAGAACAGTGGATACCAAAATTCAACATATAACTTGCTTATTATTATAATATGTTCTTAAGTGAAAATTTTCAGACAAGCTAGCTTATGGTTAATCAATTTCTTAAAAATGGATCCAAAACTTTTATTTATTTTGAATAAGAACTTCTATTATTAAAACAGGCAAAACTCACTATACATGGTCATGTGATGTTTAATAAGAACTTCATTAATATTTAATCATTTATGTTTACTTTTGGAAAGTTATATTTGCTTTGATTTTCTATCAAAGAAAATGTCTTGTTTAGTATGGATGCTTTGTTCTATGGATAATTCACTGAGGAAAGACATTGTGCCCTTGACAAGCTGCTTACTATGGAAGAAGTTCTGCTAAAGAACTAAGGTGTTTTTTTTTTAAAAAGGAAATATATAATCTTTTTTTATATGGTAAATTATATGTCAAGGTATTTTATTATCATGATATTATTTTTAATGGGTTTATTATTGAATGTTTAGGTATTCCTACATATGCATGGTAAAATTGAGATATTTTTATATTTGCTGGATTAACGGTAAGTTTTATAATGCCTTTTATTCAAGTAGAGATATAATTTATAGTATCTTTTTATTCAAGTAGAGATATTTACCATTTACATTTTAAAAAAAATAATGTTTATGAGTGTTTCATTTACCCATAGGTAAACAGCCAATGTATGTTTATCAGAAGTTCAATATTTCATAATTATTATGATATAATAATTTTATAGTTAAATTTTAATATAACCAAACATTTATTAGTCATTTTTAATAATATTTACTTTGCTATTATGTCCACTTTACCTTTATAAATTTTAATTTTGTTCATTGCATATATGGGTATTTCTTATTTAATGCAGAACTTTTATTGTTCTATTTTAAACATTTTACAGTCATTTGACTGACCATAAACTTGTTGGTTTCAGATATTGCTTAATGTCTGTAATTTTTAGCAGAAATTTTAATCTATTCAGTTTATTAGTGATAATTTTGTTACTTGCCATAATTTAATCTAGGATTTATGCCTTCAAGTATTGGACTTTATGATGTTGCTTTATTTATTGTCATTTGCAGGATGGATGTACTCCCTCCATTGTTTACATTTTGTATTCCATGATAAGACAATGTTCTTTATATTCTAAGATTACTTTCATATATTGTTAAGGTATGTAGGTCCCATGAGAGAATCATTATATGGTGTATATTCTGTTTTCTTATGTGGTGAGACTGCATCCACTCATACATTTTTGCCTAAGATATAGATGTTGGAATCCACCATACTTTTGTTCACGTTGCTCTGCTCTGTAAAGCCTATCTTTATTAATCTATCACTCATGATGTTATTAAATATTTTACCACTATGGAAGGTGACATTGTTTGTGCTTGTTAGAAATGATATGGCAATGATAGGTTAGTTATTGAAGTATTTAGTTCTTCAAGGTGCACTTTGTTAGTTATAATTGCTATTGTTAAGTGAAACAGTGTCTGTATTATGCTGTTGTGCATTGCCAGTAGTTCACAAGTAAATCAACAAAGTATTAGTAATTTTAAATGATTATTTTTGGTACATAGCATAACAAGAAATACACATACACAATGTTGTTTTTCATCACCATCTGGGAAGTAATTCACTGATAGATTAGTAAGTCATTTAATATTAAATATTTCATTATTTTGTGGACATGAATCAAGTATATAATATGTGTATACATGACTTCTGATGAATGTTCTATTTTTATTGCTATTTTATTGAATAATAATGCTAATCAATGATTATCTTATTTGTTTGGATATGATATTCATCATCATCATTCAAGATTTCTAATTCAAACTCAGTCATAGAATAGTTCAGATTAAGTTATTTTAATCTGTAATGTGTTAATTTTGCAAATAAAAGTATTATAAGTTGTTACCTGACAGAGAAATATGTATATCATAAATTTTATGGCTTAGCTTGTAATTTAAGCTATTTTATTTTTATTGTTTCCCATTAAACATTTGTTTAATAGGATGATTGAGCTAGAACACCTTAAAATCAATTAGTAAATATTGAAACTATTTACTTCAACTAAATGTATTTTTTTTATAATTCATCCAAAGGTTTTAAGACCAATAGATAGTTTGTTAGTGAAGCAATTCTGTATTATCCATTGTAATATCTTACTAAAGATTTGAGCAGCACCTATGTTTGGCAAATAACTTTCAATCACATTGTAAATATATTTTGCGTATGTGTATAAAGAATGTAAATAAATGTATTTGTTGATTATTTAAATCTGGTTTTTGTTTTCTATATGCAATTTTTCTAGTGTCCAGGATTCTTATTTTTAACAAAAATCTTGGTAAATCAGATGATTGAATTTTATGCAGATCCAATATCTCAATGTTATTAAAAATGTAAATATTTCATAAATGCTTCAATTCCAAGATGGAATTGTAATCAAAAGAAATAAATATTTATTTAATCTTGCATTGAATTATTTGATCCATTTTACAGACTGTACATTATTTATTTATTTTATTAATAAAAGTACATAAATCAAACTTAATTATTTTTATTGTGTTGTTGATGGGGTAGTAGAAGGATATAAAAAGTACTCTTTTCTTCTATTATTTCGAGTGACATTCTGGATAAAAAGTTATAATTTTCTAACTTTATGTAATTTGTTTATGCAATTATCAAGTAGATTAAACACTTTTTTATGTAATGATTATTGTTATTATAGTAAATTAGGAGACATTAGATTATAAGAGAAGTGTGTGACCTAGAGTTTTTCAGGATGCCAGTCATTTATTTCAACATAATACAACAGTATATTTTCCTAAAATTAACAAGAAGAACCCTGAGATCATTATTTATTATATTATTAGTCATTAATCAATTCATTTGTATCAGAAATCTGGTGATGACAAAAGAAATTCGTTATTATTTATTGTAATATTAGAAAAGTACATTGCATTTGCACTCTATAAGAGTAGAGGTCAGATCAAGTCAATTAATAACTATTTGATATTAGATAATTGTTATACAAGATATTAGAGAGAAGTCATAAAGACTCTTATTAGACATTACTATAAGTGCAAAATATTTATATTAATAATGAGGAAGTGATGATACGATTTGAATTTTAAAGTTTCCAATGGCTTGTGTAGAGAAACCAATGAGTGTTCTATTGTAAGTATTGTCACTTCCAAGTTTTTTTTTATTTTTAAATTGAAATTTATGTTTCTCTAACATATTTTTTTATTTATGTTCAATGTGTATGAAGTAAAATTTGATAGCACACAGAAATATAGCATTCTAACAAAATTTCTTATATGGTGAAGTTAATTATTTGCATTGATTTCTTAGGTCAGCAATAAATCTCATTTTCCATATATACAATGTATTTTTTACATAAATTTCTTTTACATTTAATTTTAGGGAATCAATCTACTGTGTGAAAAGAGAATTAGGTGAATTACATAGTTTCTAATAATACATAATATTAACATGTAGTAAATTGAAAATTTTTATGAAAGTTAATATATAGGAATAAATTACTGAAGGTAAAGGGAATGCTTTCAAACTAAAATGCTTTAGACTGGCTTATATAACTAAATGTAAGTACAAAAGGTAAAAAGGCCACTTTCATCTTTTCAAAGTCCCCATCTTGTACTTTAGATTGAGAGTATCCTCAGTACTCAACAAGATATCATTAAGCTATTATAAGAACATGACAGTGCAGGTGCTTAGGATATAAATCTCTTTTGTTTAAATTACATATAATCTCTGTGCTAATAAATAAAATTGAATATTATATAACAAGTACAATAAAATACCAATATATATATATATATATATATATTGGTATTTTAATAATTTTATAATTTAATATATATATATATATATATATATATATATTAAAATTATAAAATTATTGTTTTGTTTATTAATAATAATAATAAGAAAAATATCTGTTTTTATAATAGTTAAAATGCAGTGTTAATGATACTTATACTTATAAATAAAGCTATGATTATGATCCTGAAAGCATTGAAAACACTTAGCTAAAATAAAGAGATTTGAACCAATGGAAATATTATAACTATTGTAGCTATGAATATATGGCAATACGCCTTGAAAGCACTCAGCTTTTACTTATTTATTTATTGATTTACAAAAATACTTTATATAGCTTCTCCTGTTAGTGCCCCAACACACTTGTAATTTTGTTGTAACTATTAGTGTTTTTATGTATTCTATAAAAGAAATAAAAAGGAAAAAAATATTATTTTTGATTAATTTCTTATTAAAGATATCCAACTATAAATTGTTCAGAAGAAAGAAAAAATCTTCTCTTCTATCAGATCAATTTTTCAGATTTTTGAAATTTGTACAATAGTAACCAAATAATTTATCCTACTCTACCATAGGGTAATCCATAAGTAGTGAATAATCTGAAAAGTTAGTTCAAATAAATCATCTTAATGTCATGCATGGGTATGTATAGTGAAAGACTCTGGAGCTGAAAATCCATAATCATGATCCAGCTATGTCACTTACAGTGCTCAAACATTTTATGAACTGCCAAGCAATAAACCATTTGATTATTTTTTATCAATTAATAACAAATAAAAATGTTTATTAAAGTATGAATTTGGATTTCATAAAAGGTTAACAAAAACTGGAAAAAATCGCAACGCTCTAGGAAAATGAAATAAAAAATAGTTAATATTTTAAAAATTCAGAGAAATTAACAAGAAATCATAATAAAATTTTGATTCTTTATATTTGATAGTTGTCAGCATTATATTTTATGAGCATGCCAATAATTTTTGTAAATTAGTTAGCATATATTATTTATACATTTATATTTAGATTTTGTTTGTTAGCTTGCTTAATTATGTTAATTCTCTGACACTGTAACAGATTTAATTATTCTACTTAGTGAGTCTTTTGTCAGCTTTCAACATTTGTTAAACCATTATTCTATATTAGAATATAATAAATTGGACTTGTTTTAATGAAATTTTACATTTGCATAAAAAAGAAGTTAAAAAAATTAAATATTGAAAAAAATTAAATAAAATCAAAAAATGGTTTTATGTTTTAAGAATTGGAAGGAGCAGATTAAATTTATAAAATGAACAAAATCTTTTTATTGACATTTGTTTTTAAAATCTGAACATAAAAATCAATAACTGACAAATCCATCAAAATATGCTTTAATATATTAATTTTTTATAATATTGTAATGTATTATAACACATCATCAATGATGAAATGTTAGCAAATAGTTTGTAAATGCCTGCTTCTGTAATTTGTATTATTAACATTACTGTAGAAATTATTACCTTCTATTTTTTAACATAAAATAAGTAATAATGTATATATTTGATTTTTAATAAGCATTACATAATAATTGTGTAAAAATGATCATCAATATTAATAAACATTGCAAAAAAAAAAATGTTTCAGTCATTCAAAATACATTCTTGGAATAATCTTACAAAGCTGAATATAAAAAAAGGACATCAATGAAAGATTTAAAAATGTGTAAAGTACCACATTTTCAATTGTCTCAACATCTTTAGATTTTTTTGAAATGAAAATATCTGATTAATAATGTACATGAACTTTGCAATTTAAAAAATAATGAAATAATTCAATAAGTGGCTATAAAAGGAAGTCAACTTTAATATTTTCTCTGTACAAGGCTTCTTGGGAAAAAACAAATTAATATTTTGAACTTAAAATTTAACTAGCACAGGGTTAGAGTTAAGAATATAATAACATAAATAGTATAACTGATATCTTATACTATTCTAAGGAAATCTTATTGTTCAGTATAATTATCATTTCAAAATTGATTTTTTACCATAAGCATTATTTAAAATAAATACTAGAATATTTGTATAGAAAATAAAAAAAAATATAACTATAAAATCATAACAATGGAAAAATAAAATTACTTTTGATTAGAATATCTTTTAACAGAAATCAATTGATTGCTTTCTTACAATCAGTTATTTTAATAAAATAAATTTGCTTTTTGTTATTGTAAGCATTAGTTACAAAAAGTATCATAATAATTGTCTAAAATGTAGAAAAAAAATAATTTGCAAAAGACAAAGAAAATTTACAGCCATTTAGATTACAAGTGATATAATATACCACTAAACCTTACAAAGAGGGCACAAAATTTATCCTATATGAGCTAAATTCAAGCTAATTTAATTTTTGCAAAATAGAGACATATTTAGGAAGATAATGAGGTGAATGCCTGTTTAATTAAAAACATTATATAAAATTAAGGCATTTGAAAATTTATATGAATATCACATAGCAGTTGCTGCTGCTGTTGATTAAAGTATATTTTTGATTAACCAACATACATTTGTATTGATTTATGTTTACTTTTAATGTAAATAGTAAATTATAAACATATTTTCTGAAATAATATTTTATTTATATTTAAGAAATATGGATAATAATGGAAATGTAATAAAGTTCATTCCCAGAAAATATTTTAAGCTTTTGTTTATATTTTAAACAGTCATATACATATCAAAAAGGAATATTATTTTAACAGCATTATTCCAAACAGAAAGCAAATATCCTGACATTATATTGAGTAATTTATAAATTACTAAAAATATGATTATTTGTCATTGCTCTCTTATTTTAATGCTAGTCTAAGATGAAAAGTTTAATCACACATTCTTATGCATAAAAAATAAAATTAAGCAAAAAGAGTAGAAAACATATTTCTAGCAGAAATTAAATGTAAGAATATATAATTCTACTATGTATAATCTTGAAGAACTAGATATCAAGAATGTTTATGATATAATAGTGGCTTATATTATTCCCTGTTTAATAAAAGGAATCATACCTTCAAATGAAATGAATAGATGCAAGTAACTGTAACAGGAAAAAATATCTTTCCAAATGATGGAAGTATGTATAAGTAAGCTTGTAAGTGGCAAGAGGTACTGTACATTCAATGAAAAGATAATCACAGGCTTTAAATACTTTTTTATAAGACTCCCATAAATTTATATTTAGTTTCTCATGGTATTTTATAAAAATGAGCTTGCTTTTATACTATTTGGCATGAAAAAAGTAAATTTATTAAAGAAATAAAAAAAATTGTGCTCTTATCTGGGTATTTAAAAAAATAATGTCATTTTTTAAGTATTGATTAAAATAAAACCATTTGAGAGCTTAATCCAAGTTGATAGATATATTACATTTCAACAAAGATGATAAGTGAAAACAGATCCATAAAATGATTGTGAGATATTATCATCACTTATACACAACAATTAATTCTCATGTAAATGTATAGATGAAAATGAATTGTAATGAATACATTTCTAGCCACAATTTACCTACATTTTTTTATTTTCTTATAGAGTTCAAATGTCTTGAACTCTATATTAAAGAACTTTTACATGTTTTATTTTTAGTTCTAAAAAGTGTATGTAAATCAGATAAATTTATTGAGGAAGGGACTATCCATACCAATCTCAGTATTTGGATGTCTTTTGTTAATAATTTTGTTAAGATAAAGGTATTTTCTATTATAAATTAATATATTTTTAAATGTTTAAAAAAAGTTAATTAAATTCAACTATTAATTTAGCATGTTTCTTGGTTCGAAATTTATTCTCTGCTGTAGAGACACCATGTGCATATTACTTGCATTATTTTAATACTAAGGTAGAAGATAAGTGTGGGTCTATGTATAGTCCACAATTATTGTTCTCATTTGCTTAGCACACATAACTTACACATGTTTGCAAATTCATATTGCTGATCTTATTCTGTTTTAACCACCATCTCAATACTACAAACATTTACAACCCTTAATATATATATATATGTGTGCGGTACATTTTGGTAAATTCAAAACTCATTTTCAACTTACATCAAATGTTTTAGGAAACATTGTGAATAATCAATAACTGTTCTAATTTTGAAAATATTTTTGTTTTAAATTTTCATATTTGAAAATTACTTATAAAGTTAATTAGCTAGTAATATTGTAATATTGATAATTACTAATGGTTAACATAGTTTATTTTTTACATTTTAAGTAAAGAAAGCTTTATTCAATTATTACATATTACAAAAAAAAATCCAGTATTTACATCTGGGTCTCTTTTTATGTGGACTTATTTAACACAATTTTGAAGTTATGCGATTCGTGCTTTACCGGAAGTTGACCTCCGATAATGCGCTATTACTTTAAATAATAAATTTTGCACACTTACGTTATATTGAAAGTAATAGCACATTATTGGATTTCTACTTTCATCTTAGTAATTTCAATATTTTTAGTGCTTTATAATAGTAAGATTTTATGCAATAATGAAATTAAAATCGTAATTTCCACATTTTATGTATACACACATTAAAATTTACAAGATTATAATGTAAATTTGTTCAAACATTGTGCATGTTAATTTTGCATTTTAAATCACATTCTGTTTTTGCTTTTTAAAAAAGAATGTAATCAATTATTAATCATTTAGTGTCCACAAGTTTATTTTTAAAAGGTCAGTAATAGCAGTGGGCACAATTAAAATCTGATTTTTAATTGTAATTAACAATTTAAAAATTACTTACGGGCAACTTGAAATTAATGCGATGTAAAACAAAATTTGATTTTTAAACGGAATTGAAAATTAAAGGCAAAAATAAGAATTTAATGTTTAGTTGTTAATTTTAATTAAATTTTTCCCAACAGTGGTGAATAAATGTCTTTTTATTATCATAAGTCTAAGTTCATAAACAATTAATAAAATCATCATCGTCGTCAACAGAAAACTATTAACACAACATGAGAGTGAACTTGGCGCTAGTTGTATTTCCTCTTGTGAGAATAATTGCTGATATATTCTTGACTTCATTTAAGGAGAAGCCAAATACATCACATCACTTGAGAATATGATTTTTTACTAGTTTGCAAACGAACGTGGTTTGGGGCAAATAGCGATAATAATTAAAACATGTATAAAAAAATATAAATTACTGTACTGTAAATTATGCATAAAAATATATTATTTTGAATAAAATTAAATATTATAGTTAAAAAAAGTTTGTCTTGTATCAATTTTTTTCAAATTTGAAATTTTTTATTAGTCATATTTTATTTCTTTATATTTTTTTTGCATGAATTTTAAAGTAATTTTACATTGGTGCTTTGCTTTTATGCAAATTTTGAAAAATCACAGACTGCATCCCCCCTTTTTCAATGTAAGTTACGTCTATTTTTGCGTGATTTCATTTGCGCGTGTTTTCTGAGAAACCTATCTATCGCGTAAAATGAGACCCAGGTGCATATGGAGGAAGATAGATTAAGAATATATTTAAGACAATTATAAAAATATAAAAAAAACATCTATTTAAATTAAATGAAAATTTAAGGAATATTTAACTAGATAAGTATTTATCTTGCAAAATATTAATTTTAATAAAATATTAATCAATATTGTATAAAAAAAGCCTCATAAAACTGTAGTTAGAGGATCCTCATGCACAAGGTGGAGTCTGAAATCAGGCTAGTTAAAATTGAAAGTCTTTATAGAGTATAAAAAAGTTTAGAATGTTTATTCAACATTCAGCCAGAGTACAATATCTGAAAAACAGTGCTAATGAGGTTAATAAGGGGATATGAACCTTTTTAAATATAGGGAATGAAACGAATAGAAAAATTAAATTGTATTGACCTGACTGTTGACTAGATCAGTAAAAAGGATCTTTTTAAAGAAGATATTTGACAGAACATTAAACTAATTTGGAATAATTTGCTATTTTATTTAGCAATTATATATATATATATATATATATATATATATATATAAAATAGCTAAATATATTCATATATATATATATATATATATATATATATATATATATATATATACTGTAAAAGTTTGAAGGTGGTAGTCCATTTTTACAATATTTATAACATCACATATGTTTCTTCAAAAAAAAAGATTGCCTGCCTTTTTTTGCACCATGTTTATAGTATTTATGAAAAAAGATAGTGAATGTTTTTTGTTATTTCAATATGCACATTTTGTTTTACAAAACTAGCAATTCCAAAATACATCACAATATTTCTTTTAAACTTACAATTGGAAATAGTTGCAGATTTTCATTTCCTTTATTGTTATCTTCGTGTAATTTTAATATATATATATATGTCAAAATTTAACTAATTTGTACTTTTATTTACACATGAAGGTATAAAAATCATTTGATTATTATTAAAACATCTTTACTTGTTATATTTGATTATACCCTAACTTTTGTATTTGTTATTTTTGGTTATGAAAGATGGCAATAGTGAAGGTGGTATATGAAGTGAGTAAAGGGACTGTATGAATCATTTTAAAAATATTAATGATCATAATATTTTAAAAAAAAATGAAAAGAAAAAAAAATTGACAATTACCAATAAATCTTTTTTTTGTTTATATATCATAAACTCATATTTATATGTAGAACTTATACTTGTATGTATATATATTTTTAGTTGTAAAGTATTAAGATTCCTTTTGGAGGATTGATAGCTATGTAAATAATTTAATTGAGACAATATGCCACATGATCATGTATGCTAGATACTATAGCAACCATAAGTAACAAAAGAAAAATCGTTCTAGTTTTTATAGGGATTATTATTGTTGACAGTCGAGAAGAAAAAAAGACTAATCTCATAAAATTTCTCTCTTTTTTATTTGGATAAAATTACCAAACATTAATTGAAGCTGGTCTTAATAAAGAATGATAGGATAGAGAGAAGACTACTATCTGAGGAACTTGGGACCTCCTACATTGTCCATTTATGATTAATCATTGTTGGAAAGCAAGAGAACATCATCACAGGGCATACATTGAAAGAAAAAAAAGCAGAAAGAATACTTAAAGAAAAAGGTATTCTCATTTTAAAATTAATTTGAGAAATGTATAAAAGCTTCTGAAGTAACTTTGCCATCTTCCCTCTCACTTATTTTTCACTTAGCCAAAAGAAGGAGGATGATGCTTTGAGAAAAACAATTTTAAATAGTTGCAAAGTTTATGCATTCGCCATCATAATTCATGTGCTATATTGATGGATGTAATTAAAGATAGACATTGATGTCACAACTGGCTATGAATCTTCAAAAAAAAAAAGAAGCTAAATGGTAATTATGTTTGCTTATTAATAATATTTTTAAGTGCATATGTTTTTACTTTTATCTTAGCAACTATGCTATATTCAAGCTTAACCATTCACTCAGACTACTAACTAAAGCATCAATCATGAAAGCTATTCCTTCCAAAGCATATATACTTTTCCATAAGATTGACTTGTTGAAGAGACTCCCTGAGAGGACTTGGTTTGCATTCATTGGATTTTTACAAACTTTAATTGCACACTTCTCCCAAAAAACAAAAGGCTCATTGACACTGATTAAAGAGCTAGATGACATTCATCTAAAAATAAAAGTTTGTCATGCTGAACCAGAACATACAGCTCAGCTTTTGCTACTAAAACATCAATATAAAATTAAGAAGATTGCCATTGTTGAATACATTTCCATCAAAAGAGTACAAAATTATTTCACAGCCCAACATTGCTGGACCAGAAGTTATCTGTGGTGGGCTATGGGTGCCATCAAAAAACTCCATATACCTACATCACTGGTAATAGATGGAAGCAGCATCTTTACTCCATCTATGATTGAACAGTTAAGTCAGCACTTTAAAAAATGTCTACAAAATAACCAAACTACAACTAACAGCAACTGACAGACTCATTCTGAAGCTATTAACCATGGAATTACATCCTACGACCTTCAGGACAGACTTTCTAATCTTCAAGTCAATGTACATCCTGGAATGCATGCCATTCCTAAATTTCTAATATCACATCTTAGTAACTTTACAATTCTGATTATGATGGGTATGGTAAACCACCTTTCTACTAAGAAAATACAAATACACAATATGTACCCAATAGCATTAGTACCATACATAAAGAAAAATAAAGATTCTACCAATATCAACAACATAAGACCTATCTCCATGATTTCTATTATACTCAAAGTAATAGAGGGAGTCATTAAGGAGAAAATTCAGCAGGCAGTTCTTCACCATGTTGTTCAGTCTCAATATGCTAAGAAAGGTTCATCAGCTTTGATGGCAATGGGTGAAGTAAAGACACTTTTTGATTATGTTAGATCCAAGTGAATGCCCAAGCCTATTGCCATTCAGCTTGACATATCAGAGGCATTTGACTCCATCAACATTCTCAAACTTCTAACTCACCTAAGAGAAATCAACATTCCCTCTCAAATTATCCAGACCATAGAAAATGTCATTAACAATAGACAAATTCATATCATACTGAATGGATGCTATACTAATAGTTTCCAACCCAATACTTCCATTACACAAGGTTCCCCACACAGCACCATACTTTTCATCTGTTATTTAAATCCACTACTAAAAGACATAGAAAATTCATTCCCAGGAATATACATACCCAGAATTAAGAGGTCATTTAAACTATTCATATACATGGATGATACCTTGGTTATTCTTTCATCCCAAAAATTCCTACCAAGGCACTACCAAATATTAGACAATTTCTCACTGTTGTTTCATCTTAAATTCAATCAAGAAATCTTCCTCATGGAAAATTCTTTTGGGAAAAACAATATCTTCAAGATTCATCACCAAGCTGCAAGAATTTCTGGGCTTTCCAATTTACTTTTCTTAATCATCAATGTCAAGACAAATACAAAATAATCTAATAGATTCTATCTCTAAAATAATTCAAACTCTCTCTAAAGAATATTTATTATTACAAGGAAAGGTTGCACTTTTCAACATGAAGGTCATGTCGAGAATTGCATACTATCTGCCTATTATTACCATTTCAAAAGCCTTTCCCAAAAAGATTAACAGCTTATGCTCAAAACTTTTCTAAAGGGGCAACACCACTTCAATTAGCATGTCCAGAATGCAGGAACACTGTAAATACAATGGGATGTTCTTACACTCCATTCCTGCATTTTTTTTTCAAAAGTCTTTTATGTTAATTATTAACCTCATGCAAAACCATGAATCAATAACTTTCAGTCAACCAATTAAACCCACAGATCGTCCTCTGCCTTGTAAAATGAGCTGGCTGGATCAACTGCTCTGGACAATTAACCAGCATTTAATTGTAGCTCAAAAATTACAAAAATCAAAAATTACCATCTGGGAGATGTACAGTATAATTAATCCGAATATTCCCACAATTATTCTGAATCTTGGGTTTTCCAACTACAAATTAAGATTTTTAAATTTCTAACTCTTGAGCCTAAATATCTTAATCTTATTATTAAAATAAACCTAGAAGCAATGCCCATGAATAAATTCCTTCATTTCAAAAGATTCTACAATAAAATAAACCCTATTTGTCAAATATGTAAAAGGCAAAAAGAGTCATTCAACCATATAATATACTAATGTCCTGGGCCCAATAAAATAAATTTAACTGTATACCAAAACTTAAGGATGGATTACTATAAAATTATGTCTATAAAAGAATCCTTACAAACTAAGGTTTCCTATTATTAGACTTTCAATCTTTATTATACATGCTATATGGAATGTCAGATGTAAGGTAATGTTCACTGTTCCCATACCTGAACCAGTAGATCTATTCATGAACATTATAAGGAAAGTAAAAAACAGAGATTTAATCATGAGATTAAAACTTATGTACAATGAAACATGGAATTTACTTAATATATTTGATCCACCAGAACATTAGTAGATTTACTAAGCAAAAGATGTTTAATGGATACATTATGCATCATTCCTAATAGGTGTAAAACATGATGTTTTTGGTCTGTTAAAATTATGTAAAAGACACTATTTTTCATAATAAAATTCTTTTGAGTTTAAAACCTTTTTTTGGACCCCCCCCCAATAATATAAATAATTATTATTTATCAATTTTTTGTGTGCAGTACATGCAGGATATAACAATTACTTATTGACTATTTTACCCTAATTTAGTATGTGTATTTTTATGAAGATCATATATATATATATATATAAAGAAACCTTATGGTTTCGAAATTTAATTAAAAACTTTTTGGTTTATAACTCAATCATAAGATATATTTGATAGAGTAATTTCTTATACTAGTAGTATATATATAAATAGTGCCGCTACTTTTTGTACCTGAATGATCGATTGTACACTGAGAATTAAAAAAATTGAAAAAAATCTGGAATCGTTATCATACGAGGGCATCACTAGGAAAAGAACCTAGAACTGCAAAATTAAAAAAATCCCATATTAGTAGTTGATAATTTGTATATATATATAACAGATCAACCCAAACTTCACTCAACAATCCCATTTTAATTTGGACAGATTCAATACAATAATATGTTTTATTGTTTAAAAAACAAACACAAAAAAATACAAAAAACAAATACACTTTCATAATCTTTAACCAATGATACACTTTATTATAGTTTCATTTTTTTCCTTATTCAGGACCATTAACAAAACAAATCACTAATAACCCCTCCACACCTTCCTTCTTTTTCTTGACTCTTTACACAACTAATGTAATCTTTCTCTTTCTTCTTTTTTTTAACTTAAAGAAGAAAAAACAAATAAAGGCAAAGAGCAATATATATTTCATTCTTGAAGGAACATGCATTTTTACTTAAATAAGCATCCAAACCAATCCAACTCTTGATTGGTATTAGGACTAAGCAGCATACTATTAGAAGTAAGTTATTACACAAGACCCATACCTTCTCTTTCAATATTTCTCAACCCTTAATACTTTTCACTTGCTTTCCAAATCCCTTTTTTTATTCTATTCTGATATCATTCTCATGGGTTCATTTATTGGATTATTATATTTTCTTGACCTTGCCCAATAGCCCTGTAAATTTAGTCAAAATTTAGCTAAACCATTCATAAAGAAAAATTAAAACATACAAATAATTTATGTATTTTAACTAAACAAATTTATTAATGCAGATATAAACATTATTAATATTAAAATAAAATCCCCTTCTATTGTCATAACTTGTAGTTCATTAATGGTTAAATGCAATCCTAAATGTATGTTTAAAGTTTGCTAATATCTATAGTTCAATTAAAAACATAAAGTTTCCATTACCCTGATTGATCAGTGCACATCCATAAGCATTTTTTCATACCTCTTGGGAGTTGACTCTCAGCCACTAATTTTTGTTCCATGACTAGCTCTGATTTCTCCTATGTGGTTTGATGTTCCTTGAGATAGTTTCATGGTTTGATGAAGATCTAGGAATGAGTCAGTGCCCTGGATTCTATTTCATTTTAGCCTTCAATCATTTTTATTGCACTTTTTTATATAATAGTGCTTCTTTCATTAAAAAAAAGTAATAGGAGTCTCATAATAGGCTTTTTTCTTTATTTATAGTCCTTTTCTTCATTGTCCTTTTTTTGATCATGTTCCCAGCTAGTGATTGCATTTCTTTCATTTTTTTGTTTTAACACGTTGCTAACCAGAAGTCACAACAATAGAATTAATTACAATTCTTTTTCTCTCTTCCCTCCCTTTAGATTAGAAAATTAAAATAATTAATTGTGAAATTGTTTCCAAAAACTTTTAACATTTTTTTCTACCACTTTCGATTTAATTTTTCAATCCAATTAAAAATATAAATAATCGACCATTTTGTTTTTTTTTTCACTCTTTTTTTTTTAAAAAAAATCCCAATTAAAAAAAAACTAATACATAATACCAAAAAAAAAAAACTTCTTATACACACAGCTTTTATTTCCTATTTTCTACTTTATGTATATGTGTATATTATAACGATCGGGGATAAGAGACTTAACGTATCTACACTACAGGGTGCCACTAGGCTGGGTGCCAATTTAATGGTCACTGAAAAGATGATCAAGGAGTCTTAACGTATCTGCACTACAAGGGTGCCACCTAGGCATTTGAACCTAGAAAATTTATAAAGTAGGCAGATACATGCTGTTAAGATCCCACTGTCACTAGTTCAGTGGAGATGCAGAGATAATAATATATATCTTTAATTTATATCTTAAATATAAAAAAATAAAAGCCACTGCCAGTAATTAACACACAAACAATATTTATTTATGCACATATATAATCATTTTAAATTTGAGGAATAACATTTATTATTTTGATTTCAATATTAATTTTTAATTTAAATTGTTATTTTAAGATTTTAAATTATCCACACAGATGAAATTTATAACTATTTTAAGATTGTCAAATATAAATGAATTTAATATTTTTCATTAAGATCGTCGAGTATGAATAGATTACATAGATTTGCATTTGAAAAGAAAATATTCTATCCCTTATTTAATCTTAGGCCAAAAGTTCACAGTCAAACCAGCATCAATCCATCTGATACATTGATGTATTCAGTGTAGCATGAAAATACAACAGCACTAATATACTATACTGTCAGGAATGTACATCTGAACAGTATAGACATTGACTCTTGTCCAATACAGGAATGTTACATCTGTATGGCAAGAAGAAAAATAAAATAAAAACTCCATAGGAAGGGACTGCTGTCCTTTTTGCCAACTTACAATCCCATCCATAGGCAAAAGGGTTGTGCGTGTATACAGCAATTCTGCACGTAGTGAACCTCATACTACATCTACTAATTACACCGATATATCCAATCCATTGACCCAATCTAACTATGAAACAAATAACCTAAGATTACCCTCCCCTAATTAATTAATATAACTTTACAAATCTATATAGCCATTCATGCCCAACTTAAATTTAACATTTATTTAAATTCGCACAGATGAATTTTATAAAATTTGTTTTATAATGTTGAGTATAGATCAACTGCATAGATTCCACAGTCAAAAACATTTCAAAATAAACATAACCGATCAAAATACAAAGTCATTGATAATGTCAATTGCAGAGGGAGTACAAGAAACCCAATGGCATTCATCATAAGATGCCACATTGACATCGATGACTTATATATTCTAATCGAATATGAAAACCACAACATAATTAACCACTAACAAATCCATGCAATGTCCATTCCCAACTTAAATTTCATGCATTTAAATAATTTATACAAATAAATATTAATAGAAATAAAAAAAAAATGGAAATGATTTTTTTTTTAGCAAACTCAAATATATATAATTTAAACATTAATTATCAATTTGAAAATCAAATAAGAGTTCATTTTAAAATTTAGATTAGCTGAATCTTTAAAAAAAATTGATGAAAGTTCTTAATTACTTTTTTTTGTTAATTTGTAAAGTTCATAGATCATGGTAGAAGAGTCCAGGTTCCAGCTTTTTTGTGTTTGAGAGGTGTGATAGGACGCACATATCACACTCTCTATTTAAAAAAAATGAAATGACTGTAATACCGGAATGAAACCAGCTAATGCCACCTCCAGAACATCAGATCGGTTTTCCAATGGAGAAGTCATGGGAATTAAAAACAGGAACCTGGACTCTTCTACCATGAGCTATGAACTTTACAAATTAACAAAAAAAAAAGTAATTAAGAACTTTTGTCAATTTTTTTTAAAGATTCAGCTAATCTAAATTTTAAAATGAACTTTTATTTGATTTTCAAATTGATAATTAATGTTTAAATTATATATATTTGAGTTTGCTAAAAAAAATCATTTCCATTTTTTTTATTTCTATTAATATTTATTTATATAAATTATTTAAATGCATGAAATTTAAGTTGGGTATGAATGTTGCATGGATTCGTTAGCGGTTAATTATGTTGTGGTTTTCATATTCGATTAGAATATATAAGTCATCAATGTCAATGCGGCATCTTATGATGAATGCCATTGGGTTTCTTGTATTCCCTCTGCAATTGACATTATCAACGACTTTGTATTTTGATTGATTATGTTTATTTTGGAATGTTTTTGACCGTGGAATCTATGCAGCTGATCTATACTCAACATTATAAAACAAATTTTATAAAATTCATCTGTGCAAATTTAAATAAATGTTAAATTTAAGTTGGGCATGAAAGGCTATATAGATTTGTAAAGTTATATTAATTAATTAGGGGAGGGTAATCTTAGGTTATTTGTTTCATAGTTAGATTGGGTCAATGGATTGGATATATCGGTGTAATTAATAGATGTAGTATGAGGTTCGCTATGTGCAGAATCGCTGTATACACCGCACAACCCCTTTTGCCTATGGATGGGATTGTAAGTTGGCAAAAAGAACTGCAGTCCCTTCCTATTGAGTTTTTATTTTATTGTTCTTCTTGTCATACAGATGTAACATTCCTGCATTGGACAAGAGTCAATGTCTTCTCTAACTATACTGTTCAGATGTCCATTCCTGACAGTATAGTATATTAGTGCTGTTGTATTTTCATGCTACATTGAATACATCAATGTATCAGATAGATTGATGCTAGTTTGACTGTGAACTTTTGGCCTAAGGTTAAATAAGGGATAGAGTATTTTCTTTTCAAATGCAAATCTATGTAGTCTATTCATACTCGACAATCTTAATAAAAAATATTAAATTCATTTATACTCGACAATCTTAAAATAGGTATAAATTTCATCTGTGTGGATGATTTAAATTCTTAAAATAATAATTTAAATTAAAAATTAATATTAAAATCTAAATAATAAATGTTATTCCTCAAATTTAAAATGATTATATATGTGCGTAAATAAATATTGATTATGTGTTAATTACTGGCAGTGGCTTTTATTTTTTTATATTTAAGATATAAATTAAAGATTTATATTATTATCTCTGTGTCTCCACTGAACTATTGACAATGGGCTAATGGTCTAAATATAAAATAAAGTGGGATCTTAACAGCACATATCTGCCTACTTTATAAATTTACTAGGTTCAAATGCCTAGATGTGCCCTTGTAGTGCAGATACATTAAGACTCCTTGATCATCTTTTCAGTGACCATTAAAATATACATATATTCATGTACATACAGAGAACATAACATGAGCTGATTGAAATTGAGTTACAAAATAAGTTAAGTCTGTTTATACAATTTGGTTATTTTCTTGAATTCATTTTTGATGCAGCTAAATGCAACGTATTTAAGAACAAAGTAAAAGTTTGTCAATTGGTCTGCCAAGAACCAATCAGCCATAAAATATTACTAGCCCTCTTTAAAAGATTACAAATAAATCTATTTTATATATATATTACAAGATATGAAAGATGTGCATTTAAAACATTATTACATTTAAATAAGTTTATATAATGAGTGTGGAAAGCAAGATAGTTCATTTTAAATAAATTAGATAATCATATTTAACGAATTAGGGATTGGTTTGTGAAAGATGTGCCATCACGGCAGAGAGCATATCAGGTTTGCTAAATAAAGATATAAAATAATGATGAAGGCAGTATGCTATTATAGATTATAACAAAAATAAATGAGGTCTGTTATGAACATCTGGGTGGCTTTAATAAAAGAAATCCCTGATATATACAGGTAGATGATGAGAAATGCTGGCCCTCCAGCCAGAACATGTCTTTAAATAATCATAATAATAAATTTGATGTGCTGGACTTCCCATACACATCTTAATGGCAATGCCTGGAAAAGAATCCCTTGGTATGAACTACATCTACTTTGAGAGAAAGTGAAAGATTGGACTGGTCATATTTAAACTTCCAAAGGTCCTGAGAAGTTTGTAGTTAAAGAAAGAATAACAATAATAAATGAATGGTTGTAGCTATAAATATATAATGCCCTAGACATATATAGATAGATAGTGTATCACTAACAAAATTAATAACTTAATCCCTGATTAAAATAATTGGCTCCCTGACATGATAGAAAGTTTCAGAAACCTTAGGCCAGCAATGAGCGAATCGTAAATTATAATATAAAAAGAAAGGCAAGGATTAAAACTAAAATATAAATTGTTTTCCACACTTTCCACATATTTCTTATATTAGTAAGTTATTAAATATAGTTTATCATCAGTAATTACAAAATAAGACTGTCTTTTAACTAACATAGATGGAACATTGGCTATCAAACTCACACTCACTTATGGTGAAGTTTGACAATATACAGCATAACAAATTATACATCAAATTTTTACTATTTTTTTTGACAAATAAAAGATATATGTATGAAACATGTACTGATCAAATGCTTTCAATGATTTTTTTAAAGACATTTGTTTTACAGAAATTGTAATAGGTTTAACTAACTGATTTAATTATGAGGGCAATTTTAAATTGGAGGTAATAATAAGACACATAACTTTTAAAATCATTTCAATCATTTAAAAATAGATTTATAATATGATGTGCAAAACTAAATGAGCTTTCTGTTAATTAATTTTGGTAAATAAGTCTCTTTTAACGATTTTGACTGAAAAAAAAACAAGAGGGAGAGAATTTAAAGTTAATAGCTCAATGAATTTTGTACTTGGCAATTTCAGTAAGTCAATATTATAAATAAACCAACAAAATTTAATTTAAATTTGC
Source organism: Epiperipatus broadwayi (assembly GCA_028023455.1). NCBI lineage: Eukaryota > Metazoa > Onychophora > Udeonychophora > Euonychophora > Peripatidae > Epiperipatus > Epiperipatus broadwayi. The sequence goes on from JAQFVV010000298.1 coordinate 861,766, forward strand.
TGCATCAAAATAATATGAGATTTTTAAAAGAATTGATATTTTAAATTTAAGAGAAAAATTAAAAGACACATTTTAAACCCAGCCATATAAACATTACATAGATATATAAAATATAGATTAATATTTATTTGGAAAACAAGTAAAATATAATCAATGGCTTGCAGAGAATTGGCCATTACCTCAGAATCAATCGGTAGGCATTCCATGGCTTGAAACATGCAGTTATACAGTCAGATTATTTCAGGCTTCCTCGACACAGACAGTCTCCAGCTAGATGTTGAAAGCACTGGAAAGGCATTGATGGGCTGATGGAAACAGAGCTCCAGGGAGCAATGCCGATCTTTCACCCCATCATTTCTTTAATCATGATGTACTGTAAATTTAAACAACTCTCTTCAGTGAACTGTTCAAATAATAATAATAATCTCTCTTATCAAAAATTTCCACTATTTATTTGATCTAGCTTTATCTATAGGTTTCAATCTACAGTGAAAACTGCCAAATGCAATCATTCTAAGTGTTTCTCTGAAGTTGGTGCCTGCTTTGGAGGGAAATCTATCATCCTGCATTAAACATGCCCCCAAGGGTTCATTTTCTAATTAAAAGAAACAGCAACAAGCATGATTAAGTTTATCAGTCATTGTATTAACAAGCCTATTTAATTAAGGTTTAGATTAACAAAAATGTAACTTTTATTCCGAAAAATTTTAGGAATTTGGTACAATGACTTTCAAATTTAATATTTGATATAAAACTTAAATAGAAATTTATAAAATATAATTGATCCTTTAATGTACATTTATCAAAAGATAAATATAAAATGTTACCAACTGACTAACTTAAGAAAAATGAACTTTTATAAAATAATTTAAAAGATTTGTAACATTTTATAGATATCTAGGATTCAATTGCATATCAAAGCCAATTTAATAAAATAAACATAATATAGTTTTACAAATATTATAAAGTCAATAAACTATTATAAAAAGTTTAGTTGAATATTAAAATACAAATTAATTAGATAAAAGATTATAATATTGATTATAATTATACTACCACCTATTATAAGGTGGGTGTCAGTTAATATACCAGTATGGGTTCAAACCCATACTAGTGCTGATGACATTAGCACTAGGTGAAGCAGAAATATGTACTATATTTCCAGCTTCAATATATATACACCTGGTTCTCGTTTTACGCAATAGATAGGTTCCTCAGAAAACACATGCAAACAAAATTGCACAAAAATAGACGTAACTTACATTGAAAAAGAGGCGATGTGGTCTGTGATTTTTCAAAATTCGCATAAAAGCAAAGCACCAACGTAAAATTACTTTAAAATTCACGCAAAAAAAATATAAGGAAAAAAAATATGACTACTAAAAAATTTCAAATTTGAAAAAAAGTAATACAAAACAAACTTTTTTTAACTATAATATTTAATTTTATTCAAAATAATATATTTTTATGCATAATTTACAGTGCAGTAATTTACATTTTTTTATACACGTTTTAATTATTATTGGTATTTGCTGAAAAACATGTTCGTTTGCACTCTCATGTTGTGCTAATGGTTTTCTGTTGACAATGTAATTAGTAATTAATCTTTGAGACAATGATTTTATTAATTGTTTATGAACTTAGACTTATGATAATAAAAAGACATTTATTCACCACTGCTGGGAAAAATTTAATTAAAACTAACAACTAAAATTAAATTCTTATTTTTGTCTTTAATTTTCAATTCCGTTTAAAAATCAAATTTCGTTTCACTGCTATTACTCACCTTTTAAAAATAAACTTGCGGACTCTAAATGATTAATAATTGATTAAACATTCTTTTTTAAAAAGCAAAAACAGAACGTGATTTAAAATGCAAAATTAACACGCACAATGTTTGAACAAATTTACATTATAATCTTGTAAAATTTAATGTGTGTATACATAAAATGTGGAAGTCATGATTTTAATTTTATTATTGCATAAAATCTTACTATTATAAAGCACTGAAAATATTGAAATTACTAAGATGAAAGTCGAATTCCAATAATGTGCTATTACTTTCAATATAACTAACTTAAGTGCACGAAATTTATTATTTAAAGTAATAGCGCATTATCGGAGTTTGACTTCCGGTGAAACGTGAATTGCGTAACTTCAAAATTGTATTAAATAAGTCTGCGTAAAAAAAATCCAGGTGTGTATGTATATATATATATTATATGCACATATTTATAGATGTGATTCAGTATTCTGTTCTCATTCATGAAAGTTAGCTCTAGAGAATACTAATTAAAGTCATTGTAGCAGGGTGGTGATTTCTTAGTAGAATCTCAAAAGTAAACATGATGTGCTGAGTATATCTTTATATATGGTTTCTTAATGTAGGTCTTATAAATGAACAATTTAGATATTCACCCTTGATTCTTTGAAGAAAAATATAATCCAGAAGATTTTAAGTCCATATTAAGCAGGAGCGTAGTTTACATTGATACAAAAAGGAAACTGTTATGTATGATTTTTTAGATTAGGAACAGATCTCATTTTACCGTCAAAATGTATCTAAGATTGTTAACCATTTTATTAGAATAAAACATTACTGTGTTGTTGGTCCCCCTGAATTTTTTACCTATCTCAAAATATAAATGGTTTTCATGTGAATATAGTCATAGTTAACAGATATTGTTAATAAATACCGTAAGACCAGGTCAGAGATATCACAAAGTGATAAGATTTGTATTTTGTGATATCATCATCATCATCATCATCATCATCATCATCATCATCATCATCATCATTATTATTATTATTATTATTATTATTATTATTATTATTATTATTATTATTGCTATTGCCATTTGAAAGAAAGCAAATATCCAATTTGTGAATAAAAAATATCTTTTTTTTTATTTAAACAGTTTTGCGAGTTATTTATTTATTTAATTTTGTTATCACTTATCAATATAAAGTCATTATGCTATGCTACCATCACTTGCCTAGACATTAATAGATGATTACATTGTTTTCTATTAACAATTTAGAAATATTACGGGCATCATCTGTAGCTAACTACTAGTAGGTATAAACTAGATTCAATAAAATTTTCCCTTTGCTTTTTGTTTATATCTCAGTATGTATTTACATATCACTTTGTAGCTCATATAAAAATTTTGAGCTCATTTTCTAATGCATTGCTACTACAATTAGATATTTCCAGCTGTGAACATCAATTGCACTGAATTTCAATGTATTATGATTAATTTTTTTATGACTCGTTCAGTGATACATGTGTTTTGCTATATTGATAGTATAATAGCATTTGTTTTTGATATGTGATGATTCCAATAATATTTAAGCAGTATTTTAAAATAGCAAAGAAGATTAATAGTAAAGAGTTTGATCTTTGGGGCAAAGCAAAAAAAAAAACAGTTTTGATGAAGTGCATATTCTCTCTATTTTATGTATGCTCAGTGTGACAATTATTTTTTCTGGATGTAGGCAAAGATAACAAGTCTCAGGTAGTTATATAATTCTAGTCTAAAATATATGTTAAATTTTTTTAATTATATGTGTATTGTAATAGACTAACATTAATATAAGTATTATGAAATATACTAATGAAGTTTTGGAAAGTCTAGTGTTAGCTTGTCTGACCTAATGAACATGATGAAAGAAATGAAAAATAAACTAATGGCTAAAATAGATAATAATTCTGCTGAATTAAAGACTGTCAATGCCATAGTGGATTGTAATTCTGAAGGTTAATTGTGCTGAGTTGAAGACAGTCAATGCCATAATGAAGAGTAATTCTGAAGGCTAACTCTGCTGTTGAAGCCAGTCAGTGACAAAATGGATATTAATTCTGCCAAGTTGAAGGCATAAATATAAAGTAAATCTAAGGAATAAGAGACCAAATTTGTGGAAGAATTAAAAAGGTACAGAGAAGAAGTAATACTATTAGAAAGAAGTCCAAAATTCAAGCTACCTCTCTGAGAGCAAAGTTTGATGAATGAAATGAGGAGATAAGGGAGGAAATTCAAAGGATATTGATGAAATTCAAGGAGTTCTCAGAAGCAGATAATTAAAGATAATAAGGCCTTAAGGAGTAAATTTCAATCCTTTAAATGTGGAATGGAATGCTTTTGTGAACCATGTATGTTGAGATGAAGTCTGTAGTTAAAATTGCTATATGTCAAGTGAAAATGTAAGCTGGATACTATAGCAACCATGGGTAGTAGAGAGAAGACTATTTTCTGAGAAACTTGGGATCTTCCACTTCATTCATTTACCATTAATCACCATCAAAACACAAAAGACCATTATCACAGGGCATACATTGTAAGAGGAAAGGAATGGAAGAAATACTTCAAAAAGAATAGATATTCTCATCCCAAAATTAATTTGAGAAATGTATAAAAACTTTTAAAGTAACTTTGTCATATTCTTCATAAGTTATCTTGGCTTAACCACAAAGGGGATGCTTCAAGCAAATCTATTTTAAATGGTTGCAAGGTTTACACATTCAATGTCATGATTTATCTGCCATATTGACCAGATGTGATTAGAAATAGACATTGATGCTGCAACTGGCTATCAATCTCCAAAAGAAAGTCGAGTATTAAAGAAAAATGCTAAATAGTAATTCTGTTTGCTTATTAATATTTTTTTTAAGTGTATATATTTTTACTGTTAAAATCTTTGTTTTTTTTTTGGGGGGGGGGGGGATACAATAATATACTAATTATTATTTATCAAATTTTTTGTGCAGTACATACATCCAATACATGGAAGGTATAATTATTATTTATTAAATTTTTAATAATAATTTATTATGTGCATTTTAATGAAGATTATCATTAGGGTTATCAAAATTTAACAAAAAAAAATTGTTTATAACTTAATCATAAGATATATTTGATAGAGTAATTTCTTATACTAGCAGTATGCATATTATATGTGTATAGTTATAGATATGATTCAGTATTTCCCTCTCACTTATGAGAGTTAGGTCTAGAGAGTGCTAATTAATGTTATTGTCGCATGGTGATGACTTCTTAATCTCAAAAATAAATATGATATAGTTGATCATATATTTATATACGATCTCTTATATTGTAATGTAGAATCTTGTAAATGACAATTTAGAGTTTCACCTTTGATTTTTTGAAGAGAAGTTTAATCCAGAAGAATTATGTTCATATTTAAGGAGGGTGGAGTTCACATTGATACAAAGAGGAAAACAATTCTTATGATTTTTAGATTAGAAAGATGATCTCATTTTACCTTCAAAACGTATCTATGATTGTCATTTGACTGGAATAAAACATTGCTGTATTGCTGGTACCTATGATCTTTTTTCCACTTCACATTTTATATTTTTTTAATGCAAATATAATCGTAGTTAATAGATATTGTTAATAAATACTGTAAGGCCAAATGAGAGGAATCACAAAGAGATAAGTTTTGTACTGAGTGATACAATTATTATTATTGCCATTTGAAAGAGAGCAAATATCCAAATTGTGAATAAAAGATATATCACTTATTTTACTTAAATGATTTTGCAAGTTATTTATTTATTTAATTTTGTTATCATTTATCAACATGGAGTCATTATGCTATACTTGACATTGTGAATTTGATCAATATATCCTGAGCGTATTGCAATGCTACCATCACTTGCCTAGACATTAATAGATGATTACATTGTTTTACTAACAATTTAGAAATATTATGGGCATCATCTATAGCTAGCTAGTAGTAGGTATATTAGATTCAATAAAACATTCCTTTTGCTTCTGGTTTATATCTCGACATGTATTATCTCATGAGTTCTGGTAATACTAAACATAGCAGTGTGTGTTCACATACATATATTTTAAATACAAGTATATTTTACATACCTGGACTCTAGATGTAATATGGAAGAATTGAATACAGACTTTCAATCTTCCTTCAGCCACTCATTCTATCTCATAAAACCAATATACCTTACCACACACATGTGAAAAATATAAATGATCTCCAATATGCATATTTTATGTTGAACCAACACTCATCAGTTTGTCCAGATCATCAACTCCTACACACACCCATATATATATATAATAAATAAAGTTTGATATCTGTATTTGTTTCATAATATATGTAATATACAAATCAATATATATATCAAAATACAGTACAATTTATAGAAATTATATTCTTTTAGAAGTACTTTCGACTATACACTTTGTAGTCTTTATCAACTATATAATGTTGAATAATCAAAACGAGACAACCCTTAACAATACCCATAGTTCAATTCAGATTTCCCACAATTCTGTTATCTTAACATTTGATGACTGGCGATTCATTAACATTTGACGATTTCTTGAAATCAACATAGCCTCTTTTATTTTACGTTTATTATGTCAACGTTCAATGTGAATAATTTTCATATTTTTATAATCAAATTTAAATCCATATTGACTAGATTTATTATGATCAAATATAACAGATGATGAAGGTTTATTTACATCTGTTCCATATTGATTCTCTTTTTGAATTCTATTATATAAAAGCATATGTTCTTTTATTCTCTTCTCAAATGTACACTTAGATTCACCAATGTATTGTACGCCACATCCACATATCAATCTATATATAATAGAATTTTGATTAAACTTTGAATTTTGAATTTTAGAATTATTAAGCAATCTATTTATGTTATTTGTAGAGAAAAAAGCAATATGACACAAACCATTATAAATTTTCCTAATAAACTTGACCTGCTCATCTGATATAAATGGCATTGAAATCCATTTCATTTTGATATTTTTATTTTTAATTTTATTATAGTGTTGATTTCTAATATTAATAAAGGATTTAGAAGAAATCAACACTATAATAAAATTAAAAATAAAAATATCAAAATGAAATGGATTTCAATGCCATTTATATCAGATGAGCAGGTCAAATTTATTAGGAAAATTTATAATTGTTTGTGTCATATTGCTTTTTTCTCTACAAATAACATAAATAGATTGCTTAATAATTCTAAAATTCAAAATTCAAAGTTTAATCAAAATTCTATTATATATAGATTGATATGTGGATGTGGCGTACAATACATTGGTGAATCTAAGTGTACATTTGAGAAGAGAATAAAAGAACATATGCTTTTATATAATAGAATTCAAAAAGAGAATCAATATGGAACAGATGTAAATAAACCTTCATCATCTGTTATATTTGATCATAATAAATCTTGTCAATATGGATTTAAATTTGATTATAAAAATATGAAAATTATTCAAATTGAACATTGTCATAATAAACATAAAATAAAAAAGGCTATGTTGATTTCAAGAAATCGTCAAATGTTAATGAATCGCCAGTCATCAAATGTTAAGATAACAGAATTGTGGGAAATCTGAATTGAACTATGGGTATTGTTAAGGGTTGTCTCATTTTGATTATTCAACGTTATATAGTTGATAAAGACTACAAAGTGTATAGTCGAAAGTACTTCTAAAAGAATATAATTTATATAAATTGTACTGTATTTTGATATATATATATATATATATATATATATTGTACCAATATTGAAATTGGAATATGATGATTTTGCCTAAAAAAATTATTAAATAATGAATAAGTTATAATAATCTAAAAGGTTTCTTTAAGTAAACAAAATCAGTTTGCTGTCAAAAGTAAAATTAAAAGTTTAAGAGTTTGTTACAGTTTGTTTCCGAAAAATATATAAATCAAATAGTTTTCCATCTTTAGTTTTGAAATAAAAAGCTACAATTAATTAATCAGAAGGGAGAGGGGCGTTTCATTAGAAAAGATAAACTAAAGGTTTTATAAAAAGGAAGTAAAGAGTTTTCTTATTAGTATTCGTAAAATATAAATAATTTAAAGTTTAAAAAATACAAATCTCTTTTCATTCGAATTAAAGAAAAAATAATCTTAAAACTAGTAATATATGTGCGTATATATGTGCGATTGTCAATAATAGAATAAATGTATGTGTAATAAATGCTATTATAGATAAATAAAAGTTAAAGAAGATTATCATTAAAAAACATGGCAATGGCTATTAATTAAAATATAAAACTACAGGATTAAAAAGCTTGTCTCCAAAGGATTAGATATTAATTAAAATATAAAACAATATGTTTTGCATGGCTATTACTAATTAAACAATCTTCCAAAACACGTTGTCAAAGGATTATCACTGGAATTTTGACAACAGATTTTGCCGGAGAATATTACAAGGACAACACATCGCAGGTATAAATAGTAAAATTTTATCGTATAATCAGTTCAGTTCACAAATCAATTGAGTCAGTTAATTTCAATCAGTTAAGTTAATTGTATCTAGAAACAAAAAAAATGCAGTGTTGAGCAGCTTTTGGGAACATGCGTTTCTCCACAGCCTAAAGTCCGATGAAAATAGCAAGATCTGCCCATGAAATAATGTCACCATAACAACTTGGAAATCTCCATCAATATCTAATTGTCTCCAATAGTAATAATCATGAAAAATAAGGAAACTCATCAAGGAAATGTCTCAGCCGGCTGGAAGTATACGTAATGGAAGAAGAAACAAAGTTCTAAATCTACGTTCAAAATCCTAGGTAAAACATTTGCTTATTTTCATTTATACTGTAATATCCATTGCATTGCATTAATTTGTAAAGCCTCCAGAGACAAGTAATTTGTGAATGTGAGATAATTTATCGATGTCAAATATTATTTATGCTTTCATAAGATATATATCATAATGTGTTAATTTAAAATGTGCGTATGTTATATTAGTTAAAAAAATTATAAAGATGTTAAAAATTAGTAAATTAATGTTAATTAATAAATTGTCTTTAAAATTAAACTTTATTTGTCGGTCAATCCTTTTTATAAATTCCTTTTACAATTCTTTTATCAATTTTTTTAACCACTACTTATGTATAATCTATTAGTGATTACAAACAGCTGAGCTAGTTGTGGATGCGTAAGCATTGAGTTAGTGGCCATTGTCCAAAGTGAGTTATTTATTCATCCTTGAATAGATAGCTGGCACCCATGTTTATACACAAACAAAAAAAGTGCTTTGAACTTGGTGTTGAACTCAACAGTCAAAAAGAAATTATGTCCTGGAAATGTAATGGTAGTTATATATTTTATAGCTATCGTTTGGGCATACATACTCTCCGAGTATTTTTTTCTCTGCCTAAGAGGCCGATGTTTCGAAAACACATATTTGAACCCAGTATAAATGGCACCCAATATGGGGCATGATCCCATGACCCTGAGATTAAGAGTCTCATGCTCTGCTGACTGAGCTTATTCCTGCAAGAATTTAATTGCAAAGTGGCTTACTGTCATGGCAAGGAGAATATTATGGCAGACACTTTAAGCTGATATCCGGTAGCTCAAGAACAACACTTGAGTTGTGACAGAGTGTTTATAGCTGATGCCAAAATATGTAAAAAAATGAGATAGAAGATGATTTGCATTGATTAAAGGAGCAGCAAGAGGAAGATAATGATTGCAGACAAATAATGGAGTATTTACGCAATCAGCCTGTAATGAAAACAACCAATAATCCGCTGTGGAGGGACTGAAATCACTGTTGTTTAAAGGGAGTACTCTTACAGTGTGTATTACGAAAAAAATGCATTATTCTTCCGGTTTCCATGAGAAAGCAAATAATTAAATATGTGCATAACACTTACGCACATTATGGGGCAAATAAAGTGGAAGGATGGCTGAATCATTGGTTTTACTGGCCAGGAATGAATGCCAATATTGCAGATGTGATTGGTAGATGCACCATATGTTCAGCAACCAAGCCTGCTAACACATCAGAAGTCGGGCCGCTGCAACCTATATATGCCCAACACCCGAACAGCTTCCTAGTGATAGACTTCAATGGACCTCTGCCTCCATTCAATAAAATGAAGTATCTCATGGTAACATATGATGTGTTTTCGAAGCTGGTAGTGGCATATCCAGTAGCTCAAGCTAACGCAAGACAAACTATTTGAGTTTTGGAGCAACAATACTTTAAAACCGTAGGAATTCCAGACAAAATTCTGTCGGATCATGGAATGCCCTTTATATCTAGCGAATGGAAGAAATGGAAGGACAGGCGTGGGATAAGACATATACATACGTCGATTCATAACCCTCAATCTAATCCATGTGAATGGGTTATGAGGGAGTTGGGGTGTTTATTTCGGGTTTATATACAGGATGATCATCACAAATGGGTGAAAGAAACATCACGAATAATCAACATGATAAACTGGTCAAGAAATGAGCCTACAGGATTCGAACCTGTTCAGCTACATTTCGGAAGAAATATTCCGTATCCATTTGAGACTAAATTGCCAGTGGGGATAAATCCAATCAACCAGAGAAGAGATGCTAAGCAAGCACTTAACCGGTTAAAAATGGGCATGCTATTGCAGAAGAGGCAGGGAAGATCTAAGGCCATATTCAGGAGGGGAGATGAGATCATGGTGAGAGTTCATCTGGTGAGTCATCCTGATAAACATATATACAAGAAATTCCAGCCAATATATGACGGCCCCTATATTATCAAGTGGCAATATGGTAATAATGCATTTGTGATAGCACAGGGAATAGAGGAAAAGGGAACATATAATGCCCGGTCGTTGAGGTTAGTGAAAAGAGAAAAACAACCACCGGACAGGTGGTAATAATACTAAATGAAATTTAGGAATAATAATAATAACAAGGAGGTTTTATTGAATAAAAGATTTTTTTCCCTACACACATATTAAGTAAGAAGAAATGCTTGTAAATAAACAGTTGAAAAAAAAATCAATAAAATCAAGTTAAATAAGTAGGTCAAATGAATGATTTAAGAGTAACAATTATAGGATTAAATAAATGAATAAAATAAAAGCTTTAATTAAAGTGATCGAATTAAACAAATAAATAACATGTCAATAAAATAAAAAATAATAAATTAAGAATTAAAGTTGTCAGAGATAAAATGGTCAAAAAATAGACGCATTTTATCTCTCAAAGGGAGGCGGTGTAATGTACCAATATTGAAATTGGCACATGATGATTTTTCCTGAAAAAATTATTAAATAATAAATAAGTTATAAAAATCTAAAAGGTTTCTTTAAGTAAACAAAATCAGTTTGCTGTCAAAAGTAAAATTAAAAGTTTAAGAGTTTATTACAGTTTGTTTTCGAAAAATATATGAATCAAATAGTTTTCCATCTTTAGTTTTGAAATAAAAAGCTACAATTAATTAATCAGAAGGGGAGAGGGGCATTTCGTTAGAAAAGATAAACTAAAGGTTTTATAAAAAGGAAGTAAAGAGTTTTCTTATTAGTATTCGTAAAATATAAATAATTTAAAGTTTAAAAAATACAAATCTCTTTTCATTCAAATTAAAAAAAAAAATATCTTAAAACTAGTAATATATGTGCGTATATATGTGCGATTGTCAATAATAGAATAAATGTATGCATAATAAATGTTATTATAAATAAATGAAAGTTAAAGAAGATTATCATTCAAAAACACGGCAATGGCTATTAATTAAAATATAAAACTACAGGATTAAAAAGCTTGTCTCCAAAGGATTAGATATTAATTAAAATATAAAACAATACATTTTGCATGGCTATTACTAATTCCATTTGCTGTACAATTAAAAATGTGACAGAATTACCTTTTCGACCATTGGTAAATGTTTAATTTACATTTTTTTTTACGATCGAGATGACTGTCACATTAAGCAAAGGAGCAAATATAGACTCATTAATTAAGTCTATATTCCTGATCGAATACTGAGATTACCAATGGAATTTTCAGTATTATCTTTCCCGATCAGAACGCTTCTTCAGCTGCTGGATATTCATTCATAAGAATGATTTATTTAAAATAATCCAGTGCTTGAAATATTTATAATTTTTTTCAAGATTTAATATTACTGTACTATATCGACATGTGTACTTTTACTAGAATAAATGTCTAATTAGTATTTTATAACCCTATGGGTATATCATTATAATTGGTATGGTGAAGAAGGAAAGACGAGACGTAAAGAGCTATTCATAAATACATATTGTTTAATATAATACATTCATAAACATTAAAATCTAATATTTCGACATAAAATAAGCAATCATTTAAATAACACAAAATATATTTAATTTAATTATTCACACTAATAATGATAATTCTTTGATACTAAACATTTATATGTAGATATTTTTAGCTTATAGTCTTTTCTTATGTATACTTTGATATAGAATAACTACTAAATATTTCGTTCATTCAGATTCACATTTGCAATTGCATTTTTAATTAATGTGGCTATTTACAAAAGTATGTGCATGCATGTTATATTAAAGTTAATTACCTAGGTTTTCTGGACATTGATGAGGGAATTATTATCCATCCTGTGGATTACTCCACTTCTTTTGTAGAGATGGAAATTCTTGGGATCCGGCTGGCTTCTTTCTTGCAGCTCACTTAGGTCGTATTCTTGTGGCTTTCATGACAGGGAAGGTGAACCATCAGGCAGGTGCTATCTCTACTACTACTTCATGGGAAAGATGACTTTACACCCAAGGCAAGTGTGGATTAACTGGCATTCGTTGTGGCCTTCTTAGCCCTGCATTATCGATGTTTCAACTTGGTACATTTTTGTTCACAGCTCTCAAACTCTGTCTGTCAGCTCAGCAGACTCAAGATCAACTAAAACATGGCTACTTCTTTCACAATTTTCCCACTTAATTGTCCCACAATCCTTTACGTATCTTCTTGATTGTTTTTGGAATGTCATTAATTATATTTCACACCTTTATTTTACTTTCATTAAATACATAAAATTTTCTTCTTGTTTTTTATTTATTTTTTTTATTTTATTTACTTCCATTTCTTTTTTAATAAATAATTTTCTTATTTACACACTCTTTACTTTACACACCTATACATATATATTTCATGCATTCACATGTGTATTTTGAAGAGATGATCTTTATCTTTTTTTTGTAAATCTATTTATTTTTATTTATAATTGCAACGGAAATTTTATGATTGCTAATTCTACAATCATTAACCCTTTTTATTTTACTTTTCCCTTTAAGATTTCATCATCAACTTCGATGATCTTATTTTACTATTTTTTAAACTTTACTAATTTTAAATTTAAAAAGTTAACATTGGAAGGTGGAAGATAAGGATCTTGGTTGCTTACCTTCCTTCACTTTCTTTAATTAACATAATTAGTTTTTTTCATTAATTGCATTCCTCACTCCATTTTGATTTTTTAATTAAAACTTAACTTAAAATAAATTTATTTAATTTTTCTAACTTTATTATCCACTTTTTATAACTTAGTTTACATAAAACTCACATTTAATATTATACTATATATTAAATGTACACATGTGTGATCGCAGTCTGTGTGATCATCACATTACACCGCTCCCTAATTTTTAAGAATTAAAATATATTGAACTTTAATGTGAAAGCCATTTTAATTCTTAATATTTAACTTCTTTGGTGAGATAGTCATGGAGAGACAACTAGACAAAAGCTATCTGTATTCAATCCAATCGATCTGCGCTAATGAAACCACTTTAATCCCTGCGGAAGACTTTAACACACACCGACATTTCTACGGTTTGTTCAACTTAATAAAACACGGACCTTTTCATTTTTTATATTTTTTCTCAGCATGATTCTTAATAAAATGGGAAAATTTTTTTTATCCCTCAAAGATAATGCGCCCAGGATTCTTACTGATGCTACATTATTAATAAAAACACTTCTTAATTCTTTAAATTCTTGATTTACTCATTCATTTTGAGTTTGTATTAAACTGGGAGCTTCTGTCCCACACAGATAATGAGCCCAGGATTCTTACTGATGCTACATTATTAATAAAACAAATTCAATTCTTTAAATTCTTGATGTACTCATTCATTTTGACTTTGTATTAAACTGGGAGCTTCTGTCCCACACAGATAATGAGCCCAGGATTCTTACTGATGCTTCATTATTTTAAAACTTAATGCAGATACTCACCTGCACATTTACATCATATGCAGAGATGGCTTAACCAAGCTCAGATGCGATCCATACATAATTCCTATACACACACACAAATGCCTCAATCCAGCACCTCAACCATACCTCCTTAACACTTAACTTTACTACTATTATTTATTTGATTTTATTACATATTAATTATTCATTTAATAAGCTTGGATGTTTATTGTTCCATCCTATTTCTTTTTTCATTTATTTATTATTTCTAGCTGCATTTGCAGACTTACAGATTATACATTAAAATGTAAATTCTTTTGGCTCTCATAATGGCATCTTATGAGAAGGGTTTTATTATACTAATGGTTGACATAATTACTACATTTTAATCATCATTTCTCTTTTCTCTATATTTTTTTTTTTATGAGCAGCTGTGTTTGACAGGCTTACATTAGGAGTTTGTAATTATAAATTACAACTTAGTTTGTTTTACATTACTTCCTTTTGTTTTTTATATTTTGCATTTAAAATTTTATCATTTAAAATTTTATCATTATTTCATCCTTTCTTCCCAGTACATTTCTTTTATTTACATTGATTTTTTATTTTTATTTTTACAATTTATAAGTCGTTCTCCATTCTCGAAATCCAGTGCCGTTAATATTCGGTCAAGTTGACATATCCGTCATGTTAGATTTCTTTTAAATTAGTTTTTATCTGGAGGTTCTTTGTTACTCCTTTTGTTCAACATATACCCACTGGTGCTGGGCCATGGACTTATATTCCTATGTCTACCAAAGTATCTGAGTCCTTTCGGATAATTTCCATCCGCATATCTCTCCATCAGTCTGGACACTTTATTTCTATCAAAAAATCTTCTCTCCTTATTTCCTTCCCAGTAATTCTGATGAGGGTTATATGGACCCACATTTACAATCGGATCTTTAGGAGGGGTTTTGAATCCTCGATCTTCAGCCATGTACCTTGGCCTAGTACTGTCGAGTGCATTACGTAATTTGACGCCTTGTTCGACTTTTTCTTCCGGCACCTATAATCATTTTCTCCACATTATATATTTCACTACTGGCTTGCATGCATTCATTGGTGCTGTTCTGCATATCATTATTAATTATTTCTTTCATCCCTAGATTTTCTAATTCACTCTCCCTTTCCTCTACTTTTGACCCTGTTTTCTCTATTGCTACTGCTAACTGATTGACATCAAATCGTAGATTCTCTATAACTTTCTCGTTCTCATCTTTAATCACTTCTATTTTCTCCCTCTGTTCTACTTTGAACTCATCTATTTCCTGATATACTACTTCTAGTTTATCTTCTACATTGGCTACCTTTTCACTTATTTCCTCTCTGATCTCTTGTGCTGCACTATCCCACTTTCCCATGTTCGTTGCTCGAATTTCTTGAGTAACTCAGCTTAGCTATCCAATCATTTATTTGTGGCCGCCAATTGACAAGTGGTTTGCCTATAATTATCATTTAACTCTTCAAATTTCTGATTGAAGCTTTTAGTTAATTGTTTACGGAACTCTTCCAGCCTTTCTTTGTTCGCTTCATCCCTCACTTCTATTTCTCTGGCAAATTGTCACTGGTTTTCCATTATATCTTTCAACATACTCATCACGTCATGGTATTCTGCACTATATCTTTTTTGTATTTGTTATTATCTTCCATTTTCCTATCATTACTAAAATCTTCGGTTTGTTCAGTTTGTTTTCCACTACTTATACTCCCCTCTCCGTCACTTTGGACATCCATCTTTGTTCTTGCTCTCATGTGCACGAATCTACTTTTAAGTTTATGAATTAATCTTTAATTATATTTCTACTATACTAATCCTCATTTGTTCTTGACCCTTTTATTTCTATTTGCTAATTTAATTATTTCTTTTATGATTGTCATTTGGTACACCAGTTAATCCCAACCACACCTGCTCAGATTCTTCGCCTGCCTGCCTTAGATTTGTTTCCTCTCCCTGATCTGTCTATTTTCGCGACTATTATCCTCGACTCTACTACCTATATATTTATCCATAAATTTATTTTACTTCACTACGACTGTTTGAAACAAGACACGTATATAATTTATTTAGATTTTCACTGATATACTTTATTTTACTATATTTATGACTTATCAATAAAATTTCAAAATCTATTCCCCATTTATATTAGATTTCAACATATTTCTTTTTTTTATTTGATCGCAATTACGTAGGATAACATATATATTCGGTCGTGATTTAAGACACGCATATAATTTCTAAATACTTTTTTTTTTTTCTATAACAGTAAATATAAAAACTTTTAATAGACTTTCTCACAGTTAATTTATCCCCCTTCCCTTCTCTTTTCTTCTACACATGTGACTTTGAAACATATATAACGAACATAAAGCAAAGAAAAAAACTCTCCTTCTCATCCTCGCTTTTTCACCAAGTTAATTTTTTGGAATTAATTTGTATATGAATAATTTTTTTCAACAAAATTCTATCCTACACGTGACTAATAATTGTACAGCAAATATATTCTGGAAACTGGCCCCCAAAATGTAACAGAATTACCCTTTTGACCGTTTGTAAATGTTTAATTTACATTTTTTTTACGATCGAGACGACTGTTACGTCAAGCAAAGGAGCAAATATAGACTCATTAATTAAGTCTATATTCCTGATCGAATACTGAGATTACCAATGGAATTTTTAGTATTATCTTTCCCAATCAGAACGCTTCTTCGGCTGCTGGATATTCATTCATAAGAATGATTTATTTAAAATAATCCAGCGCTTGAAATATTTATAATTTTTTTCAAGATTTAATATTACTGTACTATATCGTCACGTGTACTTTTACTAGAATAAATGTCTAATTAGTATTTTATAACCCTACAGGTATATCATTATAATTGGTATGGTGAAGAAGGAAAGACGAGACATAAAGAGCTATTCATAAATAAATATTGTTTAATATAATACATTCATAAACATTAAAATCTAATATTTTGGCATAAAATAAGCAATCATTTAAATAACACAAAATATATTTAATTTAATTATTCACACTAATAATGATAATTCTTTGATACTAAACATTTATATGTAGATATTTTTAGCTTATAGTCTTTTCTTACTTATACTTTGATATAGAATAACTACTAATTATTTCGTTCATTCAGATTCACATTTGCAATTGCATTTTTTAATTAATGTGGCCATTTACAAAAGTGTGTGCATGCATGTTATATTAAAGTTAATTACCTAGGTTTTCTGGATGTTGACGAGGGAATTATTATCCATCCTGTGGATTACTCCACTTTATTTGTAGAGATGGAAATTCTTGGGATCCGTTTGGCTTCTTTCTTGCAGCTCACTTAGGTCGTATTCTTGTGGCTTTCATGACAGGGAAGGTGAACCATCAGGCAGGCACTATCTCTACTACTACTTCATGGGGAAGATGACTTTACACCCAAGGCAAGCGTGGATTAACTGGCGTCTGTTGTGGCCTTTTTAGCCCTGCATTATCGATGTTTCAACTTTGTACATTTTTGTTCACAGCTCTCAAACTCTGTCTGTCAGCTCAGCAGACTCAAGATCAACTAAAACATGGCTACTTCTTTCACAATTTTCCCACTTAATTGTCTCACAATCCTTTAAGTATCTTCTTGTTTGTTTTTGGAATGTCATTAATTATATTTCACACCTTTATTTTACTTTCATTAAATACATAAAATTTTCTTCTTGTTTTTTATTTTTTTATTTTATTTACTTCCATTTCTTTTTTAATAAATAATTTTTTTATTTACACACTCTTTACTTTACACACCTATACATATATATTTCATGCATTCACATGTGTATTTTGAAGAGATGATCTTTTTTTTTGTAAATCTATTAATTTTTATTTATAATTGCAACGGAAATTTTATGATTGCTAATTCTACAATCATTAACCCTTTTTATTTTACTTTTCCCTTTAAGAATTCATCATCAACTTCGATGATCTTATTTTACTATTTCTTAAACTTTACTAATTTTAAATTTAAAAAGTTAACATTGGAAGGTGGAAGATAAAGATCTTGGTTGCTTACCTTCCTTCACTTTCTTTAATTACCATAATTAGTTTTTTTTCATTAATTGCATTCCTCACTGCCATTTTTATTTTTTAATTAAAACTTAACTTAAAATAAATTTATTTCATTTTTCTAACTTTATTATCCACTTTCTATAACTTAGTTTACATAAAACTCACATTTAATATTATACTATATATTAAATGTACACATGTGTGATTGCAGGCTGTGTGATCATCACATTCACTGAATTTCGACAACAGATTTTGCCAGAGGATATTACAAGGACAACACATCGCAGGTATAAATAGTAAAATTTTATCGGATAATCAGTTCAGTTCACAAATCAATTGAGTCAGTTAATTTCAATCAGTTAAGTTAATTGTATCTAGAAACAAAAAAAAATGCAGTGTTGAGCAGCTTTTGGGAACACGCATTTCTCCACAGTCTAAAGTCCAATGAAAACAGCAAGATCTGCCCGTGAAATAATGTCAGCATAACAACTTGGAAATCTTCATCAATATCTAATTGTCTCCAATAGTAATAATCATAAAAAATAAGGAAACTCATCAAGGAAATGTCCCAGCTGGCTGGAAGTATGCGTAATGGAAGAAGAAACGAAGTTCTAAATTTACGTTCAAAATCCTAGGTAAAACATTTGCTTATTTTGGTTTATACTGTAATATCCATTGCATTGCATTAATTCGTAAAACCTCCAGAGACAAGTAATTTGAACTCTATTAAGCATGCATAAAATGAACTATTGATGTGCGTGTTTGTGAATATGAGATAATTTATCGATGTCAAATATTATTTATGCTTTCATAAGAATATATCATAATGTGTTAATTTAAAATGTGCATATGTTATATTAGTTAAAAAAAAATATAAAGATGTTTAAAATTAGTAAATTAATGTTAGTTAATAAAATGTCTTTAAAATTAAACTTTATTTGTCGGTCAATTCTTTTTATAAATTTATTTACAATTCTTTTATCAATTCTTTTAACCACTAATTATGTATAATCTATTAGTAATTACAAACAGCTGAGCTAGTCATGGATGCATAGGCATTGAGTTAGTGGCCATTGTCCAAAGTGCATTATGTATTTATCCTTGAATAGATAGCTGGCACCCGTGTTTATACACAAACAAAAAAAGTGCTTTGAACTTGGTGTTGAACTCAACAGTCAAGAAGAAGTTATGTCCTGGAAATGTAATGCTAATTATATATTTTATAGCTATCATTTGGGCATACATACTCTCTGAGTATGTTCTTCTCTGCCTAAGAGGCCGGTGTTTCGAGGACACATATTCGAACCCGGTATAATATATATATAATCATTGTTCAGCTTATATTAAGATATTAAATCTTCACACTTTAATGAATAGTCTTCAATCTACTCCATCCTCCAATTCTTCAGCCATCCATATCACTGCCAGTCTGAAAATTGAATACTCAAATCCCTTGTTAATACCAATATTATGGCCATGCCCATGTTTATTTTAAGTCACTCTGACATCTCATATATAGGATTTTGTCCATTTAATTACACAGAAGAAGGATAGCAGGATATAGACTGAATTTGTAATATTTTAAATAGAAATATTTTTTATATATCTGGAGTCTAGATGTAATATAGGGAATTTGAACAAAGATCTTCAAGCTCCCATTATCCATCCACTCTATCTCATACAACTGATACACCTGAGGCCACACACATGTATGGTGATGAGTGCTAGTTCAGCATGGAATACATATATTGGAGGTCACTTATCTTTTTCATATGTGAGTGGTCATGTGTATTTGTTGTATGAGATAGAGTAAATGGCTGAAGGGAGCTTAAATGTCTGTGTTCAAATTTTTATATTACATCTAGACTACAAATATGTAAAATATATTTGTATTAAAAATATTACAAATTCATCCTATACCCTGAACATTCCTTTTCTGTGTATTTAAATGGAAAATGTCTTAAACATGAGGGATCAGAGTGACATAATATCAGTTTGGCATGACAATAATATTGATATTAACAAGGGATTTGGGAAGTCCATCATCAGATTTTCAATGGTATAAATGGCTGAATAGTTAGTTGGAGGGTGGAGTAGATTGAAGCCTCTCCATTAAAGTGTAAAAAGTTTGCTAGTTTAATATAAGTTGAGCAGTGATTTTATATGTGTGGGAGATAATAATTTGGACTAACTGATGAGTACCGGTTTAGCATGAAATACATATATTGAAGATCATTTATATTTTTCTCATGTATGGACATGTGCAACAGTTGTATGAGAGAGAGAGTGGATGGCTGAAAGAAGTTTGAAGTAGTTATATATATATATATATATATATATATATATATTGAAGCAGTCAATCTTAGCTTAAGATTGAGCTTCATGTTTTTACTTACTAACCCGTATTCAAACCCCTATATCCCATCCCACTCCTTTAGTTGTATATATATTTTTTATGTATGTATTTGGAATGCGCGCCTAAATTTATAGTTTAATTTTCAATATTTATGATTATTAATTAGGTTATTAATTATTAGTTGTTTTTTTTATTAAAGTATTATAGGTGTGATTCAAATATATATATAGGAGCAAAATGACTAACAAAATATTGATTTTTTAAAAATATTTTATTATACGTCATTTTTGGCTTTTTTTTTTTTAAATTGCTTGTTTTTTTATTAAACTATTATAAAATCCAATATGGAAGATGTGACTGTTGTTAATTGTCCAAAAATAATTAAAGGGAGGTATTTTTTTAATTAAAGTTTTACTTAAAATAAATGGGATTAAGTAGATTAAAGATTTTCTTTTGTGTAAACATGTTGTCAAATCTATTTCTAATCTGGAAATAGATTTGAATTTATTTTTGGACATTATCTTACTGTTGCATCTTCAAAAACAATTGATAAAAAAAAGTATAAAATGACTGAATTTTGAATGACAGAGAGATTAGCTACTGTTGAGAGAACTGATGGTAAACATGTTACACATCGCTTGAAACTTAAAAAATGATGTAGCAGTAAATCCACCATCCTTTTTGGCCATATGGGTCATCATCTTCCATGGCTGTACCATCCTGCTGCCCAAGAGTAAAAAACTCGACCTAAGAACTTAAGAATGCTAATAAAAGTTTGCTGTCACTGAGAAGAATTGATTTTGGATCCTCAATTTGCCATGCATGAGCCATACTTTGAAAATTGACTTATTAAATTTGCACAAGGTAACTTTTATGCTACTATTTGAAAATGAATCTAGCCTCACTAATCTCAAATCCTGCTATCAAGATTCTAACATATTGTTCAATTTTCTATCTTTTAAATTAATATGTTTTTTTTATTATATAAATAACATGTAATTTGCAATTAAATAATTTATATAAATTTAATTCTCTGTCATATGCTCTTAACTTTCTTTAACTTTGGTGCGGTCATTTATTTATATGTATTTATTATTTGATTTATATATCTGTTATTGATATGCCAATTTCAAACAATCTGATGAGCTTAATTTATAAAAATCTTTTCTGTCATTTTTAACTAAACCTTCATGAAAAGGTTATTAACGTCCCCTTTAAATATACATATATAATGCATTGTAAATTAATACATTCGCCAGATTGTTTTATGAATCAACATTTTAGGTTCGTTTTTAATATAAAAATTGATTTGTATAACTCTGAAAATCCAGAACTCAAGCTAATTAACGCTCTGAAACATTTATTTTATAATTATTTATTAAATTCTGAAAGGGTGACTTATAATTTGTTTCCTATATAATAGCTAATCTTACTTCATTTTTCATACTTTTAAAATATCAAATATAGTATTTAAATATTCCAGTTATTATGAAAATCATGAAGGTGTGATTGATTTATTTAAAAATAGCAGAAAAGGGATGGGGGTAAATCTTGTTTCTTTTACTAGGTAAAATCTTAACGTATATTTTATTAAATGAAATATTCTCTCTCTATATATATTATAATTGCATGGCGTATTATAGTACTCAAACAAGGGTAATTTATTTTAAATCAGTTAAATTTATTCAATGTTGTTAGAGACATGTATCATTACTGCATTTCTAACATTTAGCCAATCTTTGTGTTTTTATATATACGTTCTTCTAATCTTTTAATCTGGGGGTTACGACAAGTTCGAACCCATATATTTCTTATATCTCATTCCGTAGATAGTTGAGCTATCCGGAATCATATTTATTTAATATAAAATGCCTCTGGTGGTGATCCTGTAAGTTTGGCACATGCTATGCATATTCTTTCTTCGTATAAAAGGGCCTCTGGCAGTGATCCCTAAGTTTGGCACATGCTATGCCCATCCATTTAATTTTTTATCCAGAAGCATGACCTTTTTCTCTTAGTTATTTTTACGCTATTATGTCAGCACTGCAAACTTCTTTGTATTATTATTATTTCTTTTGCTTCATGACCCAGTTTTAATGCTCTAATATTAAAATTAAGCTTTGCTTAAAAGATATATATATAAATGCCAATTACTTCTATTTATTAATTAAGTTTATTTCAATCATATACAATCTCACTGTCATGATTTATATATCTATATTTAAGAGTATCTATATGCCTTGGGAAAAATAAAGCGTTCATCTTACTATTGTTAAAATAATTTGTCATTAAATATTTTGTCATTTAGATTCAAATATAATCAAATGTTTTCAAATGTATTTTATTTATTTTCACAACTGTAATGGCATGAAAATAATTTATCTTATATCTGTAATGAATCCCAGAATGCTCCCCTAAATAATGTTAGTCACCATGTTTCAGAACCGTAATTCAAAGTGTTAATAACAATTTTATGTGAATTCTTCTTTCTAATAAAATTGGTATTTTAATATTGGACGCACCAAAGATGTGTGTAATATCTTATTTAGCTAATAAAGAGCATATGAGAAATAATAGCGTAAATGATACTATGTAATTATCTACTACTTGCTCATTCACGCACACACTAATGTATATAATTAATTTATAAATGTATAATAATTTGTCAGTGTATTAAACTATATTTTTATTATCTAACTTATTTGAGTAGTTCGAATTCCTCTTGTCCTCCATTTCCACATATTACAGCCATGCTTATGTATATTTTAATATAGTCATAGTTAATAGATGTCTCATTGTTTTGCTCAGCTTTGCTAGTTGGCCAGATTAAGATTAATTCTCATGTGCCATCACTATTATGTTATTCATTAGGTGTTTGATCTGGGGATTAGAGAGTGGGTTCGAATCCAGGCTGGTCCCTGACCTAAATCTTGCGCTTGACTGGGTTTGAAGTACATTTTGTGAGTTACAGTTCATGTTAGATGAATAAACATATTTTGACAGGCACAATATATTCTTTAAAATGAAATATATTCAATTTATAAGACAACTATATACTTAAAATATATAAATAATAAATTTATTAATATCTAATCGATTTTCGTTCAAAAATGAACCTTATCAAGATATTATAACAATTGAAAAAATTCACGTGATTTACATATCATCTTAACACACATCTACTGGTCAAACTTAACAATAAAGATGCTTTTATATTTTCCAATTTTTATTTAAAGACCATTTTCCACCTAACTTTACCATCCCTTGTACTAAATTTATATATTTCTTTTTATTTTCATGTATATACAATGTTTCATATACTTTTCTTTCTTTATAATTTTTACAATATTTGATGACTTCAATACTTTCTTCACAATTCATAATGTGTCCTGTTTCTAAAAAATGGCAATATATATATATATATATATATATATATATATATATATATATATATATATATATATATATATATATATATATATATAAAACCAAAACTGTCTAACACTATACTAGCAAAAATAAAAATGCAAAACCATAAAACAATACAATACTAGATTAAATTTTAAAAATTTTACCAAAATCCTTACACAACCATTGTTTCATCTACTACAAATAGACCTTCTCAAGTGAAAATCAATCTAAAGGAAAACATATATATATATATATATATATATATATACAAACCTTCCCATAATTCACTACAAATTCCACCTTCCCTTAATATCAAAAGAAGTCTTCATAAGATTGACATTCTCAGAATCAAGGAGTTTTATCATCAAAGTCTCCTTTATTCTTCTTTTTAACTCATTCTTTTCATAAAAAATAACCGAAGCATTGTTAAACAATATTCTATGACCTGTATTCAATTCATGAATATATAAAGCTGAGTTAAGATACCTATGTTTAACTTTACTTATATGAACCATAACCCTTTCATTAAGGCTAAATTTACTCTGACCTACATAAAATTTACCACAACTACATGGAATTTTATAAACAATACCAGGAATAGACCTACTATCAATAGATTGCTTTGAACCATTAAGTAATGAATTCAAATCAGAACCTTTCCTCCATGCAACCTTCATTCCACCTAACAAATGACTATTCCTATAAACCAAATTATAAATTGATGCTTTAAATGGTAAAGACATATAATCATCATCCTTACCAACAAAATTCTTATCATCCAAATCACGACTATAAACATTATTATTAAATACCACTTTTTTAATAAAATCATGATTATAACCCAATTCTACATATTCAGCAGCAAATTGACTTCTTTGAATATCAGCATCATTGCTGATATTCAATGCTGATATTCAAAGAAGTCAATTTGCTGCTGAATATGTAGAATTGGGTTGTAATCATGATTTTATTAAAAGAGTGGTATTTAATAATAATGTTTATAGTCGTGATTTGGATGATAAGAATTTTGTTGGTAAGGATGATGATTATATGTCTTTACCATTTAAAGCATCAATTTATAATTTGGTTTATAGGAATAGTCGTTTGTTAGATGGAATGAAGGTTGCATGGAGGAAAGGTTCTGATTTGAATTCATTACTTAATGGTTCAAAGCAGTCTATTGATAGTAGGTCTATTCCTGGTATTGTTTATAAAATTCCATGTAGTTGTGGTAAATTTTATGTAGGTCAGAGTAAATTTAGTCTTAATGAAAGGGTTAAGGTTCATATAAGTAGGGTTAAACATAGGTATCTTAACTCAGCTTTATATATTCATGAATTGAATACAGGTCATAGAATATTGTTTAACAATGCTTCGGTTATTTTTTATGAAAAGAATGAGTTAAAAAGAAGAGTAAAGGAGACTTTGATGATAAAACTCCTTGATTCTGAGGCTATCAATCTTATGAAGACTTCTTTTGATATTAAGGGAAGGTGGAATTTGTAGTGAATTATGGGAAGGTTTGTTTGTATATATATATATATATATATGTTTTCCTTTAGATTGATTTTCACTTGAGAAGGTCTATTTGTAGTAGATGAAACCATGGTTGTGTAAGGATTTTGATAAAATTTTTAAAATTTAATCTAGTATTGTATTATTTTATGGTTTTGCATTTATATATATATATATATATATATATATATATATATATATATATATATATATATATATATATATATATATATATATATATATTGTGCCATTACAATTTAGTCACTAGCTAAATTTATAGTAATGTGCATGTAAGAAAGTGTAAAACAAAATCATCATCACATTTTTATATAATCATAAATGAAGCTGTAGGGCATCCAAGTTTAAACCCTACAAGGTCCAGTTCTAAAAGCTTTAAACAGAGAAAGAATGGGTCAACAATTACATGCTTTACTTGTTTGTGTGTTGATAGAAAGGTAATACACACATTTAAACTATTTAATATTTAATTTTTCTTTAAAAAGCAAAGTTATAATGCATACATATAGGCAATGTATGTGTAAATTATTTATTTGTTTTATATTTCAAATATTCAACATTTTAACTTTCTTTAAAACTAAGCTATGCTTGATCAATTCTAACATTTTATTCTATACTTCTATTTTGCTTTTCTTTAATTATAAGTGGGATTTAAAAGTTACAGATTTAATTAAATAATTGGGTTATAATTACTAAGCTAGCAATTATATTATTTAAGGTTAGTTTATGAATGATTTGAAAGAATGAAGGATGTGTGTACATTACATACAAAATTTTACATTTCCTAAATATTGAAAGAAAAGGAAGTATTAAATCTGTTAAATTATTTTTTTTTGTACAATTTTTTTTGTTAAAAGAGGAAATCTGTTTAATCAGATATCGATCTTTGTAGCAATTTTTTTTAGTAAATAATTGTTTTTCACTTTGGAAGTTTATAATGAGTCAGAACTCTAATTTTTGAAATTGTCTTATCAAGATCTAAAGAAGGAAGCTCAAAGATTTGAAGTGTTACCTGGATGTTAAAAAGAAAAAAAAAAAACAAAAGAAAGGAAATAAGAATTGAGTCTATTTTTTTTTTAAAACAAAAGTGTCTGGAAAAAGGATTAAACTTTTCAGTTGAAAAATACTTTGGTTGAAAATAAATTAGAGATCTAATTAAAACAAATTTGTCCAAAAATAGCAAGTGATGCTATCTCTGATTGGTTAAGGTAGCTAAAAATTGGATATAAAAAGCTGTCTTGAATTATTATTAAGATTATTATTGTGATTGATTCAGATTATTAAACTATCAAATTGAATGCTGAAAATATAAAAAAATGGCGGGCTAGAAAAATTATATGTATATTCCATTTGCTGGACCATCTGGAGGAAGCTGCACATCACATAGGAAAGAAAAGATGTGTCTAAAATAATATTCTACACCTTTCAACTGACCAGATAAATAAGATGTTTTTAATAGAAGGAAGAAAGCATTCACCTGCATTCAAAGAAGATGAATTAATCTACTGATAAATATTAATCATCAAGTCCAATTAATTGTTCCAACAACTGATTTTAAACTCAAGAAAATTTATAAATGTGAAAACAACTGCTGTATTTCATCCACATGCTTGACAGGAAGAGAAGAAAAATTAATATAATGATTTCCAAATTGTCCACTAAAGCAAATAACCTCAATAGAGTCATCATCATTAAATAGTTATACACCTCAAGAAAGAGATTGTTCCCACATAGTAGCTGCAGAAATATAGACAAGTTTGAACCCTTGGAAATTCGCCACAAACAAAAGATCGGTAATATGACTTTTTATATCTATTTTCTTTATGATATCAGTCTTAATAAACATTTTAGCAATAAAGTGGTATATTTTTATTTAAAGAACTTTTAAAGACTATTCAGATCGATTAAAACAAGAATGTCTTACTAATAATAACTTTGAGCTTCATAAATGACCTTGAAAGTATGAAAATTATTTGTTTATTAATTTTACAATATTAATGTGTAAAACAATTTTTTTTTATGGTGTTATGATTTTAGTTTTAACTGATATATTATTATTATTTTGGTTTTTAATAATATTTTGTTATGATGGGATAAAACACGCACATACATAATGATATTTTATATGTGTATAATTGCGATTGAATGTGGAGTAACAAGTAGTGTTAGAATATTAGATTAGTTTGTTTCATTAAGTATAGCATTTCAGAGGTAGAAGAGAGGGGGGAGAAAATAATTTAAAACTTGTTTCTAAAACTTGCTCTTTCAATTTTACTAACATTTCTATTTTTATTCTATTTACATGTTGGATTTTTTAAAGTATGTGTGCTAATGAGCAGATAATATTTTTTTTAATACTTTTCTCATGGAGTGAAAATCATGGTCAATGTGATGTCCAACTTAATACAAAATACATTTGAAGGGAAAGGGGGAAGAACTTAAAATTAATCTGAGGATTGTTATATAATCAATTATTATTATTATTATTCATGTCAATTTTCATATTTATCTAGAAATTTTTATGTATATGTTAGAAATGTAGTAATAAATATTAGTTTGTTTTATTAAACGAGGCGTATATATTTCATTAAGTGTAGTCTTTGTTAAGTGTGATTATTCATCATCATCAATGGTTGAATATTAGTTATTTAAGATATAAGTAAATATGCTAAAATTAAGCAATAATTAGGAATCTCTTTATAAAAATTAGTTTTATGTTTAGGCTTAGTCCCAGAGCTGTAATTGAAACCCTTGTCATTATCGTTATTATCATCATCATCATCATCATCAACATTTTAATTAATGAGCTGTTTAACTGTTTAAAGGCCATAAATAAATATTGATTTTATAATATTTAGTGATCTCTTAGTATTATTATAACCACATCCCATCATCTATTTCATGCAAGGATGAGTGAATTGCCATCCTAAATTAGTTATATATAATCTGAGCTAGTAAACTTATAAAACTATTGAAACACATTTGTTATGCTAAGATCTGAGAAATGATTTATGTCTAATATACTCCACTTTGGTTTAAAGATGTTTTACTTTTACCTAACTATTAGTGCTTATAGTGATATGGCTCAAAAAGCAAAATCTCTCATTTTTATTAGAAATAAAGTACCAAAAAGGGATTCAAACCCGGTACATGTGAAAGGTTATCAGATATAACCGTGTCTAGATTCAGATAATCTAGTGGCGCCCTGCTAGACCATATTCACTTAGTATTTGTTTAAACATGCACTTAACATCAAACCAAGAAATGAAAGTGGATAAGATCTACTGCCTGTATACCTGAGTTATATTTTATTGAATTATTAGTGTACTCACTTCACGTGATTACTATAATACATTGCTATAATAATTTGCTTATAATTCTTGATAGTGTTATATTTTGAAGCTTTACTTAGTTAATATCTTTTGAACAAACATTTATTATGTTACAATGGACACCCAACTGGGGCCTGATATTTTGCCATATACCTGAAAAAGAGAGTCTATAGAATGATGGGAGATGTGTGGTTAAAAATAGAGAAATTTTTTTTTAGTAAAATTTTTTTTTCAGTAAAAATTTTTTTTGTCTTACAAAATTTTCTTGGCCAAACAGTCTTATTTTAGATGATGATGTTTAATATGATTTAATTTTTCATTGATGATGATAAAATGGGTACAGCCATAAAACAGCTTTTTTTAAATTTTTTTTATCAATTTTGAAAATAGAGATGAATATCACAACTTAAGACAAAGGTGAAATAAATAATAGATTTTTTTTTGTGGAACATTAAAATAATTTATTGCCAGATAGGATAGGCATAGTAATAGTGATGAATTATGGAATAGTAGTCTCATGTGTGTTTGGGGAGTTCATTTTGTAAAAAGTCTATGATTTTAGAGGTTTGATTGGATGGTTGATCGTTGGAGTTTGGTTGGTTAGATTGCAGTTTTGATGATGAGTGGAGAGTTTTGTCATTGCCTTGAGAATGCTATGTATTTCGTGTAACTTATGAATGATCAAACCCATTCACTGCTCCAACCCAATTTATATGTTATCTTTATTTTATCATGAAGCAGTTAACAGCAGACCTGCCATGATACCAGCCTATAAGTCTCCAAGAGAGAGAGCACGGCATAGTTTTCCAATCAAGTTTATATGTTATTCTTATTTTATCATGAAGCAGTTAACAGTAGTCCTGCCATGATATCAGCCTATAAGTCTCCAAGAGAGAGAGCAAGGTTTCGTTTTTGTAGTCTATAATAAGCAGGGCATTCCTTGATACTTGCCACATAAGACTCCAAGAGAGAGAGACAAGGCATTGTTTATCTACTTTAGCCCCTAAGACTTAAAATACATCTTTTATTGCAACAGAGTTTGCTTCATTCAATCAAGGGTTGTGGTAGTTAATAGTGATCGAATTGGGATGATCTTCTGAGTGCTCGTGATGCATTGTGTGATTATAGTGCTGTGACTGAATTCTTTTATTTATCTCAAGATTGTGAACTGCTAGTCATTCTGTGGACTGTCAATATCTGTCGGATTTCTGGGAGAATGGATGAATGTATAATTTGGGCTATTACAGACAGACATGCACTATAGATTATTGTTGTGTAGTTCATTAAATAAGGATATTAAAAAATTTTTTTTTGTTGTTGTTGTATTTGTAAATGCATAATAAGGTGAAAATCAAATCAGTCAGTTGGTCAGAATAGGTGTCAGACAGGGAGAAGATGTGTGGATTTTTGATGGTCAGGGAAGTACAGATGGGATATATATAGTTTTATAACATGAGTGAACTAAATTATAGTATGGAAGAGGCTCAGATAGCAAAGATGGCACCATCAGACATGGACATGATAATGCAGATGCTCAGAAGTATGAGAAAGGAGTGTAAGCAAAATATAGAAAGTCTAAGAGAAGAGAGTAAGAAAAGTATGGAAAGTCTAGGACAAAGGTTATGTCAATCCATAGAGAGCATAATAGAAGGTAGTCAAAGATCACTAGTGTTAAAAGATAAGCGGGATTGTCAGACTACTGATAATAGAGAAAGGAGCGAGAGATTAGAGGAAGAAATAGGTAAATCAGCTAATATACTGATAGAGGAGAGTAGATCACAAGAAGTGGAAAGGCCAATAGTAGCCATAAAATCTAATCTCCCAGTAAAGAAAGTAAATGAGATGATGACCAAAGAGCAGATTGGGATAGATCATGAAGTGAAAAGAAGGAAAAGAGAGTTGGAGGAAAAACTTCATGCATCCGATAAGATGATTGATTTAAGAGAGGCAATAAGGGAGATGAAACCAGTTATTTTAGAAAGAGAGCAAAAGTTTCAACAGTCTGTAGTTCTCAATCTAGTAACTAACCAGCATGTGTGGTTTCAAAAATCTGTCTTCTCAAATAGATTGGAGATACCTTATATATGGTATAGAGAGACAATCTCTCTGAAAAATGTAAATGTCCAAATCTCTCTGAAAAATTCAACTGCTCTGGAAAAGTCAAAAATAAGTTATATCTGGTACAGAGAGTCAATCTCTCTGAAGAGTTTAAATGTCCATTATATATCATACAGAGAATCAATCTCTCTGAAAAATTTAAATGCTCTGTTAAATTTAAGTGTGCCTTATATTTGGTACAAAGAGTCAACCTTTTTAGAGAGTTTAAAAATAAATTATACATGGCACAGAGAGTCAATCTCTCTGAAGAGTTTAAATGTCCATTATATATGGTACAAAGAATCCACCTTTCTAGAAAATTTAAAAATAAATTATACGTGGCCCAGAGAATCAATCTCTCTGGAAGATGTAAGGATAAATGATATCTGGTATAAAAAGAACCTCTCTGAAAACTTCAAAGTTCTTACGTATGGTACAGGGAGTCAATCTTTCTAGAAAATTTAAAAATAAAGTATGTATTGTATAGAGAGTCAATCTCTCTGAAAAACTTCAAGGCATATTATGTATGGTACCAAGAGTCCATATTTCTAAATAGAGTTTGTAATAGGAGGTTATATAAAATAAATCCTCCAGATATGTTTTATAAATATCCAGTCAAGATGAAAAATGGAAATATTAAAAAGGGACTGGATGTACAGGTGCATTTTTATGCAGACCACAATATGGTTTGAAAAGAAAAAGCCATTCCAAATTACCAAGAAAATAGGAGAGAATGCCTTTATGCTTGCTGCTCTTGATGGGAATAAGGGGACCTATAATGCTAGGAGTTTGATCCCTTATACTTCAGCAGAATAGCCTGGCAAAGATCTCCAAATAAATTATTTTTTTTTTTTTTTATGAAAGATATATTTACCAGTAGTTAATTTTTTTTTTTATATATATTATAAGTGTTTATTATTATTAGTGTATTTATTAGTTAGGATTTTTTTTTTAAAATATAGTTAAAACAAAAGTGCTGATGATTTTATCCGAAGGGGGAGAAAGTTGTGCCATTACAATTTAGTCACTAGCTAAATTTATAGTAATGTGCATGTAGAAAAGGTAAAACAAAATCATCATCACATTTTTATATAATCATAAATGAAGCTGTAGGGCATCCAAGTTTAAACCCTACAAGGTCCAGTTCTAAAAGCTTTAAACAGAGAAAGAATGGGTCAACAATTACATGCTTTACTTGTTTGTGTGTTGATAGAAAGGTAATACACACATTTAAACTATTTAATATTTAAATTTTCTTTAAAAAGCAAAGTTATAATGCATACATATAGGCAATGTATGTGTAAATTATTTATTTGTTTTATATTTCAAATATTCAACATTTTAACTTTCTTTAAAACTAAGCTATGCTTGATCAATTCTAACATTTTATTCTATACTTCTATTTTGCTTTTCTTTAATTATAAGTGGGATTTAAAAGTTACAGATTTAATTAAATAATTGGGTTATAATTACTAAGCTAGCAATCATATTATTTAAGGTTAGTTTATGAATGATTTGAAAGAATGAAGGATGTGTGTACATTACATACAAAATTTTACATTTCCTAAATATTGAAAGAAAAGGAAGTATTAAATCTGTTAAATTATTTTTTTTGTACAATTGTTTGTTAAAAGAGGAAATCTGTTTAATCAGATATCGATCTTTGTAGCAATTTTTTTTTGTAAATGATTGTTTCACTTTGGAAGCTTATAATGAGTCAGAACTCTAATTTTTGAAATTGTCTTATCAAGATCTAAAGAAGGAAGCTCAAAGATTTGAAGTGTTACCTGGATGTTAAAAAGAAAAAAAAAACAAAAGAAAGGAAATAAGAATTGAGTCTATTTTTTTTTTAAAACAAAAGTGTCTGGAAAAAGGATTAAACTTTTCAGTTGAAAAATAATTTAGTTGAAAATAAATTAGAGATCTAATTAAAACAAATTTGTCCAAAAATAGCAAGTGATGCTATCTCTGATTGGTTAAGGTAGCTAAAAATTGGATATAAAAAGCTGTTTTGAATTATTATTAAGATTATTATTGTGATTGATTTAGATTATTAAACTATCCAATTGAATGCTGAAAATATAAAAAAATGGCGGGCTAGAAAAATTATATGTATATTCCATTTGCTGGACCATCTGGAGGAAGCTGCACATCACATAGGAAAGAAAAGATGTGTCTAAAATAATATTCTACACCTTTCAACTGACCAGATAAATAAGATGTTTTTAATAGAAGGAAGAAAGCATTCACCTGCATTCAAAGAAGATGAATTAATCTACTGATAAATATTAATCATCAAGTCCAATTAATTGTTCCAACAACTGATTTTAAACTCAAGAAAATTTATAAATGTGAAAACAACTGCTGTATTTCATCCACATGCTTGACAGGAAGAGAAGAAAAATTAATATAATGATTTCCAAATTGTCCACTAAAGCAAATAACCTCAATAGAGTCATCATCATTAAATAGTTATACACCTCAAGAAAGAGATTGTTCCCACATAGTAGCTGCAGAAATATAGACAAGTTTGAACCCTTGGAAATTCGCCACAAACAAAAGATCGGTAATATGACTTTTTATATCTATTTTCTTTATGATATCAGTCTTAATAAACATTTTAGCAATAAAGTGGTATATTTTTATTTAAAGAACTTTTAAAGACTATTCAGATCGATTAAAACAAGAATGTCTTACTAATAATAACTTTGAGCTTCATAAATGACCTTGAAAGTATGAAAATTATTTGTTTATTAATTTTACAATATTAATGTGTAAAACAATTTTTTTTTATGGTGTTATGATTTTAGTTTTAACTGATATATTATTATTATTTTGGTTTTTAATAATATTTTGTTATGATGGGATAAAACACGCACATACATAATGATATTTTATATGTGTATAATTGCGATTGAATGTGGAGTAACAAGTAGTGTTAGAATATTAGATTAGTTTGTTTCATTAAGTATAGCATTTCAGAGGTAGAAGAGAGGGGGGAGAAAATAATTTAAAACTTGTTTCTAAAACTTGCTCTTTCAATTTTACTAACATTTTTTTTTTATTCTATTTACATGTTGGATTTTTAAAGTATGTGTGCTAATGAGCAGATAATATTTTTTTTAAATACTTTTCTCATGGAGTGAAAATCATGGTCAATGTGACGTCCAACTTAATACAAAATACATTTGAAGGGAAAGGGGGAAGAACTTAAAATTAATCTGAGGATTGTTATATAATCAATTATTATTATTATTATTCATGTCAATTTTCATATTTATCTAGAAATTTTTATGTATATGTTAGAAATGTAGTAATAAATATTAGTTTGTTTTATTAAACGAGGCGTATATATTTCATTAAGTGTAGTCTTTGTTAAGTGTGATTATTCATCATCATCAATGGTTGAATATTAGTTATTTAAGATATAAGTAAATATGCTAAAATTAAGCAATAATTAGGAATCTCTTTATAAAAATTAGTTTTATGTTTAGGCTTAGTCCTAGAGCTGTAATTGAAACCCTTGTCATTATCGTTATTATTATCATCATCATCATCATCATCAACATTTTAATTAATGAGCTGTTTAACTGTTTAAAGGCCATAAATAAATATTGATTTTATAATATTTAGTGATCTCTTAGTATTATTATAACCACATCCCATCATCTATTTCATGCAAGGATGAGTGAATTGCCATCCTCAATTAGTTATATATAATCTGAGCTAGTAAACTTACAAAACTATTGAAACACATTTGTTATGCTAAGATCTGAGAAATGATTTATGTCTAATATACTCCACTTTGGTTTAAAGATGTTTTACTTTTACCTAACTATTAGTGCTTATAGTGATATGGCTCAAAAAGCAAAATCTCTCATTTTTATTAGAAATAAAGTACCAAAAAGGGATTCAAACCCGGTACATGTGAAAGGTTATCAGATATAACCGTGTCTAGATTCAGATAATCTAGTGGCGCCCTGCTAGACCATATTCACTTAGTATTTGTTTAAACATGCACTTAACATCAAACCAAGAAATGAAAGTGGATAAGATCTACTGCCTGTATACCTGAGTTATATTTTATTGAATTACTAGTGTACTCACTTCACGTGATTTCATATAATACATTGCTATAATAATTTGCTTATAATTCTTGATAGTGTTATATTTTGAACCTTTACTTAGTTATTTCTATTTGAACTCATTTATTATGTTACAATATATATATAGTTTGAAAGGAAAAAACAGAAATAAACACAAAGAAAATTTATTGTGGATATTTTATTTAAAATATAAACACCAGAATAATAGATTTATGGTTAAATAATAATTTGATTTTTAAATGTATGATAAATTATTTAAAATAAAACATAAATAATAGAGATATATTTTTTATATTAAATGCTTTTATTGATGATGCACTCAAAACCCCCAAAATATATTTTTTCAACCACAATTGGGATTTTTAGATTTAACTTAAAATAAAAGCACGAGAGTTCCAGAACTTAATTAAGTCAATCTCTTATTATAAAAAATAGGAATTGATTTAATTCCTGGATCGTCCTTGCATTTATTTATTATTGACTATTACATGAATTAATAAATACAAAATATTAATATGCCAATTTAATAGGTGTTCAAATCTGGGTAAATTTGTCCTTTTACTTCAAGATTTATTATTAGTTAGAAAAAATTCATTTTATAATTCATTCATAACTTGCCAACATTTTTGTGAAATTGTGCCTTTGTTAGGAAACTTAACTTCTTTGATATTTTTTTAAATAATATTTAACACTATTAAATTACAATTTAGTATAGAAAAGAAGCCTAGATTTATTATCTAGTGGCACCTTCTAGTAAAGTTATATATGGAATTACTCATCCACTGTATATATACACACATATATTGATAAATTAGTTAAAGTAGGATCAGTAAAGCAATACTTATATTAGTGTACACATAACAGTAAATGTGCTTACAATAATGACATACTTTTAATGCAACACTATATTTAAATAAAAAGAAATATTTAAAAATATTTAAGTAAAGTTATTTTAAACTTAAAATAAAATCTCAATTATTATGAGAATAGTACATAAATTAACCTTTTGAGTGCTGATTACTTTATTGGCCAAGTGAGGTAAAAGCTAAACTTTTAATTGGTCAACTCACAAACTCAATGTCAAAATATATTCTTCTTTCAATATTATATTCCCTTAGTTTCATTTGTAAAAAGTATATTAATAATTTGTCAGATTATGAAAGTGAATGAAAGTTTTTTAAAAATAAATTTATATTTATAATTATAAAAATATTTGATAGCAGCAAGTCTAAAAACAAATGCTAGTAACCAATTAGAAAGTGTTGTGATGTCAGTGATTTTTTCTTTCTCAGTTTCACGTTCCCAAAAAATAAATAATTTTTACTAAAATCTTATATATTTTTCTATAATAATTTTATTTTTAGCATATTTTATCAAAATAATTTATAATGTGTCAAAAAATACTTTTAAAATGGTCTAAAACATTTGTCTATCACTTCGAAATGAAAGAAAAGAAATCGTAATGGTTCAAGTTATTGACGAGTGAATTCTTTTGTCCTCAATAATGGAGAGCCAGACAATGATTAGAATGGACTGCCTCTTCCTTTTGTTAGACCTTTATGCCAGTTTTATTGATTTCTTACTTGTAAAATTACAGAACTTTTTATAACCTTTCAAATGACGGTAAAATTTTTACCGTAGCATTAAAAATGATGGAATTTCAATGACTTGAAATGGCTTTGAGTCATCTCGTAAAAATCATGAAATTAATAAAAAAACATTTATTTTAGTATATGTAATATAAATATTTGTTCTAACATTGTGATTTAATAACTTATAAATTATTTTGACAGATGATAACAATAAAGACAGAAATGTTATAAAACATTTTGACAACTACTAATGTACAATACATTTTTAAAACATATATGTCAAAATTTGAAAAAAAATTAAATATCCTCTCTAATTTTTAGTGTCAAATAATTTATCTTTTCCAAATTTTGCAATAGTCTTAAAATTTTTATTAATGCTATCAGTAAGTGGTGCAAGCAGTGAATATTCATTTTGAAAACTTAAATTAATTAGAACATACTTAAGAACATTATATCACAAACAAGTTTATATTTTATTGAAAATGATATTTGTGAAAAGCAAGGTATTAAAAATATAATAGACAATTTAAAAATTTCATCCACCCATGGCACTTGTTAAATATAATACATTTTTATTTTAAAACTTAATTCTAGTTTTAATCAAATCGTTAAATTGAAACAAACTACAATATGAAATATATATATTACTTGTATGTGTATTTCTTAAAACATTGTAATTTTTTGATATTTAAAGTGTGTAAAATGTCATCTGCCCACAGCTCTTTATTTCTAAAAATAGTTACTCTAACTTTTTGTCAAATTGCATGGCTGCTGCTTACTAACAAAAACTGCATTTGTAAATGATGTTTTTATTAAATATAATAAATATTTATTCTAAAATTTAATTCCAATTGTAATCAAATCATTAAATTGAAATGAACTACAAAATGAAATATATATATATTTCTTATATGCATATTGCTTAAAACTACTCCTTATTTCTGAAAGTAATTACACTAACTGAATTAAAATGTTATTAAATTGAAAGAACAAAATCTTTATACTGCCCTCTTAATATTTTTATTTAAAACAAATCAAAGTTCTAAAAGTAATTGTTAACTGTGATATATGAGATATGAAATATTTTTAGAATTTTCATGCCCCTTTCCATATCTAAAAAACTAAATGATCTGAAAAAATGAGTGTTTTATATGGATTAGGCTCATATTAGGTAGTTATATATACTGGATTTTAAACAATTCTAGTGTGCTTAAATATATGACACCTCACTTTTAAAATTTCATTCTAACTTGAAAAATGTCAAAACTTAACAAATAAACTAATAAACAAACAAACCAATTTTTCTTCTGCAATAAGCATTTAAAAACAATTTACTGAATATTTTATTTGATTTTGATAAAAAAATCCAAAACAAGTTTGTTTGTATTTTATAATACATATTAATTATAGAATTTTATTATCTATTTTTATTTAGACTAAGTAAGAAATGTTTTCTTAATTAAGGCTGGTTAGTTTTGATAAATATAAAATATTTTTGGAAACAATTTTTTTTCTTTATAATGTATTTTGATTACAATTAATTTTTTAATCTGTTTTTAGTTTAAAGAAATAAGAATGTATTTAACTAATTGGTTTTAATTAATGTGAAATGGAATAATGCAATCACATTATTATTTGTTGTTTTTTATTTATCAGAATAAAAACATAATTACCCTATTTCGTGATTCTTTTGTAGACTGTAAATACCTTAGATAGTCTGATCAAGACTACATTATTACATTATAAAGAAAATTCAGATGTAGAGAAAATGCAAGCCAATTGCTGCTAGTTCACATTTGATGAGTTTAAACTTATATAGAAGGAATAGCTTTTTGATGGTTCATGGCCTTTATGCATGAACTAGATTGCTTGCTTGCCTGAAGTTTATTAAATTATATAGGCTGAACACAACTGACTAACTAACAATGTTTACCTAATATATGCCTATTTTGGAAATATCAATAAGTAAGTCTACTGTTCTCTGAAAGATGTAATAATAATACACCATCTTACTGAGAGATTGCAATACTATCAAGCATATTGAGGGACTACTGTGATATGTTTTAATATATATTTTCTGTTTCATCTATATACAAAAAACAAGTGAATTATTATTGCTGGTCAGTCTTATATAGATTATCCATGTTGTTATTTATTTCATGAAAGAAAATATTAAGCACTGATGGAAGAAATTAATTTGTGAATAGAATATATATTTGCAGTTAAAGAAAGGCTATTTCTATTTATTGCCTGTAAGAAAATATTTAATATTGCTATAATGATTAAAAATGAATAATTTTGAATGAAATTAAAGCAATTAACTATGAAAATAAATTTGAGAAACTTAGTGAAACTTGAAGGACAAAAATAATTTTCAAGCAGAACTTTTAAAAGATATATACAGTTAAGAAGAATGTGGAAAAAAACTTTTGTACAGAATTTTCAAAGAAGTAATATTTTTTGGTGTTTTTTTTTTTTAAAAAAACTTTTGTTTAACATTTTTAAAAATTGTAACTTGTTACAAGGTGAAAGTAGAATTAGTAACCAAACTATTTTATTTTATATTGAAATAAGTACATAAGTGCATGCATATTATATATTCATTTATTATTTAATGATTTGTATATTATTAAGAATAATATTAGTATATATTAACACATGGAATATTATTTTTATATTATAACACATGGTGGGTTTCTCATCTATATATAAACATTCATTTATGTATTATAATAGAATAGTTTTTATTGGTTTGTTAACAAGTAGAATACTTGTTACAGTTTGTATATCTGAAAACTATAAATAATGCAACCGATAACATTTATCATTTTTCAATCCGTGAGTCAAAATCAAAATGGTTTATTAGTATATAGAATATTTATCAAACTTTAAATTTGTCTTTTTGTTTATAATTTATATATTTATCTGTCATTGTTTTAAGTTATTTCAGTAAATACTAAAATACTAAAATAGATTTAAATACTATATATTTGTATTTTTACTTGATCACAGTCACACTCCATTGAGTTCTTGCATCTCAAGCAAGTTTTGAGCCATAATGGTGTTTACAAGATTAATGTTGAAATTTATGTTTATGTTGGATATCCAGATCATTCTCTATAGAATGACTTGGGTAGCATCAAGATAAATATCACATCTAAAGTCCACTCATTTTAAGATAATTACTATTTTATTGGTAGTCAGTGTACTCAAAGTAACCAGGTAATGATGAGAATTGATCTTAGCATTTGTACATGTATTATTGTAACTGTAACATTTACATATTAACCCTAAGTTTGATATTGGCTAGAGGATAATTAACCTATTTATAATATATCTCTTTTAAATCCAGTTACAAAGGATTCTCTTAATGATTAATGCTGGTGATATATATAACATATTGCTACTTTTATAACTTGTTTATTATTTATTTTTAACATTGAATGCTGACTCTCTGCTCAGATTAATTTTATTTGTTTTGGAATGATGCTGTTATCGCATCACTCTAGTTCAATCTATGTTAATACTATTATAATATATATATATAGTCCCTACCTTTCACTGACGTGAGCCAACTAGCTTGAAACCAGCTGGTCTGGAGATGGAGACAACGAAAGAGATATTGAATTCTATCTCTCTTGGCGTTTATGTAAACAAAAGCTTGTTAGGCGCTATTAGTAAAGCTCCATCTAGTGATCATAAAATGCAAGCTAAAAGCAAGTTACGAAATTTATAACTTGTTTTGTTTATCATATATATATACAAGATTTTTACAGACTTGTTGATTTAAATTGTGAAAGTTTTAATGAAATTTTTTTGAATCCCATGTTTAGTATATAAGAGGTCAAACAAATAAATACAATTAGTAAATGAAATGATTTACATTTTTTAAGTTCAGTTTTAATTGATTGCTTACATGGATAAATCATAGCTGAACTCTATTAAATATATATATATGAAAAATCTCATTAAAATTTTCAATATATATATATATAAAGCAATTAATTGAGAAGTCATTTTTAACTTATACAAAAACTTTTAGGGAAGTGTTGTAAACACTCAATAATTGTTCTTATTTGAAAATATTAGATTTTTTTCAGCTTAAATGTTTTCGTATTTGAAAATTATTTATAAAGTTAATTAGTTAACTATATTGCAATATTGGATATTGCTAATGGCTCAACATAGCTTTTTTTATTTTTACATTTTAAATGAAACAAAAAAAATAAATTCATGAAATATTATCAAAAAGCAAAAAAGAAAAGAAAAAGAATGGAGTGTTTACATAAGGAAAGAAAATATGCATAAAACAATTATCAAAAAAGGATAAAATATTTAAAATTAAATTACTCTATACATTTATTTAATTAATAGGTACTTACAATATATTTATAATCAATGAAGCATGTATATTATTTACAAATAAGCCTGATATTTATAGAAAGGACCCTTTTAATTCACTTGCCAAACTGAATAATATTTAAAAGTTTTTTAAGTACATTGAGATTGAGACTTAGAATTTTTTCCATATCTATCTATCTATCTATCTATCTATCTATCTATCTATCTATCTATCTATCTATCTATCTATCTATCTATCTATCTATCTATCTATCTATCTATCTATCTATCTATCTATCTATCTATCTATCTATCTATCCATCCATCCATCTCTATCTATCTATCTATCTATCTATCTATCTATCTATCTATCTATCTATCTATCTATCTATCTATCTATCTATCTATCTATCTATCTATCTATCTATCTATCTATCTATCTATCTATCTATCTATCTATCTATCTATCTATCTATCTATCTATCTATCTATCTATCTATCTATCTATCTATCTATCTATCTATCTATCTATCTATCTATCTATCTATCTATCTATCTATCTATCTATCTATCTATCTATCTATCTATCTATCTATCTATCTATCTATCTATCTATCTATCTATCTATCTATCTATCTATCTATCTATCTATCTATCTATCTATCTATCTAGCTAGCTAGCTAGCTAGCTAGCTAGCTAGCAGGTTAATTAAATAAAACTTTAAGAAGAATATTATAAGTTGAGTTAATATTATACTCTTTTATGAAATAGCTATGTTTATAAATCAGATACCTAGAAGAAACAGATCTTATTATTTAATTAACAATGTAATAGAATATTTTTTTATTACTTATAATTAAATTTTTTAAATAGTGGTTTAACAACTTTCATTTTACATCATGTTCAGATACACTACACATTTAGTTAATAATAAATAAGAATTTTTTATTCTAATTTAAAATATCACAAGAATATTTATCATGTTTGTGGAGAACTTATAATTATTATTTTGTTTACTTCAAATTTTTTTTTACTTATGGTTAATAAATTAATTATATATTTTGTTAATTATCTGGTCTTTAATATTAATTTGATAATACTTATCATCTACCAAATTTAATAATGGAAACACAGGCTTATTATATACCTGTGTCTATATATATGTAATATAGGGTATATGAGCACAGACTTTCACACGATCCACCACTCTCCACTCTATCTAATAACACTGATACATTTAAACACATATATGTTGAAAAGATAAATAATCACCAATATACGTATTTCATGCTAAACCAGCAATCATCAGTTGGTCCAGATTATCATCTCTACAC
The DNA here is from genome assembly GCA_028023455.1 of Epiperipatus broadwayi. Classification (NCBI taxonomy): domain Eukaryota; kingdom Metazoa; phylum Onychophora; class Udeonychophora; order Euonychophora; family Peripatidae; genus Epiperipatus; species Epiperipatus broadwayi. The sequence continues at coordinate 903,996 of JAQFVV010000298.1, forward strand.
ATATATACTATAAGTGCTCAGATATATATATTAAGATAGACAATTTTTATACTTTAATGGACAGGCTTCAATCTACTCCACACTCCAACTCTTCAACCGTCCATCCAATTGAAAATCTGATGATGGAACGCTCAAAGGCCACCCTGAGGCTGAGATTCTTGTCACACCCATGTTGACCTAAAATGGTGTGACAAGGATCTCAGCCTCAGGGTGGCCTTTGAGCGTTCCATCATCAGATTTTCAATTGGATGGACGGTTGAAGAGTTGGAGTGTGGAGTAGATTAAAGCCTGTCCATTAAAGTATGAAGATTGTCTATCTTAATATATATCTGAGCACTTATAGTATATATGTGTAGAGATGATAATCTGGACCAACTGATGATTGCTGGTTTAGCATGAAATACGTGTATTGGTGATTATTTATATTTTCAACATATATGTGTTTAAGTGTATCAGTATTATTAGATAGAGTGGAGAGTGGTGGATCATGTGAAAGTCTGTGCTCATATATCCTATATTACATATATATAGACACAGGTATATAATAAGCCTGTGTTTTAGTTATTACATTATAGAGATGTCTGCCCATCCTTGCATATGTATTAAATGGATTATGTCCTGTATGTGTGGGGTTCAGATTGACTTTAGGTCAACATGGATGTGACAAAAATCTCAGCCTCAGGGTGGCCTTTGAGCATTCCATCATCAGATTTTCAATTGGATGGACGGTTGAAGAGTTGGAGTGTGGAGTAGATTGAAGCCTGTCCATTAAAGTATGAAGATTGTCTATCTTAATATATATCTGAGCACTTATAATATATGTGTAGAGATGATAATCTGGACCAACTGATGATTGCTGGTTTAGCATGAAATACGTATATTGGTGATTATTTATCTTTTCAACATATATGTGTTTAAGTGTATCAGTGTTATTAGATAGAGTGGAGAGTGGTGGGTCATGTGAAAGTCTGTGCTCATATACCTTATATTACATCTACTAATTTTATAAATAAATATGGTCACATGATTTTATAACTATTATATGTTATTTAAATATATACTACTTGATCCAAAAGGTTGTTCATTATTTTTACACATATTAATATTTATTTGCTTAAGATATGAATTAAATACAATAAAATGCCCGTTGCTATTCAATCTTATCAATAATAGTAATTTATAATTAGAAAGATTTAACATTTTAAGAATAGTCTTTACTTTAATTTTATAACCATGATATAACTAAAATCAAATTTATGTAATATGAAAGCTTTGAACAAACTTTCTAGTCCAAATATATGATTATTATAGGATTTATTTTTGTAAATTCAGTTTTATTTTAGTTTATAGTAGAACCCTAGGACATTATTGTGATTGGTTATAAATACACATCACTATAGAGAGACCTTAAAAGAAATCTTGGTTTATTATAAAGAGACTTGTAATATGACTATCTAAGAATTTAAAGATTAAGTTTGACCTCATTCATTTCGATAAATGGTTCCAGTCATCTTTATTGTATTTATATTCAGTTACAATATATATATATATATATATATATATATATATATGTATATATATATCTATATATATATTTATATATATATATATATATATATATATGGAAACAAAAAACATATATACCAACTACAGGAAATATATAAATAAATAAAAAATCCAATTACTTGTTTCTATTGTTGCTTTTAATGTTTCAATTGAAAACCTCATTTTTAATCAACTTATTTTTACTTTTCATATTTTTTTTTTCATTTCCACATTTGGAAGATTATATTTCAGAAAATCGGAAAGTTTATTTTAAGTATAGAGGTGGAAAGAGTTAGATTTTGTAAACATTTTATTGAATTAACTGGTTGAATCTGCAGATGCCATATTGAATTTTTAAAAAAAACTGACCCGAGACACAATTTTCACAATAATTTGTTTTAATAATGTTAGAGCAAAAAACTTTACATTGATAGAAACTATAAAAACTAAGGAAAACAATAAGTCTAAGACAAATAGTGATAATCATTTAAAAAAAAGAAATTTCAACATCTGACACAATTATTACTTTATTGGGTACTAGTATCAATGATGGTACTATTCACTGGATGGCACTGTTGCTACTCAAAAACACTTAAATATAATGCCACCTGACCATGACCTTTTAAGAACTAACTGACCTTTGTTAACAACTAAATAAACACTGACTTTGTTTTATAAACAACATTTTTTTTTATAATCAATGTCTTTTTTTTAAAGAAATAACTGACTTTTTTTAAAAAAGTAAATAGTAAAAGACACCGTTTTATTATACCTTTTAAGAACTAATTGACCTTATTAAATAAGTAACTTTTCATAACTTTTTAAATAAGTAAATAGTTGTAATTATAAATTTTATTTAACACACATTGATTATGTAAGTAATATTTACTAAGGCAATAAACCTCAAGAATGTATTCTTGAAAATGCAAAGGTAGGGACCTCTACAGGTCTTAACCACAAGCTTACGCTTTGGAAGAAAAGAAAGGAACTCTTCTTTACTTCAACCTACTTTCTATATAAATAGGTGAAGCTGAAGCAGTTAGATCTGAGAGCATGAAGTTATTCAGTACTTCACTGATTAAGTCCACGATTCCTAATATACATTAGTACTCATGAAAACTTTCAATTTAGTAATTCCTGCATAAATACTATATCTTGTATTGTGGAGTGAAGTATTCATTTATTATTTAACACTCGCAAAAGATGCATGTGCAATTAGCTTGAAAGGCTGATCTTTGAATGTAATACAATTGTACACATGGCATCATATAAAAATAAATGCTTATTTACTTATAATTAAGTTTCAGTTAGAGTGATGTTTAGTAAATTCTAGACAATTTCACCAACGTCATTCATTCAAACATCGTAGATAGTAATTTAAAGTGAGAATTCTATTCTCATGCTTTACTCAACAGTACTTCAGATTTGCTCATATAAAAGAATTTGAGCTGTAGGAATAAGAGGATTTCTTTTATTCCTGCATAAATACTATATCTTGTATTGTGGAGTGAAGTATTCATTTATTATTTAACACTCACAAAAGACGCATATGCAATTGGCTTGAAAGGCTGATCTTTGAATGTAATACAATTGTACACATGGCATCATATAAAAATAAATGCTTATTTACTTATAAATAGTATAAAACATTTTTTCTTACAGTATTGTTTTTCAAAACTAACTGACAATTTAACAATAGTTCATTTTAAGACATCTTTCTTTTTTTGGCCACTTAATGTAAATAATATAACAAGGAGACACATTGATTGGGAACATTTTTTCTTTATTAAACATACAAAAAGTCACATTCATTGTGTATTTGGTGGGTTTTGGCTTAAGAAAAAATATCTAACCAAAAAAAAAACAATGTAAAGTAGTAATTACTTAGAACCTAAATGCATGTCTTTTAAAACCTCTATGATCAAATCTGAACCAAACACCTTCAAAGGCAGGATCTCGATTTGCACTCAAAATTGTAGTTCGACTTGCTTTTCAGTGTCATGGGTTGGCTACAAACCAAATTCTTGCTCTCAAGCAGCACATTTTGCCTTTTCAGAAAGGCAACAACATCATGTTCTGTACACATTTAAAAACTTGTGTTGCCAATTTATTTGTTATTCTCATCAATATCACACAAATAACATGACTACAGAAGAATTTGTGTTTATGACCAAAATTATCTTAATTTTACATCCTTCCAAATTTATTTCCTCAAGACAGCACCAGTTTGACAATTTTGGGACATAATACTACATCATTTTAATGTAATACAATCAATTTGAAAATAACATTTCAAATGTTACATTCACTTAAAATCTTCACACCGTCAAATTATACCATAGCACAGGTTCAATACCGATCAATACGAGAAATTTTACAACAAGGTGCTTTACCAAGAGTGTGAAATGTGAGAAATTAGCATAACACACTTACAAGTGATTACAGCCTTGCCTTGTAAGTGGCATATTTCACTGTTCGGGGCTCGCAACAGCATCATCCAAATGGTACCATCATTGATACTAGTACCCAAAAATTTAAACTTTTTTTTTTTACATATTTTTCAACAAATGATAATTTATATTAAACTTATATAACAATGGAATTGAAATTTGTTTTAATGTATAATTGATATTTAAAAAACTATTTTAAAATATATTCTAAAATACAAATTAAAGCTAGAATTTACTGGCAAAAATTATCAACTTATTGACATTAGCTGATTATTACTTTATTACATAAATTAACTATATTATAAGTAATAATTTAAGCTATTACTTTACTCAAGAATCATGTATTGTAATTTTGAGTAGTCAATAGATTCTGAATAGTTATTATTATCATCACTACTCTTTTCAATAATTATTTTCTACAGCAAGATGAACATTTCTACAAGTTTAATTCAAATTCTATTTTTTTTATATCACTTTAGATGATTTTCTTATCTCACTATTCATCCATATTAAATTTAGTCTTAATTTGTAGGTTTTATATAATATCTTGGGATCCAGTTTAAGATTTCAGCTGTCCATTGACTATTATCTCCTCTAGAAACATTTTCACTTCAAATCTGTTTCAGCCTCTTTTCAATGAGGTCATTGGTATCTGTTTATTCTCTCACCCATGCATATTATTTTGGATTCATAATAAATAATAGTGGCAACAAAATCAAGAGACTAGTGTTTGGTTATTGCACCATCAGTAACGAATAGTGAATTTTTATTAATATATTTAGAAGATATTTTGATTAGGTTAAAAACATGGTTGACACTACCATATGGTGCCTTTTACTTAAACTTATAATAAAGGGTCTGAAATAAAGCAATAATATTGACTACTGTCTTTATTGCATGTATTGAATGAAATTGAGAAAATCCTATGATGAATTGATTCCTATAATATTTGCAGAAGAAATTGTTTTTTGATGATTATAAAATTGGAAAGAAGTGTTTTTTTCTAAGCTTATAAATCTTAACTAGCAGCATGAATAATGATTAAAAAAAAATCAAACAAAAATTAAACAAATGCACTAGATCTGTTAATAAAACTAGTATTTGTTAATAAAAACGTTTTTGGATTGATTTTAAACTAAAGAATGTAGATATTAAAACTAAGTTTTTATATATTAAGAAAAAAAGACTTTTGTGTTCTTTGATATAATAATTGATGTCAGAATTTAAAAAAGCATTTGATAAAATTGTAAATCAAACCCAATATTTTATACAATATAAAAAAAAACAAAATTTGTTGATTATATTAAATAAAGATAAAAAAAAAAAAAATTAAGAGAAGTGAGGAAAACTCGGAGACAAATACATCAATAAATTTTAACTGACATATTTTATTGAAAATCAACTAATTATTTAATACCTAAATCCTATATTAAATTATTTTAGTTTAAAAAATAAAAAAATACAAAAGTAACATAAAAAACAATGTCAAATTCCATACACTTACCATTTAAAAATATATTTTTCTTTTTACATTTGTTTCATTATAAATTTATAATTATAACTTTATTAAGTAATTCACTAAATATCACATGATCACCATCTCTATACTAGCACATAATTGTTATACTAGCACATAATTACTGTATGGAGAGTTTTTGCCTTTGTTTACAAATTGATTATTGTTCAAAACAGTAATGAGCATTTTTTTTACTAATAAAAAAAGATGAACCAAAAACAGAAACATTGTTTTATTGCTGCAATGTGATGTGATGCACTGTGACTTCTCCTTATACAATGTCAGGAATCTCTCAGCAACTATGCCCAGAAAAACCAGATAGCCACTTTCCATTCCCTTTCCATTCCCTACCTTAAGTTTTACCATAATATGCTTCATCCCATTTCCACAACATAATCTTTATCAACTCCATGACCTTCATATCTAAATCCTTCTTATCTTTCCCCAAACTTAGCATCAAAAACCAATAACCCACTTTCTGTATAATCACTTTGTACATGTGATGTGATGTAATGTGATGATGTGATATACTGTAGCTTCTCCTTAAACGAAGTCAAAAATCTCTCAACAATTATGCCCAGCGAAACCTGTTAGCTAGTTTATTTTACATTCCCTAGTCTAAGTTTTTCCATATTCTGCTCCATCCCATTTCCACAACATAATCTTTGTCAACTTTATGGCCTTTATATCTAATTCCCTCTTATCTTTTCCCAAACCCAGCATAAAAAACAATAATCCACTTTCTGTATAATCATTTTTTATATTTATTCTTCCATAACTTCATTATATGTGCCCTTTCTGTTTTCAAGCATTTACATTCAATTAACAGATGCCTAATATTTTCTATTCCTTCCTTACATAATTTACAGACTAAATCACCCATATTTTTCCATTTAAATGTATATTCTCATGTTGCTAAAGATCCCATTTGAGCCTTAAACAATAAACTACTTTTCTTACTGTTATCATATATTAACTTGCACCTAATGTGATGTGATGTACTGTGGATTCTCCTTAAACAAAGTCAAGAATATCTGAGCAATTATGCCCAGATAAACCTGTTAGCCACTTAATTTTCCATTCCCTAATCTAAGTTTTCCCATATTCTGCTTCATCCCATTTCCACAACATAATCTTTGTCAACTCTATAGCCTTAATATCTAATATACTGTAATGTACACATGTTGCCATTTATAATTCTCTTTATACTTTATGAATAACTAAAGAAAAAAAACAATTAAAGTTCTTATATTTAATAAATATGTCTATTAATTTGAAATAAATGTAGAGTGAATGAATCATTTATTTATTAAATTTAAAAATAAAATAATTCTTATTATATTGAATGATAATAATGCCTTATTAAGATTTTAAAAAATCATATGTTCACAAGCTGGTGTTTAATATATATATATATATATATTGTAACGATATATAAATATGCCGTTACATTAATTTAAAATAAAAATTTTAAATTCGCAAATAAAAATAAGTTCGGAACTAAAAGCTAAAAAAATTAAAGAGTTGTTAAATGTGTATACGTATATATATTTGCACAGATGCAAAACTTTAAAAATTATTTTCTTTTTTAAAAAAATATATATTTGAACGTACTTTTTTAGAAAAAAGTACAAGATCTAAAGATAAAATATTTTTGTAAATGGAAATGATTGTTTTATAAATTAATTGAAAAGCAAACTAGCCCTTGGGCTCTTATATAATTAAAAAGTCAGAGGATAAGATAGATAAGAGAATAAAAAGAATTAGCTTGACCAATGGAAGTACCAAGCCTCAGCCCAGACCCTAATGAAAATGATGGATTAGTGAAGTTTTATTGGTTGAATCCAGTGGATGACTATAAAAGGAAATTAAGAACAGTTCCAGACAGGCAGCTTGATTGTTTTTGAGAGGTGTGATAGGATGCACATATCACCCTTTCTCTTTATTTAAAAAAAATGAAATGACTGTGATTCCGAAATGAAACCAACTAAGGTCACCTCCATAACATCAGACCAGTCTTCCAATGGGGACATCATGGGAATTGGCACAAAAAACCATGACTCTTCTACTGTAAGCTATTGAACTGAACAATTTTAAAATTTAAAAATAATTAAGAACTTTCATTCAAACTTTTAAGATTCAGCTAACCTAAATTTAAAAATGAACTCTTCTCTGATTTTCAAATTGACAATTAATGTTTAAATTATATATATTTGAGTTTACTAAAAAAAAAAAATCATTTCCATTTTTATTTTTATTAATATTGTATAAATTATTAAATGCTTTAAATTTAAGTTGGGAATAGACCCTTGCATGGATTCGTTCATGTTAAATTACGTTTTCGTTTTCATATATGATTGAAATATATAGACATTCGGTAAATAATGATATCTTATGTTGAATATCTAAAATGTATTTATTCGGATGTCTTTTTAGTTATTGGTGTCAATGCGGCATCTTATGATGAATGCCATTGGGTTTCTAGTGAATTTCCTCTGCAATTACATCAATGACTTTATATTTTGATCATTTATGTTGAAATGTTTTTGAGCATGTAATCTATGTAAACGACCTATGCTCAACATTAAACAACAAACTTTTATAAATCCATCTGTGTGAATTTATATAAATGTTAAATTTAAGTCGGGTATAAATGGCTATATAGATTTGTAAAGTTATATTAATTAATTAGGGGAGGGTAATCTTAGGTTATTTGTTTTGTAGTCAAATTGGGTCAATGAATTGGATATATCGGTGTAATTAGTAGATGTAGCATGAAGTTCGCTATGTGCAGAATCACTGTATATGCTGCAAACCCCTTTTGCCTATGAATGGGATTGTAAGTTGGCAAAAAGGACCACAGTCCTTTCCTATAGAGTTTTTATTTTATTGTTCTTCTTGCCATACAGATGTAACATTCCTGTATTGGACAAGAGTCAATGTCTTCTCTAACTATACTGTTCAGATGTACATTCCTGACAGTATAGTATATTAGTGCTGTTGTATTTTCATGCTACATTGAATACATCAATGTATCAGATGGATTGACACCAGTTTGACTGCAAACTTTTGGCCTAAGGTTAAATAAGGGATAGAATATTTTCTTTTCAAATGCAAATCTATGTAGTTTATTCATACTCGACAATCTCAAAATAAATATATAATTCATCTGTGTGGATGATTTAAAATCTTAAAATAATAATTTAAATTAAAAATTAATATTAAAATCTAAATAATAAATGTTATTCCTCAAATTTAAAATGATTATATATGTGCATAAATAAATATTGTTTGTGTGTTAATTACTGGCAGTGGCTTATTTTATTCTTTTTTAAAGATATTCTTAGATAAAAATTTATTATAAAATATAAATCTCTGCCACTCTCTGATCTGGTGATTTGGGCTAATGGTCTAAAATAAATATAATGGGGTCTTAACAGTGCGTATCTGCCTATTTTATAATTTTTTCTAGGTTCAAATGCCTAGATGGCGTCCTTGTAGTGCAGATACGGTAAGATTCGATCTTCACTTCGTTTGGATCGTTATAATATATATATATATAAGATAATATTAAAATTTTATTACATATATATATATATTTATTATTGTGAGAAAGAATTTGTAATTAACTTTTTATGGCTGTATGTGTTAATAATTTTAATCATAGATCATTTCTATGAATTGCAATCTGGAAGGGTTAAATTATAAGTATACATTATATGATATTAGTTTGTAGTTGGGAAAAGTAGAACTATGTTCTTTGTTTTAGCCATCTCAATGAATTAATGTTGACTTCAATATATTTACATTATTACTAACATAAATATTTTGATTTACCTACTGCATAAATCATTATAAAACTATTTTATTACACAATTTATTTACAATTAAAATATTTAAATGTATATCTCATATGATATCTGATCAGCAAGTAAAATATTATTTATTGAATTAATTTTACCTTCATTGCTAAGCAAAACCCTTATTATGGATCCATTGATGCCTTACAAATTCATGAGTCCATTGCAGATGATGTAAATCTAAACTAACATAGAGCCATTTGTGAACTAATTTATATATATATATATATATAGTTGCCTAAGTACAACACATTCAATATATTTTAGATTGTCCAAATATGTAATGCATAATTGGAGAAAGTTACTTGCTTCACCAATTTTATTTATTATATTTGGTCATCAAATCTATGAGATACTTGCAGGCCAGCTAGCCCTATTTAGTTATAATATTTTCTACTATATTTATGATTATCTCAAATCCACAAGATTTTCAGTGAACAATTAGTTTTATTTTATCCATCTGGTTGTTGGTTATTCTTCACTTACCATATTTATTTATTTTTGTTGATGACCAGTATTTTATTGCTCCATCACATTTTTAGCCTGCTCACATGCAAGAGCATTTGTAGGTTAGGTAGATTTTCATCCATTATTTTATTAATTGTCCAGTATATTCTTGCCATATACAACAGATGAATGTTGCTATTTATGAAACAATGTTACTTCATTAGCATAGTTCTTATATATTCATTAGCATTTTTCATTACAATATGAAACATATGTTTATCATACTAAAATTTAAAATCAGCTAATTCATAATAAAAGTTTAGCATGAAAAGCATTGCATGGTTGAAGATATAAAGTTATATATCACAATCACATTTAAATGATAATTTGTGGAATATTTTTACTTGAATTCAGGAAAGAGGGCAAGTGCCCAGTTTGCTTTCCTATCAGGATGCGCATGCATGCATTCTTTATTTTTCTAAATAATTCACAAATTACTTGATGAAACCATAAGTAATTTTTTATATCATAAGAAATAATAGTTTAAAATAAAAATGTTGAGGATTGGTAAGACTGGAAGCAAAATAAAACAAGTTCATTTATAAAATGGATGAATGAATTATTGGAGAACTACAGGTTTTTATCTACAAAAGCATAAGTACAGTATGAAAAGTAGAAAAAAAAATAGTTTCTCTAGGCAAGGAGTCATAAGGACCAGTATTATCATGATAAACCATCAACAAAATAACAATAAAAGATCAGAGTTTTTTTCCTGGTGATAGTTAGAAAATAGTTTGGAGATCTGTATGACACTACCAAATAATATCCATAGATCATTCATATTTTCAATAAATAGTTCTGAAATAGAATAATATATTTATTGCTATATAAGTAACCTATAGAGAAATACACTTAAACAGTATGTACAAATTTAGTCTATATATTATTTTTTTTTTACTTTCAATTGTAACACGTTTTCATTTTTTTTATTGTATTTTGTCAATATACACGAGGAATGTTTTTTAAAATATGTAATAAACAAATCTTGCAGTTTTTAAAATAACAATGAATTTTACCATTTTCTTAAATAAAAAAGTCATATTGCTTTTATAGTGTCAGCATTCTATGACAAAAGTGATATTGAAAAATAGCAGACATTTTTTAAAAAAAATTAATGAACATTAAAAAAAATTCTATAACAAATAGGTCTTACTCCTTGAAATAGTGGGTACAAATTAATGATGATGATTATAGCAAAACTCATATAAAGAGTTATTGTTTGAACCCGCATAATTTAAAAAAAAAAAATTCTTAAGACGTAAAATAATCTCATAAAGTTAAAATAATTTAGGTGATTATAATAATTTAGGTGATTATATATTGAATTAAATGTTGTAAAGCCACTATTGTCATTTGCTATTAATTATTTTTTTTTATATTTATTATCTGCTTTCTTTACTTTTGAAATCAGTTTCATAAAACATAATATTTTTTTCTAACTTTCTCATTCTTTAAATTTTAATTAATTATACAGATTGTTGATAAATCAAAGTCCAATGCATTATTTTTTATACAGTTTTTTTTAAAAAAGTTAAAAATAAAGTAAAGTACTTTTTCCCCTATTGTTTTTTGATTAATTAAAATTCAAAACATTATTAATGAGAACAACTTTTTACTAAGGATAGTGACAGATATTTAGTTTTATATTTTAATTCTTTACAAATTTTCTGCACATACTTGCATAAGACACTTCTACCTATTGATTATAGTTTATTACTTCATAATTGTTTTGTTATTAAGACAATGCTATGCTTAAGTTATTAAATAAAAAAAAATATGAACTTGAAATTGTACTGAATATTTGCAAGACGTATAAAACACTAATGAAAAAACAATTTTTTAAGGATTAAGTACATCACATTATATATATTATGCCTACAACACAATAAGCAGCTACTGAGAGAAATGTTTTAAATAAAAAAACAATATATGTTAAAAATTCTCGAAACAAACGTCAATCAAAGATTGAAATTTGTAAAATTAAAATCAAGATTAGTAAAGAAATAAATATAAATGATCTAAAAATATTTAATCGTTATACAATATTTTGTATTAACACAGGATTTTAAAACAATATATACATAGTTATTGTAAAATATGTACATGCATACATTTTATTCCTAAATAATACTGTAGAACATCTTCTTGGATTCTGGATTTACAATATGCTGATGATTGTGCTATTTTTGCCAACCCTGAATATGTTCTTCAGCTTGATAGATGTGGCACATCTTCATTGAATTACTCATATAAAATGAATGAACAATTGAAGACTTCCTAAAATAGTGATTTATGGTTAACGAGCATGATTTTCATGGGAGAGATAAACCACACCTATGATATAAGAATTATCCTAGAACCATTCTAAAGAAGTGCAAAGCTAATTGTTTCAATTGAAAAGATATAGCAGAGAATAGATATATTGTGGAGTTACAATTAGACATAGTGGTGAAATAATTCAGAAAAAATACTTTTCTGCTGAAGAAATTTAAAAATAGCATTGTCTAATATCAAGTAAACAGAAAAATGGACTTGCATGTTCTATACGTGGATGTATTTGTGATTTATAGATTGGTGTGTAAAAAGCATCACAAAAACCATTTCTAGAATAGTTCTTTTTCACTTTTCTTTCTTTTTTCTTTTTGGACTTGAATGGCCATATTCTTTTATGAGTTGCTGTTTTTTTTTTATTATTATTATTATTATTATTATTATTATTATTATTATTATTATTATTATTATTATTATTATTATTATTATTATTATTATTATTATTATTATTATTATTATTATTATTATTATTATTATTATTATTATTATTATAAATATCTAATTCATATTTTATACACACATTTCGTGAATAATCATTAAATTGATATTTATAATTTTTAATGAATTTTCATTGTTATTATTTTACTCATATCTACAGTTTTATTTAATTCACTTCTTTAAAAATGATGGATTGAGCTTTCATCGTATTTACAGTAAATAAATAAATACAGTAGAAATAAAGTTGAAAATCTAAAGTAATTTTAACTTCAGTTTTAACTAAGCAATATTAATCATACTTCAAACTAAAATAACTACTCAGACGAAAACATTCTATGTTATTGTAATTTTCTTAAGTTTGTAATGTTTTTTTATGCATTAGCACTTTCTTGTCTAAAATAATGAAATTAACATATTATTTATTCATTAATTTCACACTTTCTTAGCTCATATAGTGCTATATATATATATTTACGTATTTAGACATTAACATATTTGGAGTGATTTTGTATTACTAAATTATTTATTTCTAATTACAAAATGAATTGCATATTTTTAATTCATTATTTAAACTTCTGTCAGTTATAAACAGTTCTTCTGATAATTATTCAGTTTTAATGCCACAGTAAAGTTATTTAAAATTAAATTAATGAATATATTTGCTTCTAATTCAAGTAATTTTCCTTTGGCTGTTTATTACAATTTTCTTCATAAAAGCATAACAAATGCAAATGATATTTTTTCAACAATCGATAGTGAAAAGTAGAAAAAAATATATATCAATTAAAAATTAAGAATAAAACTTTTTATACAAATATACTTTACTAATGATCACAGTAAAATTAAATTATTAATTGCATAATGTTATTTATTTAGTACACTTTTTTCATTCGCTACTGTACTTCTGAATTTATTTAACGAATATTTAAAGAATATGTTCTAATACGTACATTTATATATATATATATATTGTAAACATATACGTTTCCATATACAATATATATATATATATATATATATATATATTCATACTGTCAATATTTGTAATTTAGCAATGCTTTTCAAAACAGAAGTATATGATTTGATTTGTTAATAATAATTAACTATTTTCTAATTGATGTTTTTAAACCTTAGTTTTTTTATGGTAATTAGCTTATATAAAAATAATTGTAGTAAAGTTAAATTAGCTTGTGACAACTTGTTTTATAAGTGTTTTATCCATTTAGTAATTTATTTTTAATTCATTTATATTATCAATTAACTACTTGCTAATTTGGATTTTTTTATGAAACTACTTATATTATGTGTTATTACTAATTCTTTATTAAAGACATCACTGATCTACTAAAACCGTGAAGATACCTATTGTTCAACATGTTATGTATAATAAATAGTAGGATGATATATGGGTATATATAAATTAGTTTAAAGGAAATATTTATCCCATTCCTCTTAGAAGTAAAGTAATTTGGTTTACTCAAATAAATGGCAATGAAGTGAATATAAATTCATCTTATGATGAGGTATTTACCAAGATGAGGGAGATTATGTACACCCATAGGCACTGAACTTATATTTTTTATATACATTTTATCTTAAAAAATATTCTATGTATAACTTTTATACAATAAATTTAGCAAAAAATAACGTTACTTGTAATAAATTTAACTGATAAAGTTATACTTTTAGGTGGCAATGTCACTTTATAGTTTTCAATCTACAAGCCACACAAGTTTCTATTTATAACCTACTAGAATTTTTAAACTTATCCACACTCAAAATCCAATAACTATTCAAGAAAAAATGTCACTAAAAATTTTTATTCACAGAAAGATAAAATATCTGTGTTTAAACACTTATTATTAAAAATAATACTTTCACAGATTGCCTTAAAAGATTATTCTTCATGGTCATTGTGTTATTAGTAACAACATATTATAAACATGAGAGCAAAACAATTATTTAAAATGATTCATAATAAAAACAAAATCATTAAACCTCAATCTCATGATTTTACATGCTTCTTGAATCTATTAATTCTTGTTTCTATGTCTTGTATGGAAACGACGCTGGTGGTAACTTCGGCTTGTCTTCTCTCTTGTCTTGCTATGTGTAGTACTATTTTACAAATATTGCATTTATTTGGTGATAAAAACAAAAATTTAAATATATATTGTTTTATTAGGTTCAAAATATGTTTGAAGATATCAATATTGTACAGAAACATTAATACAAAGGAATTGAAAATGCCACTGATTAGTAAATTCTTTGTTCTTCAAACTTCAATGAGACTTGTGAGAGTACTTGTAAATTCATTCTTATTCTATTATTTCAGAGTAAAAAAACTTGTATACTTTCTAATAGTTTATTTAAATATTTGTAGTTATGTTCACAAAATATTTGCACAGTTTTTATTTAAAAACAAAGATATCCATAATTACATTTAGATTTATTAGAAAATGTTTTATTTTTAAAAAAGCAAGGCAAGAAAAACTTATTAATGGTAAAAATAAATTTACAATCTGCCTTGACTTCACAAATAGTATAGTATGAAATTTTATGATATATTTAATATTATGTCTAATAATGACTTGAAATAAATTGTAAAACTTTTGCTAATGTCATTTATTGATGTAAAGGGAATGAAAATAAAAGTGATTGATTAAGACCTTCACACTCTCATTTCTAAATGCTTTAGAGTGACCTATATATAAAATTTACATAAAAAAGATAAGGTGGATTTATTTTTTTCTTTTCAACGACTCTATCTTATATTTAGAAAGTGAGTGTTTCTCAGTGTATGTGTCAGAGTCATTCCCTTAAGACTATTACAAATAAAACATGGTACTAGATAAATAAATAATTAGTTACATTTTAATTATTATAAATGTAATTTTAAATATTAACCATATCTTTTTGGAGATGAAAGAGACTCACCTTTTGGCCAATTTACCCCCTGGTGAATTTTTCTGTATTATACGTTAAAATGCATATTTTACTGTATATTTTATTATATAAAAATTTCGCTAAAAAAATTATTCTAGAAGGCAGGAAATTCAAAATCACTGCTCTTACAATATGTTCAGGCATTGTTTGTTGCCAAAGCTGTAAAACATTTGGCATTTTATGACCTTGGTTAAAGAAAAATAGTCAAATGACAAAAAATGTGTTTATTTGCGAATTGACTACGGTTTTAAATATTTTTTTTACAATACACTATATTTATTAGATATTAAGAAATATAAATTATTAATAATTTATTTTGACTTGAAATACTTTATTTTCAAAAATATAATGCTATATTAGCAGCTAACATGAATATGGCCTGAAGCAATTTACAAGCTTAGTTTCTATTCTACATAAGCAATCTACTTATATTTATGAATATAAAAATATCACAATTTTGCAATAATATTCAAAAATTTTAGACTTTTAAAGCATAATTCATTAGATATAAGCCAAATAAATAAATATTTATTTACATTTTAAAAATAATAAGAAATAAGAAAGATTTTGTTGATTTTAAAAATTTGAAAATAATATTTCTGAAATGATGTTGTGTAATATTTTTGTTTTAATTATGATCTCATTTTTTAAATATCTATAGAAACAAAATGTGAACATTTAAAATTCATTTCAGCAGTAAACAAAAATATCTATCAAATGAAGTCAAATTTATTATTTTCTGATAAGTAATAATAAATTTATCATATATTTTACATTGATGTGTGAGATAAAAAAAAATGTCAGAAATATCAGAAAAATAGTGAAAATTGGTAGGGTTAAAACAGAATTTCACTGCTTTATGATGACTTAGCAATAATCCATATGACTTTTAAAAATCAAGATCAGTTAAT
The DNA here is from genome assembly GCA_028023455.1 of Epiperipatus broadwayi. Classification (NCBI taxonomy): domain Eukaryota; kingdom Metazoa; phylum Onychophora; class Udeonychophora; order Euonychophora; family Peripatidae; genus Epiperipatus; species Epiperipatus broadwayi. The sequence goes on from JAQFVV010000298.1 coordinate 920,500, forward strand.
GAATATTTTAATTTATTTCTTTATTGGCAATCATTCAATAAAAATGTATTATTCTGTTTACATATTACAATTTATTGCTCTTTGCTTTCTAAATTTTGTAAGTTAAAATATTGATCTTAAAGAAATTTTTTGTTTTTAAGTTTATATCTTTAATAAATTAAGTTTAATTTATTGATCTATAATGTAGAATAGAAGTTTAATATTAAAATAAATTGAACTATAACCAGGAATAGACAAATGATATTTATTAATTAAAAAGCTAAAGACCACTGCCATAAACATAGAAAACAGAAATAAAACTAGTGATGTTTTTGTTCAATGTCTGTTTTCATTTGAAACACCTCAGATTTTAGACCATCAAGAATTATCATGTTGAAACTGCATAATGTAAATACACTTCTGAGAACTACTTTATACATTTTTTTCATGATTAATCAAATCAAATGCAGAAATCAAATCCAAACCTAGCCTAAAATCGTATAACATTGACATTTTATATGTACTCATTATAAATTAGAGTATTTGTACTTGTTGAGCAAAACTCTAATGTTTTGAATTAATAGCTATGATAAAATTTTAGTCAAATTTTGACAAAGATATCTGCATCTAAAGTGTTGCTAAACAATTTTAAATACAAATGTCTTGATAATTATTAATTGATCACAACTTCTTATGGAATATAATTTTATATGTTTTAATATTATTGCTTACATATACATATAATAAATTAATTGTTTAAATTCAAGTAATTCGATAATTTTATTAACTGAATTTAAATAATTTAATTTGTTCTTTATTATATATTTATTGTAAAATCATGGATATTGAAAAGTTTTAGAAATATTATTTAAGAACTTTCCATACAGATGAATAATTACCAGAGATTGAATGTGATTTTAAAAAATCAAAACATTATAGATGTAATTTTTATTGTCAGGCAAATGCAAAAAAGGTTCCCAATATAATATATTGCTTCTATAATTTCAATAAAGGCATGTGGTTTATTTAACCAAAACTAACAGGGATGTTTGAAAATAGCTATTTGTTCATGAAAGCTTATTTATTTATAGAATCTAAGACATTTGATATACAAGTTGGTTTTAAACAGAAATGTGTACTAATTTTAATTTCACTTTTATAACAATAATCTTTTAATTCAGTTATAGTTAGTTTCAAAAAGACACCAAGGTTTGATATAAGTTTGATAATAGGATGTTTAATTTGAATAATTAGAAATAAAATATTTGCAGTAAAATGATGACTCTCTTATTCCTGCAATTCAAAAAATAATCTATATAATTCTCTAAATCTTTATTGCCAGTTATGGAAAAAAAATCTTCAAAAGATTTTAGTTATGAAGAAAATATGAATCAATTTAAATTTATCTTGCTAAATTTTTAAGTAAAAAGATATTGAGATGAAAGACTCCAACATTCTATTAATATGTTTAATAATTTACAACATAGGATATTTTATCCTAATGATGCAACAAAGTTTAACTAAATTAGTTATAATCAGAAGTATTATTTAGGTAAAATAAAATAATGAAGTACTCTTATTACTTGAAGATTATAAAAAGTTTATGCACCATAACTGAATTAGATGGCATGATCCATGAATCTTAAGCTACATAATCTTTTTGTTTACTACTGCAACGAATGATGCATGACATTAGTCAAATTTATTGTATGGATGTTAAACAAGAACTTTCTGTAGATATAATATAAATACCCTGAAAAATGTATATCTAAAGAAGGTAACCCTGCTAATGTGATGATCTTAAAACTATATTGGTATGTTTTTGACCATGTTGAACATGATAGCACACCTATGTTGAATTTGTTATATGAATTTCACAGACCTTCTAAAAATAATTTTCATGGAGAAATGGATTACATTTATATTATGATGATTATTTCAAAGATGTTTTAATAAAGTGCAATGTTATTAAAACAGGCAAAACTCTCCATACAGTAGTGCCACTCAGTGCAAGCCAGAGTACTCAATGGATGACAGAAGGCTTGTGCATAAAATCCCTATCTAGTAGCTACTCATCCAATATCCCCAGACTAGTTTCTCACTTGTGAATTTCAACAGTGAGGGCCTTAGATCTGAGAACACAGCACCCAGATCTTAAGATCTAATGCAACCCTCCAGTAGACACCTTTTATCACTATTTATCTACAAAACTATGAGTCTAAAATTGAAAACACAATATTTTCAATCCAAGATCATTAGTTATATAGTTACATAGGTCTAAACTCAGATCAGTACCCATACATTTTGGTGTCTTTGCTTCTTTAATAACCATAGTCACCATTATCCTATTAGGCAGGATTGGTGTTAAACCACTGAACATCATACTAACACTATTTCTTATGCTTGCTCATAACTGTTATTAAAACAGACAAAACTCTCCCTAGAATAGTGCTACTCAGTGCAATCCAGAATAATTAGTGGATGCCAGAAGGCTTGTGCATTAAATTCCTATCTACTGCCTACTCATCCAATATCCCCAAACTAGTTTCTAGTCAGTGGCTTTCATCAGTTAGGAGCCTTGGATCTGAACTAATGAATTTGGATTGAACATATTATTGTATTTTAAATTTTAGACTCATAGTTTTGTAGTTAAGTAGAAATGAAAGGTAGCTTCTGAAGGGTTGCATTAGATCCTAAGATCTACATGCAGTGCTCTTAGATCCAAGGTTAGAAACTAGTCTGGGGATATTGGATGACTAGGCATTAGATAGGGATTTTATCTACAAGCCTTCTGGCATTCATTGATTACTCTGGCTTGCACTGAGTGGCACTATTGTATGAAGAGTTTTGACTGGTTTAATAACAATTATAAGAAAGCATAAGAAATGGTGATCATGTGATGTTTAAAGTGCAATGTTGATTACTTTCATGGAGATAATATAGCTGATGGAAGGGAATAAAAATATACAATTAAGCAAAAAATGGATATCTTATCTTTAGAAAATAAGTTATCTGCAGCACGCATTAAAAGATAGAATTTACAGCATCAGATGAACAAATAAAATGACCAGCTGCCAGTGATTGTGGACTGCTATATATTTTGTTAAATGCACCATTGCAAAACTCTTTATTAGCTTTGGTTTTTTCTTTCTATATTTTTAAAGCTAAAATGACCATATTTATTTGCAAGTAAATGGTAATAATAAAAATGTATATATATATAATTGTTTCATACAGTAATGTGCATTCATAATTTTTTTATAATCTTTGATTCAAACTGATAAATATAATAAAAAGTGTTAAAAAAAACCTTAAATTCCTGAAGCAGTTTTTCAGAAATAAGACTTGATGAAATTAGCATTCATTTTTGATAGCAAAAAATGTATTTAAAGATCAAACACAGAATAAAAATATAAGATATCAGAAGACAAACATAAAGACTTTTTGCAAACTCAGTTTTATTCAATATTTAAAGATGGTAATCTATTTTCCAGTTAAAAATATCTAGTTATCTACTTCATAACTACATTTTTTTCAAAATATTTTTAATAATTTTTTTGTGGAAATAAAAAAAAATGTTTTGCTCTTTTTTTTTTGTCTCTATAAAATTCATAGAAACCTGTAAAAAACATTTTATGAGATCTGAAATGAAGAAATCAATATTAACGAATCTGTAATTGAAATATTTGCTCTCCCAAGTTTCTTGATGTTGTATGAATTCATTTCAATGGGAAATTAGTTTATCATGCTTAATCAATAATAGACAAAGCTGAGCAAGAATGAGAAATGTCTACAATTGACTGAGAGGAGGGAGGTGGAGAAGATAAAAAAAAATAGTGGATTAGAAGAAAAAGATTGTATAATATTAGCGTAATTGAAAAGTTATTTTAGAAACATTTTTTCCTTCTCTTTAGCATTTATTATTTTACACAATATTATACTAATAATATTTGCTTTTCAATTAATAATAGTGCTAAAAAAATTAAAATTAAAATAATGAATAAAACACTCATACTCGCTTCCATTCATACAAACACACACACGTACATATGGATATATATATATAGACGCACATACAAAATGTCAAATGGTCATTAAATAGCCCACGCCAAGCCAAAGTTCTTTCCAATATCTCCTTATAAAAATTGAAAAGTCAATTGATTGCTGAGTAATGAAAATTACAGCAGCTTTTTATTCCCGTTGTATTCTAAATAAGAAAATAGAATATAGATTATTTTTACAAACTAATATTACATGACTAGATAAAATGTTTATAGGCCAATTATTTGAAAATAAAAATATAATTAAAATCATAATTTGAACTAGTTTTGTTGAGAGTACATTTATACCCAAATATAGGTAAGAAATTTGTAATACTATTATGGGGGCCTGTATGTATATATAAATTGTAAACTGCTGAAACCAGCTGGTAATTATCCATAATCCTAGCTTAAACAATAAAATTTAAGAAATACTATAAATGTGTATTAATAAATAATATCTCAGGGTTATAAATTTAAATATAATTGGGTAAGGCAGATGAGAGTACACAAATCTAATAATATTTATGCAGCTAGCAGATCCTCTCTAAGTTTTCAAATATAATAACATCAAATCTATTATTCTAAGGTTTAAAATATTTAAATACAATAATTAAGACTTTCAGAATTTTTTTATTAAGTATAAATTCTATAATAGATATAAATGTATAACAAAAAGTATTTTACTGTATCCAAATCATATCTTACAATAACTAAACCTTAATATTTAAATTATACGTAATAGAATTAGCGATTAATATTAATAAGGTTATTTCTAAAAATCAAAGTATCTTTAAATAAAATAATATATCACATGACCATAAATGCCAATTAGATGATGAGAAAATATGAAAAACGAAAGTCGAAATAATTTAATAAATACAAAATCAACTTATTTACAAAAGTAGAAGCATAACAATAAAAAAATAAGTACTCATCAAATTATATAATCCTAAAAAATTTCGGATGCTTTTTAATTTAGAATTTTTTCTCTAAATTTAAACTATGCTAAAACAATGTATTCATGGATCTATTTACATGTTGTTGGACAAGCTATTCATTCATGAAAGTTGTTATGCAAGTATTAAATAAACTTCAATACTAAATAATTATTAAACAACTAATGCAAACAATGCTTTATAATATATGAATTTTTTTGACAGTACAAGTTTTTTCATACCTACACTCCAATATGTAGGGTGTTTGAACTCAGACTTTCACATGACCCTCAACTATCCATCTCCACACATATATACAATCAATGCTCAGCTTATATTAAGATAGCTAATCTTCATATTTTAATGAACAGGCTTCAATCCACTCCATCCCACAACTCTTCAGTCATCCATTTCATTGATAATCTGATAAGGGAATGTGAAAAGCCCACATTGGTGTCAACCTTCTCATCCTACCCATGTTGACCATAAGTCACTCTGACCCCTCATGTGCAGGACATAATCCATTAACATACATAAATGAGGGATGAGCATACCTTACAGCACTATATTTTAATACATGAATGTTTTTGACAGTACAGGTTTTTTCATACCTGCACTCCAATATGTAATGCATATGGGTTTGAACTCAGACTTTCACACAACTCTCAATTATCCATGCTATCTCATATTGCTGACACATTTGATCACCCACATATCAAAAAGATAAATAATCAGAGTTGTGGGGTGGAGTGGATTGAAGCCTGTCCATTAAAGTATGAAGATTGGCTATCTTAATATAAGCTGAGCATTGATTGTATATATGTGTGGACATGATAATCTGGACCAGCTGACGAATGCTGGCTTAGCAAGAAATACTTATAGTGGTGATTATTTATCTTTTTGACACATATGTGATCAAGTGTGTTAGCAGTATGAGATAGCATGGATAATTGAGGGTCATGTAAAAATCTGAGTTCAAACTCTCTATATATTACATATTGGAGTGCAGGTATGAAAAAACCTGTACTGTCGAAAAAATTCATATATTAAAATATGGTGCGGTAAGGTCTGCATATCCCTCATATATTTATGTAAATGGATTATGCTCTGTACATGAGGGGTGAGAGTGACTTATGGTTGACATAGGTAGGATGAGAAGGTTGGCACCAATAAGAACAATGTTTTATATATATTGTACCAGGTTTGAATATGAGGCACTCAAAACACCAGTCTTTTAGGCAGAGAAGAACATACTCGGAGAGTATGTATGTCCAAACGATAGCTATAAAATATATAACTAGCATTACATTTCCAGGACATAACTTCTTCTCGATTGTTGAATTCAACACCAAGTTCAAAGCACTTTTTTATTTTGTATAAACACAGGCACCAGTTATTTATCCAGAAGAATAAACAATGCACTTTGAACAATGGCCACTAATTCAATGCCCAAGATACACCCATGACTAGTTCAGTCTATTTTCTAATTCAATAACAAATATAGTTTCAAGTAGTGCATAAAAGAATTGACTGACAAATAAAGTTTTAGTTTAAAGACAATTTATTTAATTATCACTTAATATACTAATTTTAAATACTTTTGTAAATTTTAATAAAAGAACACTGGTATTTATCTAATGATCACACACATATTAACTCATACACTCACATATATAATAATAAAGCATTAAATAGTATTTGACATTTAGAACACACAAATTAATAGTTCATTTTTATATGCTATAGAGTTCATATATTTTGACTCTTGGAGGATTCACATGAAGGCAATGGCTACTTTAGAAAGGAATATAAGAAAAAATGTTATTTACCTAAGATTTTGAACATGGACTTCTTACTGTTTGCTGCTTCTAATGAGATATCTTTAACCGATTAGATTTGAAGTTTTTCTGTGGAGATTTGATGATTCTTAGTTGTTATTATTCCTGGAGACAATTAGATATTGACGGAGATTCTTCAAGCTGTTATGCAGACATTATTTTCATCAGGTAGAGGGCTGTTTTCATTGGACTTCAGGCTGGAGAACAGCCGCATGTTTCCCATGGTTTTAACACTGCATTCTTGGTTGATTCATAATAAACTACACTGTTATCTGAACTGACTGACTGAACTGAACTGTAGTCTCCACTCTGATGAAATTAACTTGACTGACTGTCCGATAAAAAAAAATTGTCCTTTTATATATGAAGTGTGTTGTTGAAGTTCTTTTTATTAGTAGCTAATCCTTTGAAGATAAGCATTTTAATCCTGTTGTCGAAATTCCTTTGATAATCCTTTAACAATGTGTTTAATTAGTAGCCATGCAAACATATTGTTTTTAAATCTTTAATTAGTAGCCACTGCTGAGTTGTTTTTAATTTCTTTTAACTCTCATTTATTTTTAACATAATTTTAATACACATCTATACATGCATTTATCATTTCTTTGTTTACTCTCACACATATATATTTTAACTAACAAACATTAATCATTTATGCACATGTATATTTTATCTAACTCAACACTAGTTTTAAGATTACCTTTCCCCCCTCTAACTTGAATGAAAGAGATTTTTATTTTTAACCATAAAACTTTTAGTTTGAGTTTCTAAAGAAAACCCCTCTCCCCTTCTAATTAATTAATTGTAACTTTTATTTCAAAACTCTGACTTTTAATTTCACGTTTTTGAAAACTAACTGCAATAAGAAAAAAAAAAAACTCTTAACTTTTACATATTATTTCTTTGAATGAAAGATTTATGTTTTACTAATTTTTTTTAGATAAACTTATTATGTACCAACTACGATCTTGGTACTATATGTATGGTCAGTTTGTCAAAATAAGTATCTCTTTCATATAAACTTTATTCATTTTTTTTACAAAGATAATAAAAATATTTACTTATATACTCAAACCATATAAATACACATGGCATTATAAATCATTTGCTTTCCATAGATTAGAAATACAAATCATCTGGAGGCTTCCTATGTTGTATGATTATATAATACTACAACAAATACTTATGGTCACAGAAACTAAAGTATATTTAACATAATTATAATATATATATATATATGTACATATATTGATTATAAATGCAAGCGATAGCAAGTTACGTGATTTAAAACTTGTTTTTGTTTTTCATATATATATATATTCCATCTTAATAGGATCTGTGTCCATGCTTGAAGTTTAGATCTAGGACAAAATTCTGATTTGTTCCTCACTTATTGATTATTGAGTTATAATGACTTTCATTAAGATTTATGCTGGAAGTTTCTAACCAATAAAATTATTCACAGCACCTTTAAATTGCACTCCATAATCTGGTAAAATATCAAACAGTAATAAAGATTCCTGTTCAATCAGATGAGTTACAGATTTAAACATTCAAATCTTTTCACTAAATATAATATTCCAGTTTTCTATGCAAATACCATGACTGAATACTAACTAATTTTAAAGATTGAATGTATTCACAATCAAATATATGTAGAGTATATTAAACCTTTTAATGTAAATTACAAAATCTCTCAATAGGTAGAGAGTATTTTTGTCCACATCAAAATACTCAATGCAATATTATATCTAACACTAGAGAATATATATGGAAACATTAAGAACACTGCTAGAATGTCAATAATCAAATTAATTTACAGTATTATTAAATTACACTAATAATTTCATAAGCCATAAAAGCAGCAAAAAGATATTGGATTAACTTAAATATTTCATGGAACAAATCTCCAATCTTTATATAATCTATGGGTTTAAACATCTGAATCTTCCCACAAAATCATTTCTTGTTTATATATATATATATATATATATATATATATATATATATATATATATATATATATATATATATAATCAGCACTCTCACTCCATACTATAGATTCAGGTCATAAAATTGATTTTTCTAGTACCAGAATCATATCCAGATGTGATAATCTCTACCAATGCAAAATTAGAGAAGCCATTGAGATACTTAAAAGGCCAGATTGTATCAATAAGTGAGATGATACATGCAAACTTCCTCCTATTTGGAAAGATTTTTTTTAAAAAACATTCCTAAATTTAACATTTTTTGCTATTGGTGGAATTTTAACATTTTATTCAAATCAGTGATTGTAGCGCCTCTACAACCGTCTTTCTACCTTTTATAACTCTGTGGATGGCTTGTGTGACCAAGTCAAAATGTCAATATATTAATATTAAAAGTTTTTAACATGGATGAAGCCGCAAAATATGTATTATATATATATGTTTATTTTCATGCATTCACATTTATTTATTGTAGATACCAGTTAATTTTTGTATATTTATGTTTTCAGAAATATTAATTTAAAACAATTACTTTATATTTATATATACATTATCCTTTTTTTTTGATAAATATATTCATATAGTGATGGGATTTAGTTTGTCTGCTACCATTTTCATTGAGGTCTTGATTCCACAAAGTTGGGAATGCAATTTAAATTTTTTTGATTATGTTATAGTTTGCAGCAAGACAGTTAGTTTTTTCTACCATTTTCATTGAGGTCTTGATTCCACAAAGTTGGAAATGCAATTTAAAATTTTTTGATTATGTTATAGTTTGCTGCAAGACAGTTAGTTTTTTCATAATATATTTTTTAAGTGTGAGACATAATATTTTATTAAGTGTTCTAAAAAAAAAAGAAATATTTTCCAAACTATTGACAAATATATATAATTAACATTAAAAGGTTAAATATTCTATCTATATGCTGAGATGGAGCTTAGTCATCCCAATATTTAATTTAAGTACAAAAGTTATATGTTGGTTAAAACAAGCTTAATTTCATTTTACATTGGTTTTTTAAGTGCGATATTATAAATATCAGCACACATATTAATAGAAAAACATGTTCATAATGTTGACTCAGTTTATTTAAATTAAAAAAAAAATTAAAATGTGGACTTTGTAGCCAAATTTGTTATCAATTTGTAAAAGATTTTTTTTATATTTTTGGAACAATACTTAATCATAAAATTCTTTATCAATTATTAGTCCTTCCATTTTATTAATTAAAACTCACAAAATCTATTTCTTTTTCTTCATTAAGTACTCATTCAATTTTATGTTTGTTATCTATAAATATAAGATTTATTTATTTATAAATTTGGTGAATTCCTTAATTAAAATTTTTTCACTTATCTGGGTTCAAAAATATAATCACTGGCTTGCTAATTAGTATAAATTCCTAAAATTCTTGAATGGGCTAAACAATTAACTTTAGGTCTGTCTATAAAAAGACTAGATGAAAAGTTCATATTATTCTACTTACTCATTGTTAATTCATGACTGATTCTGCTTATGGACTCATACTCACTCTTCTGCTTTTCTACCCAGCACTCTCTATTTTGTTCAAGTTTAACTTCAACAATGATTCCATTGTATTTTATCTGTACCCAACTTGATGAATGCAGAATTGTTTACAGTGATCTCATTTAACATTATGTGCTGCTAAAGCACCAAATATGAACTCAATTCTCTAGCATGAACCTGTAGCTATGTTACCATTGCCTTCTAACTGATTAACAACACTAGCCAACTACGAACAACTAAGAGAACATAAAAGAAATACTCTTCTCCTTGCTGATGAAGCACCTCCATAAAACTCCAATACTCAATCAATGAAACAAAAAAAAACTGCAAGAGCTAATATTGACATGACCACATACATACATATTGATATACTTAATCTTTCCTAAAAGTAATAGCCTTTTATCCATTCTCTCTGGACTGAACATAGAAACTTTTCACATGAAGATGTTACCTGTAAGTCAGTGACATAAGACTTTGTTTTATTTTTTATATGTTTTTTATTGATTTTATAATTTTTCCTTTATATCTTTCATATATTATCATTTTGTTTAAATATTAGTATTAGTAATGTTCTTATTTAAAACCTACTCTAATTGACAGTTAATAGATTAGTTAATCCAAACAAGTTAGTTTATTAAATTGTGTTGACTGTTCTCTCTTTCTCTCATAAAATTTTAAAATAAAATTTATTTGAAAAAATTTAAAGCAAGTTTCTCCCCTCCACATTCATAATGGATTTAGACAATCTTGATTATTTTAATAAGAATTTTAAAGAAAGCAATATGAAGTTTAAAAATCTAGATTGATTGTTTTTGCCAGTATCTAGTTTTTGATAAATAATAATGCCATGCAATTTTTGAAATCATCATTATGTATTTGCACTTGACCTATATAAATGTGTGTATATATTTTTTTTTGTAAAGTTTTGAACTCTTTATTATTGCAGTTTTTTTGTTTATGTCATATGCATCTGAAAGTAAAGAGATAGTTATGCTTGTACATGCATGCATCAATAAAATGATCTTTTAAATACCAAGTGAAGTTTTATTTCTATGTGTGGCTCTTTGATTTATACATGAGATTACCACAACATGAATTTAGAAATTTTTCTATGCATTGGGTACAGTGCCTATGCTCATTTATATAAGTTTTGATTACATATTAGACCCATGATTTGTCCCTTGAGATTGGTAGTTATTGATTTTGCATTGGGTAAAGTGTTTCTCCTTCATATGCTTTTATATACAATTTTGCTCTTTATTTAATATGTTATTTACAGGCTTATAGATTTTTGTTTTCTATGTGCTTTTTTATGGTTAGAATCTAGTGCACTGCATATGAGCTTTGTTTAGTAATAGTCAGTGCTATGAATAAGCAAAGTGATTAAACCTGCTGATTGTTGTTTATGGATTAATATTATTTCAATTTTGTTTTAAATTGATTATTTTTAATTTTAATATTATTGTGTATTGTGTCATCCATCATTATATTAGGATTTATATGATTTATGTTCTTTGTATTCAGTGACCAAATAACATTCGATTTGCAAATTCCCTCATTTGAATATGTCAGATAATTTTATTGAGCATAATTATTTTTCCTGATCACACAATCTGCTTCACATAACTAAACTTGAATAATAGTTGAGGATAGAACCAGCTTTTAATTTATTTGAAAGACACCAGAAATCTATACAAATATCCATTGGCTTATGCCCCTATCTTTATTAGTTACTATTATAAAATTATTTGCTATATCAGAGGATTGTATTTTTTTATATAGCATTGGCAATTTATTTGGTAAATTAATAATTGTTGAATTTAAATAATTTTATCCTATTAATAACAAACTTAAATAGATAATAACGCAAATTATATTCCTATGATTTATTAAATTATAATTATGATTATTTTGAAAACTAAATAGAGAATAACAGTATAAAAACAAATAAATTCCAGTGGTTAATAAAGTCTATTGTTTTTTAAGATTCAGATTCTTTTTTTTATATAGTCCGATGCAGCACAGCATTTGTTATCATTATAGTTCAAGAAAGTGATCACTTAAATTACACAATAAAATCTCTTACTGGTAAGCTGAATTATTCAATTTATAATACTGTGTAGATTACCATGCATGTTTTTTGTTCTCCTGGGAGGGATCCATTATACTCTTTTATCACAGCTTGTAGGTAGTACAGGGTTTAAGATTTAGGTAGGTGATGGATTTACTCTTGGCCTTTTACAACTTCAGGAAGGAAGAAATATCAGCAAATGATCTTTCTCTATTCACACATAAAGTACAATGATTCAATATGCTGGTGATAGTAGCTTGGTGCAATCTTTATGACCTTGTAAAAAATCAATTTTATATTAAACTGTTTTCTTTAGAAGATGAAAATCTAAGACCCCTAATGCATGGCGTATTTGCTTTTTATACCCCCTCCCCTATTTTAGTCACCACACACAGCCTGTTGGCATCTTTTAACTTTGACAAAATTTAAAGTAATTTTGTCCACAAAGTCACTTTTTTTGATGGCCATCTTTGATGATGGTGATGAAATGCTGTGACTTTGGCTTTCAAGTGCTGCTAATTGATTTTCAATAAAAATTTAAATTCTTATCTTAGGGAATTTGAACTCAGACTTTCAAGTATCCATCAACTATCCACATTATGTCATAGCACTGATACACATGACCATACACATGTAGAAAAGATAAATAATCACCAATATTCTTATTTTGTGCTAAACCAGCACTCATCAGTTTGTCCAGATTATCATTTCCCACACACATATATAATCAGTGTTCAATTATATTTACAATTAGGCTCCAGATATGTGAAGGGTGCCTGTATTTCAAATATTTACACATTAAGCCTGCATCCTGCCCACCCCTTTTCCATGTATTAAAATGAATAAGGTCTTATACATGAGGGTCAGAGTGACTTGAGGTCAACATGGGCATGGCAATAATATTGGCATCAGCATGGGATTTAAGCTTTTCATCATCAGATTTTCAGTGATATGTATAGCTAAAGAGTTGGAGGTTGAAATAGATTGAAACCTATCCATTAAAATATTAAGATTTGCTATCTTAATATAAACTAAACAATGATTATATATGTGTGGCAGATGATAATCTGGACCAAATGATAAGTGCTGGTTTAACATGAAATACATATATTGGTGATTATTTATCATTTCTACATGTGTATGGTCATGTGTATCAGTGCTATGAGATAGTGTGGATAGTTGATGGGTACTTGAAAGTCTGAGTTTAAATCCCTATATTTACAATTAGGCTCCAGGTATGTGAATAGTGCCTGTATTTCAAATATTTATTCTTATCTTAGCAAAAAACAAAGTAAGGTTTAGTTATTCTCTTTATCTCTTTTTTTAATCTCTTTAACTTAAAAAAAAATTATAACCTATGTTGTCAAATAAAAAAATATAATAAGATATTTAAAAAGAAAAATATTATTTTCACTTCAGGAATTTTAATAATTTAAAATTCTAAACTAGCAATGCAAAACTTGTACCCAAAAATACGGTACAGTATATATGTGTGCACATCTGGAAATTGTCAACTCCTGTAAAATTCAATTATCATTAATGAACTCAAGTTAATATCGAGGGTAAGAATAATATAATAAACTATCAGATGATAAATATATTGCTTAATTACTTTAAAAAGGTTAACAATCACTTAGACCAGGGGTGGGCAAATAGTGGCCCGAGGGCCACATGCGGCCCTCTAAGAGTTTTTATGTGGCCCACCAAGACAATCAGAAAAATCCACCTTGAACTGAGATTTTCTTCTCATGTGCAACCAAAGATTCATCTCATATTTTTCACTAGGATGGCCATGTCAATACACATGCGCAGTGTAGATAAAATGTTCAGTGCTTTTCCAGTTGATCTGTTTAATTTCAATTTTGTCTTTGCATTAGCAAATATTTACATTTTCAATTTTAGTGAAACCATGAACCCTCCGAAAAAATGTAAAATCGGTGATGAATGTCGTGTGTTTAATGAAGAATGGACAAAACAAATATTTTTTTGGTAAAACAGGGAATAAAGCAGTGTGTTTATTGGGTCATGAAAAAAAGGGTGCGGCCCTTCGCTAACCTTTACTTCCACAAAATGGCCCCCAATGTGGCCCTCTGCTAACCTATGTGACCCCTGAGCCAAAACAATTGCCCACCCCTGACTTAGACCATATGTTTAAGATAAATCTAGCATTGAAACTTCACCATTGACATATTCTTATAATTTAATTGTTAATAAATATTGTTGTCAATTGTTAGATTTGTCCAGCATGTTGTTTACTGTTGTATGCCTTCCAATTATTTATTTAACCACGAATCTCTACTCTCCATGATCTAATGGCAATAATAGTTATATATATAATGGAACAGCTGTGGTAGGCACTGATAGTAGATATTCTCATCAGCAAATTATACATTTTCAAGATTAAAGATATAATATAAAAATAAAAAGGAGGTTTTACTACCTTTATTTTACAGACATCCCATTTTTTTCAAAGTAGACTTATTAATTATGTAAAGTTTTTTTTAGTTTTTATACTAAACATATTTAAGATATACATATAAAACTAATTTTAGTTCAGATTATGCACATTTATAGTTAACTTCAAAAACTCAAGTATAGATATTTGTCAACTTAAGATTAGTAACAGATTTATTAAAATTCAAGTTTTTTTTTGTTAGCGTGCGTATATAAAAATAAAACAATGACCAGCATATATATATATATATACACATAAGGATATGATATATATAACGTCATTTAATACTAAATAGTAAATGTAATCCAAATTGAAATATATAACAAAAATAGAAGCAAAATTAACATTTATAAAATATATGTTTATCTTATAACTATAGTTTCATTTATTACATAAATAGACTTTCTTAAACAAAAATTACAAACGAAAACAACTAATATACTGTAATGAATTTGTAACGATAAATTTGCCGCTTTGCCGCGGTAGACGGATTTGAACCCAGAACCAAAGATCTATAAATGATATATTCAATATGCATAATAAATTTTGTTTTAAATAAACATGAAAGTTGAATGGCCAATAAAATTCAAATAAAAATAATTTAATTCAGGTATATAATAATATTAACCAATGTGACAATGATGATTTATAATTTAAAAGTGTAAGTAATTTCAAAAATATTTTGTTTTTCAGTTTCAATAAAAGTGAAACTCAAAGCCATCAAACCTTCTAAACAGAAAGTTTACTTTTGGAAAACTTTTAAAGTAATGATCATCATCATTTATTACTGCTATGCCTTCATGTTCCCAGTGGATTGCATGACTCTCAAGGTTGTGGATATTGATTAGCATATGTGTTTTAAAAGCATAATATTTGGATTGAGTTACAAGCACAAATTAAATGGATTAATAATAATAAAAAACTAATTTAACAATTTCTGAATAATGAATAAATAAAACTCTTGCATATATATTATACAAAATATTAAATATCATAGTAATAAAACATACTTTTAATTGAAATTTAGGTTTAAGGCCTTTTAGTATTTATAATGAGAAAATCTTACCACATTAAACATTGAAAGAGTCACAAAATATGGTTAACTGCAGATATCATTTTTTAACTATATTTATGATTGTCTCCATTAATTTCTCTGTAAATAATAATTCTTCTCCTTAGGCACTGGTGATACTAAAGAGTAAATACAGCAGCATTGGTGATGATATATAAGATATAAATATCAGTATGTTTTGGGTAACTTATACGTTACTGTCCATTTTATCTTTTATGGCATTATAGAGACATTAAACAGGTTGGTTTTGCAAACTTCAGCATTAGTTTCTGAATCCAATGACATTTTCCAGGTATTTGGCTGATGTAATTTTTTGTTGAATAATTACACATAATAGATAGTTTTCTTCTAGATAAAGTCATCATGCTGACTGTTATAATTAGTATTAAAAAAAAATATTCTATCAAAATCATGGTGAAAAAAAGTTTTAACCAGCAGTTTCTCTCCAGACTGGACTAAATGTAAAACAATATGGAATTCTGAACTCCTGGAATGCAAAGCATATATGAAATGAAAATCTGGATTCAACTGGAATGCATAGTTGCTGCTTCAGATCTATTTATATCTATTTAATGTTGTTCAATAATATGTTTTCCATATAACAGGATACACAACCAGCTAATTATAAGATTTGACTTATTTCAATAAAACATTAAAAAAAAACATGTTGTGGAAACAAATTTACAAATATCATATCTCAACCTGATACATAACTCAACAAATAATTATAATTTGCTGTGAAACTTCGTGCTATATAAAATAATTGATTTATTTACATATATTTAATTTCAAATAAGAATGATGTATCGTAAATTCTAGTAATTTTCACCAGCGTCATTCATTCAAGCATGTAAAAGTAATTTAAAGTGATTATTTAATATCTTCACGCTTTCACTTTCAGACACTTAAGATTTGCCCATACAAAAGAGTTTGGGTTCGAAAAGATAGATGGCCATTGCCATTCTATCTTTTCCCAAAGACGTTATCATGTGTTTGAAGTGTTTGTATTCAGTCATTTATAGTTAAAATCTGCAAAGCGCATGTGCAACAGCTTAATGCTGTTTAGCTATTACAGTTTATAAAACTTCGCACTATATAAAATAATTGATTTATTTATATGTAAATGAATGTAAAAAGAACAAGTTTTTTTTTACTTTATCTCTCTCATTCTTCATTTATATTAGCTAATGCTTATGGAAGAAAGAAAAATCATTGCTGACATTTAAATATAGCTTGACAATTTCTAAAATATTATTAATTCCAAAATTTTAATATTATATTTAGCCTTGCAATTCAGTTTTATTATAAAAATGTTGGCAATTTTACTTAAAACATGGTTCAGAAGGTTAAGTGTAAAAGGTTTTAATTTAGATTTTTAGAAACTACAAAATTGAAATTTTTTCATGTATCAAGTCTACTTTTTTTTCTTCCTTTACATTACAATTTATTTAAACCTTATTACAAAGTAAATTTATAAAACATGACCAAATGCATAATTAACTTTTGGTTAATTTTTTAGGCAGTTTACTCAAGTGACATATATGTACACATACATATTGTACCGGTCGAAAAACATCTATTGATCAAACAAGAACCGGAATACAGGTAAAGTACCTTGAATCTGACCATGTACAAGATATATAAGTCAGGTACATCATGGATTATGCCCTATTTACATATATCCCTAGGTTAAAGATCTAATCAATAACCTTTCTCGACGATAACATCGAATTCCTTTATTTTCACCATGCTGGGGCCGAGTCTTCAAGCATGAGATTCATTTTTAATTATATTTTAATGAGAACTTGGGTGATTTCATTTATATGTATATTTAAAATCAAAGATTACTTAAAATAAAAAGTAAATGAAAGGATTCAAAAAGCATTGGAAGTTTTGTTTTAGATATATATATTAAACTCATTAATTATTTTAAATTTGCATTTAACTCAAACTCTTAAAAAAATCTTCTTTACATTAATTTTATAATTAAATAGTAAGTTTATCAGAGACCGCATCCTGCGTAACAGATTCACATTAGCGGTTAACATTTCATGTATTTAGTTTGCACAATTTTAGTTTTGTTTACATTTATTTTTTTAAAGAAAAGCAAAAAAAAAAAGATTTTAGAATTAAATGACCACAGATTCTAAATTCTCCGTTTACATTTAGTACAGGGTAATAATAAATATCATCTTGTCTAAACATTTAACAAACTGATGGTATATAAAGAGTAAACATTGTATTTCTTATTTAAAAATGATTTAAAATATTTGATATTAAAACGGATATCACAAAAAACAATTATAATAAAAAAATTGATTTGTCGTCTTATTCCAATGATGCAAGAAAAAAAAAGATTTATTTTACTTTTCTTTATAAATAATAATTTAGATCTCAAATAAAATATTTCATTACATTAGTGGACCTTGCTGGAATAGCATTAAAAATAACCTCACAGTGTTTAGAACTGTAAGCTATTATATAAAAAAAAATAGATCAGTCAATTATCAAGCAAAAGAGTTGCATTAGTTGGACTTTCAACTAAATCATTCCTTAGAAAACTAGAACGTAAATTAGCTAAATTAAAAGATTTTAACTAATCATGAATTAACAAAAGAATTGGTTACTCAGGCTGAAGATCCTTGAGTAGAATCATTTCCCTATGGCTTACATATTAGATAGGCAAAAGGAAAGCAAAACAATGTTGGGTTAATAAACATATGAATACAAATTAAATAAAAAAACACATGTAGGATCATACGAGCCAGTTTACAGACACTTGCATGCCTATTCCAACGAAGAAAAAGGGAATTTGGTATGTCCGCCATGTTGTGAACAAATACCTAAAGGAGATAGGAATTACAGAGAACCCTCATGTTCACCTATATGGATATCATGCTGACTAACCAACTCTACCTCAACCACATTCTCCGATCCACAGACGTATGCATAACTGGGAGTCAACTCCCAACACAAATAAGTGACTGTTTTAGGTCTGTTCACACTACTCCAAGCATTCTTTATTAACCTGAGATATTATAATCACCAAATATAAAATAACTATTATAATTATATAGCCTTAAATGATCTAATATTGCATAGAGATCAACCTGCACAATCAACTACTTTACATAAGTAATTAACTAACGAAAACCAAACATATAGAATAAGGAAATTTACTTCTCAAATAAATCCCCCCTTCCCACTTTCCTAATTTTTTTTAAAAAAGGCAAGATAATTAACTGACGCTTTTCCAGTGGTGCTGTTAGTAGGTCAAAAATATATAGCATTTTTATTTTGTTTTAATTTAAAGAAATCTAAAATTATAGAATCCCATCCTGGGAAATCTATAACCAAACTATTTAAAAGATTACGGTAAGTATATTTTGATATACATATATTCAACATAACCTCACTTGCGAAAAAAAAATAGATCAATTTATTTTAATTTTAAATTAATTAATTCTTTGCTAAAAACTCCCTTTCCCCTTGTGAACATAATTTGCTCTCTTAGCAAATTACTCTCTTTGGGACCCCGCGAGTGAAGTTTGTCAAAAAAAAAAAAAATCAAAGCATGAAATCTCACACTAAGATTAATATAAAAACAAATAAATATTTTCATATTCAATAATTAACATATTAAAATTGTTGTGAACTTGAGTTATAAAAAAACATTATAGATAATTTAAAAAAAAAAGGGTTAAAGAGTCAGTTAAAACATTTCCAATAAAATTAATTACATACTTTTAAACTTAAAAAAATACAATTCTAGTGGTAATGACTTTTGATTCTAAGATTTGGATGATAGGATTGGAATTTTTCGGCATTTACCTTGAGTTCCCGAGATGGGTGAATGTTAATGACAGGTGGCATTTGAAGGCGGGTTCTGCAACAGCATAATAGGAGATTTCAGGTCTCAGGAAGGAACGGGCAGTGATTTTCCCTTAACTACTCACTCAACATTTTAACTTGTGTGGAGACGTTCTCCAACTTTCTTTCTCCTCTCTTTTTTCCTTTAAAAAAAAGACCACTATTTATACCTTAGCATTGGTATTCGAACTATGTGCTGCCTGATGTGATTTGTCTTTAGATCTTTTATAACACAATAGGAAATAATACTTTGTTTCTATTTTAGAAAGTTTATACCTCGATAAGGATCGATAGAGATTTCAGTATAATTTTTATCTAACAATGTAGAATCTCAATTCATTAATAAAAATTCCAAAGTAATAGATTTTGGTAATTTCTAAGTGTTTTAATTTAACATTTATTTTAAACTTCTGATTGAGGTACAAATCTTTCAAAAAAAGCCATCTTGGATTCTTAAAGAAAAAAAATCAGACATTTTAAATATATATATAAAACATATAAAGAGAATTCAAAACTTATTATTTGAATTTTTTTCTTTTTAATAAATACAATAAATTAGGGTGTTAGTATAATTAAACATTATTAGTACTATCCAAAATAAATTTTAGTAATTTATTCAGGATAGTTGTGTTTAAAATAATAAAAAACAAATGTTGAAAAAAATACATTTCTCTATTTACGTAGGTGGGCTTTAATTACACCCCCTCAATAATTGATTAGGTGGGTCAGACAGTGAAATGGTAAATCTGAATCAGATTTACCATTTCAATATGGAGATGGCATTTTGTATATTTATTAATCATGTTGCATGAGTTTTTATTAAACATTTTTTTCTGTACCTTTATAATATAAGCAATCTGAGCTGCATTGAATTTGTTTTGGTTACAATACATATTCATAGAACTGCCCACCCAAGGCAATTGTCATTCATCATTAATATTAACTTTTCTGCTATGCAATTTAAATTGGCTTTATAGTGTCAAATTGGTAAAATTTTGTGATTGTTTATTTTCAATAAATAAACGTTTATTCTTTATAAATTATTTAAATATTTCAATTTATTTATTAAAATACTAATTTTATTAAAAGTTGAAAGTTTTTTAAAATTTAATATTTAACTTTGCAAATAAACAATAAAGAGAAATAAAATGAAATATTAAACCAAAACAAAGGTTTTTGTTTTAGCACCTTCAGCAAAATAAATGTTTCTCAAATGAATGAAACTTAATAATCAACAAAATTTAAATTAATATTGCATGTTTGAATAAATAATACATTAAAATAGTTAAAGTAACTTTTAAAATTTAAAAATTTTATAATTTAAAAAAAAAAAAAAACGTTTATGATATAAAAATTTAATATCCGCTATAATATCTTGTTTTGTTCTAGTACTTGACTTATTTTCTTATGATGGTTTTAATTTATATGTTTTAAACAAAAACCACATTATTACAAATGCAATCACTATATTGTAGCCAATCAAACACCTCACTGATTTGAAAATCGATCTCTTCAATTAAGTTTTCTGAATAATGCTAATATGTATTTATTTTGAAAAAAGTTATTATCTTAAGTCTAGTATTTTTATTAAACCATGTGAAAATCTATAAACTAAATATTTCAGAATAATTACAAATACTGGATCATAGATCACCATGAAGAGTAAAAAAAAGTTTTCATAAAAGTGATGAATTTGAACCCAAAATGATTAATCAAAGAAGTCCTTTTGAATTTTCTTATAATTTAATTATATTCACAAAAGATATAAGTAGTAATTGATAGTTTCATGACAACACCAAAAATAAAAAAGTTATCTTTGTTAACAAGGATATAGTCTATTATTTCTATTTTTTATTATAATAGCAAACCATGAAAATATTTGATTCAACATATATATATATATATATTGAACCTGATTGAAATCCGGTTCAATGGTGTTGTTATTAAACAAAAAAAAAAAAGAAATTTATTAAGCTTTTAATTTTAATTAAACATTTAGGGTTTAAATTTTCATTATTATTTAAAAAGAATGCGTGTATCAAAACACAAGCGTTTATATGTAAAACGGATTTTTAAAAAAAATGTTTTTCGATTTATTTTAAAATAGTTTTCATAGACTGCCTGTTTTTAAATCTATTTGATTTAAAAACAGCCTGGCTAGCTAATTACATTCCTGTTGCTTTTATTTTGATTATTGCAAACAATTTTTATAGCGGAGATTTGATTTTTATGTTGTTGTTTTCATTTCAATAAACCCTGGGTAGAATTCCTAGATAGATTGAGTGGGAGATTAATATTTGCCCTGCCTAGGGTGAAGAAATTGAACAACAAGGAAAGTGTTTCACGGAAAATGGAGCAACGTATAAATAGCCCCAAAAATTTGGAGTGTCAGTTAATTCATTGTTCATTGATAGACAAGCTGTTTATCAAGTGAGAATTTATATTAGCGCGGACATTTAATTTCTTAAAGGACATCAGCTGTGATTAAATACTTTTGCCTACAACAAAATGAAAAATTCTATACTTGTTACCACCACCTGAATGGCTTGCTAACTCCACAAAAGACAGATTCCTGACTTCCAAGTTTGCTGCAGTAATGCCTTGAACACCTAAAAGAAGCCAGAACCTCTCTACAGCTACCTTGCTGTCTAAAGAACCTGAAAATGAACTTAAGTAAAAGTGCGCACTCTACGTGAACCTTGTTTTACCGAAAAGTAACTATTTTCATTTTTATTCTTTTCTGGGTAAATTAATTCTCATTAAATCTCCACTCAATCTAATCATAAATATGTCTTCTTAAGTCAATATAGCCTCATATCTAATATTTGCTGTGTTTTCCAATATTTTATAGTGTGTCCTGGAATCTTAGTTTTAAGCTTCCAATTTGCTTTCAGTTTTGTTTATTGGAGAGTGACGAATGAGTTTTATATTTTATGCCTCACTTTTGTAAATGCTTTAGCAGTCTTGTATATATATTTTTTTATGCTTACCTGTAATTATTTAGTATTCAATAATTAATTTTATACTCTATGTTTGCCCTCTTGCTAAACCTCCAAAACTCTTTTGGCTGATGACTTTATTGTCTGATTTTTGCAGGTGGAGATTTCGTTTCTAAAATCTCTAAAGGCGGAAATTAGAATTGTGTTTTTCTTTGTAATTTTATAAGTTGTCAGCAGGAAGATAAAATTTATTCTTTCTTAAATTACAGGTGAGCGATACTTTCGTTCTGCTAAAGTGTTTCCAACTTTTAATATTCTCGTACTCATGTGCACTCTCCTATAGATTTATTTTTGTATTTATTACATATGCTTTAAATTTATCAGAGTGTGTACTCAGAATTTGTTTGTAATTCATTTTCTTTTCTTTAATTGCTGGGGCAGACAGAACTGTTTTTCTAATTATTTGCTTGTCTCCTATTGAGACCTTTTCTTATTAATTTTAAAATAATTTTTGCCAATCGTTTGGTTGGGATTCACCAGTTTTTTTTATTGTTTTCTTCCTTTCAGTCATGTTTGTTGGTTGTTCTTGAGATGGATCAATCACCGTTATTTTAAACGTAGTAATTGGTGCAGTTCATACCAATATAAGGACATTCGAGATCTGACCATGCTTAGATCTTGAAAAGCTCATTGGCACTGGGTTCTTTGATCTATTTCAGGGGCATATGGTTTAAATATCTGAAAGTGAAAACCAATGTTTAGGTGAATCCTCTGCTGAATGAAATTTGCTTCCTCCCTTTTAAATTTGTTTATTAGAAGATCAGTCAGTCTGTCATAGCTTTGCCTTTAGTATGTCTGGTACGTGCCTGAGTTAACCCATCTATTGTATCATAAACTTATATTTAATAATTTATTTTCTCATAATAAAATTTAAGAAATATGTTTAAACTTAATTTGGCTGACGTTTGTCTTTGTGCTTTTTTATCTCAATTGTCTAAACAATTTAAGATCTCTTGTTTCTCCCTGAGTCTAGTCAGTGCAAACCATCATCATCATCTATTCTGATCACAGTAAACAAATTTTCCAGACATGTAGTGGTCTGGTGGCACCCTCTGTTTCAGAATAGATTGATAGATGAAATTAAAAGCTTTCATCTGGCACAATATATATATATATATGATAAACAAAACAAGTTATAGATTTCGTAACTTGCTATAGCTTGCATTTAATGATCACTAGATGGAGCTTTACCAATAAGGAAAGTGAAAAAGATATTAATGCCAAATGGGAAAAGTACTTAGAAAAGAAAAAGTTGGCTAAAATAGATATTTATAGAGAGAGAATAAAATTGAATAGTAAAGTGTTGGAGGATATTAATAAAAGTGGAAGATATGGGAGTGAAAAATTTTGGAATTATATTAAAAGGAGAAACTTAAGGGAGAGAGAGTTAGTATTACTAGATGATGAGGGAACCGAGTGTAAATTCTAGAGAAGATTTAGAGATAATCTTATAGTTATGTAATGAATATAGAAAAGATGTTAGATGTGAATGATAGAATGTTAGAAAATATGAAAGAATATAGTAATGGGAATATTAGCTTTTCAGAAAATGAACTAAATGAGGTAGAGAAAAAATTGAAAAGTGGGAAGGCAAGAGGTTTAGATGGATGGGCAGCAGGGATGGTAATGAATTTAGGATATAGGGCAAAAGTAAAGTTATTATCCTGTTTTAATAAAATGGCACAGAATAGAGTTTTCCCAAGTAGTTGGAGTAATACAAGAGTAAGGTTATTATTTAAAGGAAAGGGTAAGGATCATAGAAAGTTGAATAATTATAGACCGATAGCGGTAACATCAGTTTTATATAAAGTTTTCTCGTATATGGTGGCTAGTAAAGTTGTAAAATGGATGAAAGGGAATAATGTAGTGGGGGAAATGCAAGGAGGTTTTAGATTAGATAGGCGTATAGGAGATACTCTATTTGTAGTTACACAACTTATGGATATGAGTAGGAATGCAGGTAAACAGTTATATATGAGTTTTATAGATATAGAGAAGGCATATGATAGAGTAAATAGAAATAGATTATGGATAAGTTTAGCAAATTTGGGAATGGATGAAGCTTTAATAGATATTATTAAAAAATTATATGAAAATAATTATTATATATATATCAATTAGAGAATATAGAATCAATTAAAGTTAAAAATGGTGTGGGACTAAGGCAAGGATGCCCTATGTCACCTATTTTGTTTGTGTTGTATTTGAGTGAAATGGATAGAGCAATAGAAAGATTAGAAAGAGGGATAGAAATACCGTTAATAGGTAGTAAGGGAGTATATATTTTGTCAGGTCTTTTTTTTGCGGATGATATATTTTTGTGTGCAGAAAAAAGAGAAGATATGGAAGTTATATTGAGGACATGTGCAAGGGTGGGTAAAGAGATGGGGATTAAATTTAGTGAAGAAAAATCAAATATAATGATGGTTAATACAGAGGAAAGAGAAGATGTAGAATTTTTATTGGGAGATATTAAGTTAAGTGTGGTGAATAGATATAGTTATTTGGGAATTATTTTAAGTAATCAGAAAAATTATTTGGATGAATGGGAGAAAAAATTGATAAATGAAGCAAAGAAAAGAAAGGGATTGATAAAGAAATTAACAGTATTTTCATATAATAAATATGATGTAGCTAGAATTATATGGAAAGGAGTTGCAGTAGCAGAGTTAACATATGATAATGATGCATTATATGTTAGTTAAAAGATATTAGATTATCTAGAAAAAGCTCAAAGGGAAGTAAGAAGACATGCATTGGATGCAGAAGTATGGACAGCAAGGGAGGCAATTCAAGGAGAAATGGGATGGTCAAGTTTTCATATGAGAGATGCAAAAAGTAAAATGAAAATGTTTGCTAGATTGCAGTTTATGGATAATAAAAGAAGAGCTAAAATAGTATTTAATTGGGTTATGAGTAAAGGGCAGGTAACAAGATGGGTGAGAAAGGTAATGCGGTATGCAAAAGATTTGGATAAAGAATTTATATCAGTATATTGTACAAAAGATGTGATGATTGTGTTAAGAGAATTATTGAGTGTTATAGTAGTAAGGAATGGGATAAAAGAATAAATTTATTAATAAAGACTAGGGAGTTAGAGAGATAATGCGGTATGCAAAAGATTTGGATAAAGAATTTATATCAGTATATTGTACAAAAGATGTGATGATTGTGTTAAGAGAATTATTGAGTGTTATAGTAGTAAGGAATGGGATAAAAGAATAAATTTATTAATAAAGACTAGGGAGTTAGAGAGATGGAGAAATAGTATGGAGAATAAAAAGAGTTTAAATATATATAGAAATAAACAGAATATTAGGTGTGAGTTAATATATGATAATAGTAAGGAAAGTAGTTTATTGTTTAAGGCTCAAATGGGATCTTTAGCTACAAAAGAATATACATGTAAATGGAAAAATATGGGTGATTTATTTTGTAAATTATGTAAGGAAGGAATTGAAAATATTAGGCATTTGTTAATTGAATGTAAATGTTTGAAAACAGAAAGTGTACATATAATGAAGTTGTGGAAAAATAAATATGAAAACAGTGATTATACAGAAAGTGAATTATTGGTTTTTATGCTGGGTTTGGGAAAAGATAAGGGGGATTTAGATATAAAGGTTATAGAGTTGACAAAAATTATGTTGTGGAAATGGGATAGAGCAGATTATGGGTAAATTTAGACTGGGAAATGTAAAATAAAGTGGCTAACAAGTTTATCTGGGCATAATTGCTGAGATATTCTTGACTTTGTTTAAGGAGAAGCCATAATACATCACATCACATCACATCAAGATTTGTTTACACAAATGCTGAGAGAGATAGAATTCAATATCTCTTTCAAATTGTCTCCAACCTTTAAACCATGGTTTTGAGCTAGTTGTCTCACATCAGTAAAGGGTAGGAAGACCAGAAACTAGATCTAAACACCAACTCTAGTAATCAGCATTTATGAAACACTTTTCTATCAGCTTGAAAGCATGAATTTTTCCGATACGTAAATATCTTCAAATCCAGTCAAACAAACTAGATAGCTATATGGGTCTGAATTCAGTTCAGTTTCACCATGTTGTAAAAGCCTCTGCAATCTATATCATTGCAAAAACCTTCAAGGGTACATTTATGAAAAACAAAACAAGTTATAGATTTCATATCTTGCTATAGCTTGCATTTAATGATCACTAGATGGAGCATTACCAATAGCCCACAATCAAGCTTTGTTTACACAAATTCTGAGAGAGATAGAATTCAATATCTCTTTCAAATTGTCTCCACCCTTTAAACCATGGTTTCTAGCTAGTTGTCTCATGTCAGTAAAGGGTAGGCAGACAAGAAACTAGATCTAAACACCAACTCTACTAATCAGCATTTATGAAACACTTTTCTATCAGCTTGAAAGCATGAATTTTTCCAATATGTAAATATCTTCAAATCCAGTCAAATAAACTAGAATTCAGACCCATATAGCTATCTAGTTTGTTTGACTGGATTTGAAGATATTTACGTATTCGGAAAAATTCATGCTTTCAAGCTGATAGAAAAGTGTTTTATAAATGCTGATTTGTAGAGTTGGTGTTTAGATCTAGTTTGTGGTCTTCCTATTCTTTACTGGCATGAGCCAACTAGCTCAAAACCATGGTTTAAAGGTTGGACACAATTTGAAAAAGATATTGAATTCTATATCTCTCAGAATTTGTGTAAACAAAGCTTGATTGTGGGCTATTGGTAAAGTTCCATCGTGATATATATATATATATATATATATATATAACGATGGAACTTTATATATATATATATATATATATATATATATATTGAAGCAGTCAATCTTAGCCCAAGATTGAGCTTCATGATTCTACTCACTCACTAACTACTAACCTATATTCACACCTTATATCTCATCCCAGTCCTCTATTTATGTGTATATTTCATGTATATATTTCTGAGATGCATGCATAAAAATTATAAAATTTAACTCTTCAATAAATTATCATTATTATTATTAATTTTAATTCTTTTTTATTAAAATACATAGGTGTGGCTCAGATATATATATATATATATATGTTAAAACGAAGATTTGCATGGGTTAAATATATAAAATACATATTTTGCGGGTTCATCCGTGTTAAAAACTTTTAATACCAATACACTGACGTTTCGACTTGGTCACACAAGCCATCCACAGAGTTATAAAAAGGTAGAAAGACGGTTGTAGAGGCGCTACAATCACTGGTTTGAATAAAACATTAAAAATCCCACCAATAGCAAAAATGTTAAATTTAAGAATGTTTTTTAAAGAAATCTTTCCAAATAGGAGGAAGTTTGCACGTATCATCTCGCTTATTGATACAATCTGGCCTTTTAAGTATCTCAATGGCTTCTCTGATTTTGCATTGGTAGAGATTATCACATCTGGATATGATCCTGGTACTAGAAAAATCAATTTTATGACCTGAATCTATAGCATGGAGTGAGAGTGCTGATGATGATGAGTGTTGTTTAACTGCATTAGCATGCTCATCTCTCCTAACACTGATGCGACGATTACTCATACCTATGTAAGAAGCTTTACAATTTTTACATGAGATTTGATAGACACCATGAGATTCAAGAGGGATTGAATCCTTAGGCTTGGTTATTATATTGCTGATCTTTTGATGAGCAGAAAATGCTGTATCTATATTATAGCGTTTTAATATACGTCCGATACTGTCTGTAGTTCCTTTTACATATGGAACACAAATCCTAATAGCTGACTTATCATCTTTTTGTTTCCTATTTTGTCTATTTTGGGCTTGAAATAAGGCTTTTTTTATAAATTTGTAATTATAACTATTTGCTAATAAAACACTATTAATATGATTTATTTCTTCTTTCAGATGTGTGTCATCTGAAAGGTTAATTGCTCTATTTAAAAGAGTTTTGGCTACAGAAACTATCTGAGTTGGGTGATGATGAGAATGGAAATGTAAATATCTGTCTGTGTGTGTATCCTTTCTGTAAATAGAAAAAGATAAACTATTTGGTGTTCTGGTGACCAGAACACCAAGATAGTTTAGTTTTCCATCAGACTCTGTCTCCATTGTAAATTTAATATGAGGATGCATATTATTTAAATGTAAGAAAAAATCATCTAATTTATTTTTCCATGTTGCCATATGACAAAAGTGTCATCTATGTATCTGAGCCAAATGAGAGGTTTTAAAGATGATGATTCTAAAGCACGAGTTTCTATATATTCCATGAATAAATCAGCTATTACTCCTGAGATAGGTGAGCCCATAGGAGTACCAAAAACTTGTCTGTAATGCTGTCCATTGTATACAAAATATGTATTTAAGAGACAATGTTTAATCAAAGCAATAATATGGTCTGGTAAATTGCAACGTTGTGAGATTATATTTAAAGCTTCATCAATTGGAATGTTTGTAAGCAAAGACATGACATCAAAACTGACCAGAATGTCATTAGCATTAATTTTTAAACTTTTTAAAACAGAAATAAAATGAAGAGAGTTTTTAATATATGATTTAATAGATGGGATTGTAGGTTTCATGAAATCCGATAAGTATCTAGCTAAAATATGAGTTGGAGAACCTATTGCACTTACTATTGGACGAAGAGGGGTATCTGGTTTGTGAATTTTTGGAAGTCCATAAAATTTTGGACAGACACAAGATTTTTCACAAGGGATTATTTTATTTTTATCTCTGTTTCAATAGGTGATTTATTAATAATAGCTTTTGTTGTTTTTCCAAATATGTAGTATGATCTCTTTTTGATAGTTTATAAGTTTTATCACTAAGCAGATCTAAAATTTTATTATGGTAAATGTCACGATCCATTACAACTGTGGCATTACCTTTATCAGCTGGAAGTACAACAATTGATTTGTCCGATTTTATATTATTTAATGCTTGTCTTTCTTTCTTTGAAAAATTATTTTTAGGAAGCTTAGCTTTTTTTAAAATATTACAAATCTCAGCTCTAGCTAAATCAGCCGATGTAGAGCTGAGATTTGTAATATTTTAAAAAAAGCTAAGCTTCCTAAAAATAATTTTTCAAAGAAAGAAAGACAAGCATTAAATAATATAAAATCGGACAAATCAATTGTTGTACTTCCAGCTGATAAAGGTAATGCCACAGTTGTAATGGATCGTGACATTTACCATAATAAAATTTTAGATCTGCTTAGTGATAAAACTTATAAACTATCAAAAAGAGATCATACTACATATTTGGAAAAAACAACAAAAGCTATTATTAATAAATCACCTATTGAAACAGAGATAAAAAATAAAATAATCCCTCGTGAAAAATCTTGTGTCTGTCCAAAATTTTATGGACTTCCAAAAATTCACAAACCAGATACCCCTCTTCGTCCAATAGTAAGTGCAATAGGTTCTCCAACTCATATTTTAGCTAGATACTTATCGGATTTCATGAAACCTACAATCCCATCTATTAAATCATATATTAAAAACTCTCTTCATTTTATTTCTGTTTTAAAAAGTTTAAAAATTAATGCTAGTGACATTCTGGTCAGTTTTGATGTCGTGTCTTTGTTTACAAACATTCCAATTGATGAAGCTTTAAATATAATCTCATGCAATTTACCAGACCATATTATTGCTTTGATTAAACATTGTCTCTTAAATACATATTTTGTATACAATGGACAGCATTACAGACAAGTTTTTGGTACTCCTATGGGCTCACCTATCTCAGGAGTAATAGCTGATTTATTCATGGAATATATAGAAACTCGTGCTTTAGAATCATCATCTTTAAAACCTCTCATTTGGCTCAGATACATAGATGACACTTTTGTCATATAGCAACATGGAAAAAATACATTAGATGATTTTTCTTACATTTAAATAATATGCATCCTCATATTAAATTTACAATGGAGACAGAGTCTGATGGAAAACTCCCTTTCTTGATGTTCTAGTCACCAGAACACCAAATAGTTTATCTTTTTCTATTTACAGAAAGGATACACACAAGACAGATATTTACATTTCCATTCTCATCATCACCCAACTCAGATAGTTTCTGTAGCCAAAACTCTTTTAAATAGAGCAATTAACCTTTCAGATGACACACATCTGAAAGAAGAAATAAATCATATTAATAGTGTTTTATTAGCAAATAGTTATAATTACAAATTTATAAAAAAAGCCTTATTTCAAGCCCAAAATAGAAAAAATAGGAAACAAAAAGATGATAAATCAGCTATTAGGATTTGTGTTCCATATGTAAAAGGAACTACAGACAGTATCGGACGTATATTAAAACGCTATAATATAGATACAGCATTTTCTGCTTATCAAAAGATCAGCAATATAATAACCAAGCCTAAGGATTCAATCCCTCTTGAATCTCATGGTGTCTATCAAATCTCATGTAAAAATTGTAAAGCTTCTTACATAGGTATGAGTAATCGTCGCATCAGTGTTAGGAGAGATGAGCATGCTAATGCAGTTAAACAACACTCATCATCATCAGCACTCTCACTCCATACTATAGATTCAGGTCATAAAATAGATTTTTCTAGTACCAGGATCATATCCAGATGTGATAATCTCTACCAATGCAAAATCAGAGAAGCCATTGAGATACTTAAAAGGCCAGATTATATCAATAAGCGAGATGATCACTGCAAACTTCCTCCTATTTGGAAAGATTTCTTTAAAAAACATTCTTAAATTTAACATTTTTGCTATTGGTGGGATATTTAATGTTTTATTCAAACCAGTGATTGTAGCGCCTCTACAACCGTCTTTCTACCTTTTTATAACTCTGTGGATGGCTTGTGTGACCAAGTCGAAACATCAGTGTATTGGTATTAAAAGTTTTTAACACGGATGAACCCGCAAAATATATATATATATATATATATCATAAACCATTATCAATCCACTGCAGGATGAAGGTCTCTCCAAGTTTAATCCATCTTCTCCGATATTTAGCTTCTCTTCTCCACATCACCCCTGCACACTTTCTTATTTCATCCATCCATCTCACATGTGGTCTCTTTCTGGGTCTTTTACAATCTCTTGGAATCCAGTTTAAAATTTCAATTGTCCATCTATTATCATCTCTTCTAGCAATATGTCCAGCCCAACTCCACTTCAATCTTTTAATTTTTTCAATGAGGTCAGTAACACCTGTTTGTTCTCTTACCCATACATTGCATTTTCGATCTCTTCTTGTTACTCCCAACATACATCTCTCCATACTTCTTTGAGTGGTCTGAAGTCTCTGTATTGCTCTTCTATTAAGTGTCCAAGTCTCAGATCCATAAGTAAGAACTGGTAAAACACATTTGTTAAAAACCTTCCTTTTCAAACACATAGGCATATTTCCTTTTAGTATCAAGTTATTTCTACCAAAAGCACTCCAACCAAGTTTAATTCTATGATTAATTTCTTCCATTATGTTTCCATCTGTATTAATAATCTGACCAAGGTATTTGTAACTGTTAACTTCTTCTAATTCATCATAATCAATCTTTATTTTCATATTTTGAGCAAATCGATTAAACATTACTTTAGTCTTTTTAACATTTATCTTTAGTCCTACTTTCCTACTTTCATCTGATAATTCCTGCAACATATCCTGCAGCTCTGAAGCATTATTTTCAAAAACAACTACATCATCTGCGAAATCTAAATGACTTAAATAATCTCCATTTACTTTCACTCCTTTAGTTTCCCATTTTAATCCACAAAATACTTCTTGCAGCACTGCTGTAAAAAGTTTTGGAGATATGGAGTCACCTTGTCTTACACCTTTCTCAATGTTGACTTTCCCAGTATCATTATGTAATCTAATTGTTGCTGTTGCATTTTTATAAATATTCTTCAAAATATGACAATATCCTGGATCTATACCTTGATGATCCAATGCTTTAATCACTGAAGAAATGTTTATAGAATCAAATGCCTTTTCATAATCTACAAATCCAAAACATAATGACAACTCATATTCATTTGTCCTTTCTATAACTTCTCTCAACACCTGGATATGATCTATTGTACTAAAACCACTTTTAAATCCAGCTTGTTCTCTTGGTTGGTGGAAATCCAATGTTCTCTGTAGACGAGTTGTAATTATCTTGGTAAAAATTTTATATAAAACTGATAAAAGGCTAATAGGTCTGTAATTTCTAATATCTTCTTTATCACCTTTTTTAAATATTAATATTATTACTGCATTCTTCCAATCATCCAGTACATCTTTATCATTTAGACATTTGGTATATAACTTTGCTAAAATTTTTTCTATTTCTTCTCCTGCTTCTTTTAATATATCAATTATAATTCCATCATTACCTGGAGCCTTTCCCTTCTTCATACATTTAATTGCATGTCTCACTTCTTCATTTAAAATTCTGGGCAATTCGGAAGATGGAATAGATATAGGAGGTACTTGTTCTTTATTACTATATAATTCTTGATAAAAATCTTCTACCAATTTCATGATGTCATCTCCCTTTTTAGTAACAATTCCATCTTTTTTCTTATTGCAGATATAAATTTCCTACCAATACCAAAATGTTGTTTTACATTCTTAAGACTTTTATTTTCTTCTACAGCTTTCCTTGCTAGTTCACAATTATACTTTCTTATATCATTCTCAACTCTTTCATTCAAAGATATTCGTGTTATGTGTAAATTTTTTTGAAGAGAGAAGATAATGAAGGATTAGTATGATATATGTACTGTATGTAATTATAACATTTTAATCAACTTTTCTTATATTTTAAATCTTTACACACACAAATAGATCGACTTCCTCATCTCTATCTGAAAATAATCCATAAAATTACAAAAATAGTCTTGCAATTTGGGGAGGGGTGCTCTGACAATTTGATAAGATTTTGAGGGTGGTGATGATTCTTCTACATCCTGCTCAATGTTTTTTTTATCTGGATGTTTTGTTGATGATAGATCACCCACTGGTTTCTACTGATCAATCATTTAATTGAATACTTCTTTGTGTAAGATCTGATCTGATTCCTCTGTCTGGCTGTCAGAGTGCATTTCTATATTTTGTAGTGGTTGATTATGTATCAGAACACTCCTTTTTATATAAGAATTCTCTTTTTACTAGATGACTTAGTGCAGACACTACTTGTTTCTGACAACTCACTCTGTTGAGGTCATAAATAATTGAAAGTGTCACTTTATTCTCCATTTTCTAATTGAATTTACTCTGATTTGTTTAGCCAATAGTTTTATTATCAAACGAGGAAGTCTTCTCTCATTCAAACTTGCTTGCAACTATAAAATTTATAAGGTCTAAATTGTTTTTACCAATTATGTTATTAACTGATAATTACTTTGCGAGATATGTTTAGAATCTTTGCTGCATTAGCAATACTGCTCATGTCTTCATTATTAATGTTCATAGGGTGAAATATTGAAAAGCACTGCATCTATTAGTGCTTCATTTATATCTTAGTATGCCATTTTAATCAATGTCAATCTAAGCTAATAAACTACCTTTTCAGCTAGACCATTGAATTCATGATGAGTGATTGTATCAAAATCTGGCATATTTCCTTATCAGCTAAAAAATCCTTAAACATCTATAATACAAAATAAGTCAGTGTTAGGTTGTGTGCGCTTTCAGATAGCTGGTATGTGAAGATTTCTTTTAATTCCTTATATAGTATACTCTGCTCTGGTATTACTAATGAGTTTATACTCAATCCATTTGGAATATAAATCTATAGCAATTAAAAAGATGTAACCATTCCATTGTCCAACTTAGTTCAAGTCCTTTCTTTTCAATGTTTCTGTAAACTCTAGCCATGATTTCAATCTTTTGTGGAGCCAGGTTAAGCTTGACATTCTGAATAATTTTTCACCATCTTCTCTATTTCCTGGTTTATATTGTGATGCCATATATTTAACCTTTTTAAGGCTTTCATTCCTACAATTTTTGAGTGTCAATTATGTAGTAAATTAGCTACTTGCTTTCAGTCTTTCAATGATATGAGTATGTGGTTCATTACAAGTACGGAACCATTGCATGTAAACAAACTCTTATGCACATTTAATGTAGGCCTCACAATATAGTCATACTTTTTATGTTTTGTAAAGTTTTATATCCAGGGCCATTTCTACATCTATTGGCAAACTTCATAGTCAACGTTTTAAATTTTATTTTTTGATAACTTTTATTAGCCATGACTCTTTCCCATGAATTACAATAGCATTTTAATTATTTTTAGTATTTCACTCTATTCAAATTCCTAGTGAGCTAAACCAGTTTCTACTCAGAATAAGATTTAAATGTCTTTAACTAATTAATATTAACAGGTACAGTATTTTGCCACTTATGTTTATTGAATGTCTGTGAATGTCAGCTTTCTCAAATATCAATTTAATTTAATTTTTTAAATAATTTTAGACTATATTTTCCTGCGATAACAAAGATAAGATGGCACAACTATCTACTTCTGCAATAGTTTTTTACTCGTAGATAATAGCATCCAATAAAATATGACTCCTCTTTATCATTAATCTTTCTAATGTCATTTTTTCTTTTTACATTGCCTCTCCACAATTTAAAATCCAAACATGATTTAGTTTTTATACTCCTCTCTTTATTTTACCAAATGTGAACTAAACATTTGATTAAACTACAGATACTACAGATACATATTTCTCCTTCTAAATTAACAATACTTTTTCATATGGCTTTTCCCCTGCTGAAATAACAGATGGAAACATCATTTGGGGTCTTATGTATGTATGTATGTGGTAGCTTAAAATTCCAAAGCATTCTCCAGCATTATTCCTCTGCAAAAAATTTTTCAATTGAGTATTTATAAGTAAGGTTTAACACATAATAAATTTTTCTAAAATTGTGAACTGACATTTCATACAACAAACTTATCATTCAAGTCAGAGTTAAAATTACATTCTTCTGAAAGTGGTCCTTAATACAATATTATAATCTTGATTTCTCTCTCTGTGAGTTGTTTTCTATTTCTAAATCTTAGTCATGCCACCCACTTAGTTGTTTCTAGCTGGAAAAAAGTATTTAACTTGTCCTTTAACTCTTTATGTAGAATTTCAAAACAGGCAAAACTCTCCATATAGTAGTCCACCAATGCAAGCCAGAGTAATCAATGAATGCCAGAAGGCTCGTCGCATAAAATCCCTATTTACTGCCTACTCATCCAATATCCTTCGACTAGTTTCTGGCTTGTAGCCTTTGTCAGTGAGAATCCTTGGATCTGATGAAAGCCACAAACCTGAAACTAGTCTGGGGATATTGCTTGAGTAGGCACTAGATAGGGATTTTATGCACAAGTCTTCTGGGCATCCATTGATTATTTTTGGTTTGCACTGAATGGCACCACTGTATGGAGAGTTTTTCCTCTTTTAATAACAGTTATGAGCAAGGATAAGAAATGGTGATTATGTGATGTATATGTGGAATATCTTTAACGATTTTGGGATCACATAGTTGTTTTGCCATTTGCAATAAATTCTTCCTGGAGAACAACAAAAGTGTAGCTACTTTAACTTTCTCATTTTTTATTCTATTAATAAACACATATCTTTCAACATGTTCAGTATAAATTTTCCAAGCTGAAGTGTTATATCAAATTCAGAGATAGTTTTATATAATAATGCTATTACAATTGTTTACAGAGATTCTTCAATTGTCAAAATGTTCCACTCTGCATAAATTGTTCTACTACAATTGTATCAGCTAAATTCTGCTTTTGTTTATATAAGTTACTCTAAACAAAAACTGTTAACTGTGTTATTCTGCTGTATCTCAGGGGTATTCTATCAATATCAGATATCTTTATTAAAATAAAGACTATGACAAATTAAGCTTATTGATACAAGTTTATTCACTTGCCTAATAAATGTATATAAATAAAATAATTAATACCAACTAGAAATTACTTATATAATTTCTAAAATCTGTGATAATATGCAATAGTACAAATTAACATATTCACACACATAGTAATTTAATATAATCCATGATCTGTGAGGTATTATTAACTATGATATCTTATGCACAGAGATTGTATATCTTGCATAGATAATGATTCTATAATGACCACTAATTGTTTAGCCAACACTTTGCTGACAACTTCCTATATATTCAATACACCAGCCCATTCTTAGTGCAGACCATTGCAAATTTTTATATTAGTTTTTCCTGCATAATCTAAGCTCATTTGCATATATTATTTTTAATAGCAGTCAAAAATATTTATGTTGTATGTAATTTGATATTATAAAAAAATAGATTAGGATAGGATAGGCTTATTTATGGTTTATTTTAGGAAAAATTATTCATTAGATTGTGCTGTAGTGTATCCTAGTAAAATAGATTTATATTCTCAATGTCGCATTTGAATAGACAGTAAAAAATAATTTATGTGTTGATTAAAATCATTATATAATAATTCATGCAGAATAAAATATATATTTATGTTGTGTCATTGTAAATATGAAATGAATTGATATATTAAATCTTCACTACCCAATCTATTATATTTTTACTTTATATATTGTCACATTATGAAAATAACTAACACCTTCAGACTGGAAACATATCTCTTGCTGATGTTTTAGGAAGATTGGCCAAAGCATTAAAATATAGTAAATAGTGCATTGTATATACAGTGCATCCTAACAAAAATTATTTGGTTGTCTCTTCAAGCCACTGCAGAGTCATTGCTCAATCAATGTATGTGTTATATGATAACATAGTCTAAGCTATTTATATCAACATTTTAAAGCATTAGTTTGTCTGAATCAGTAATTGTGATATAAAATATAACTGTGTCCATTATATCTTAACCTGCAATGGAACAACACACTAACATTATATTTTGTTTCAAGTTGGATAAAACTTAGACATATTTGGAATGTTTCAAACTGTATATGACAGTGAAACTGTAATTCATAAAAACGTTTTCAAATGATTTGCAAGATTTTGCAAAGGTAGGTAGAGCATTGAAGATAATTGATACAGATATTAAACATTTTGTTACATATTTTATCATAACTTATAAATTCAGGCACAATACATGCATTGATCTATGATTTAAAGATGGTGAAAATGACAAGAAAAAATTAATCACCTTTTTATTAGGACAAACTGTGTGTATATATACTACAATGAGAACACATGGTCAGTATATGTGTAATAAAAATAGCAAAGTTAAAGTAGATCAATAAATAAAGATATAATTATAATATAAACTGTAATCAACACATCCAAAATTGATACCTAGCCATAAAATATGTAAAAATGCTTGCAAATCATAATGTTTTAAAGCATGCATCATAAAAAAAACTTTGTTAAATGATTTATAAACTGCAACTCTTCATTTTCATATCTGGTATCATACAAGTACAAGAATGGTTAACAAATGTAAATAGGATACTATGCCTGCTCCTCACCCCTCATTCCTTCAGCATATGTTCTAAAAACTAAGACTAATCAACAGATACATGAAAAAACATTAATAAGAACACTTTTTTATAAAATTTTTACTTTATACAAACACTAATTTAATTATCAATCGCATAAATATTCCATCATATTTACTATCATTGTCATTATTCTTATCATATGATATTGAGTATAATTTTCTATAATCGTATTTTATTGTTTTATATTTTCTATCTATGTTATTATACTTTTGTAGACTTATTTCGTAAATAATAATAGTGTTAATCGATATTGAAAAAGTTTAAATGGATTATTACAAAATTACATTCAATGACTGTACAAAGTTGAATTTCTATTACAACATTGAAAATTATCATATCCCTTTCAATTCACTAAGCCTGTTCTGATTTTACAATTATGTT